>CM067167.1:246227432-246240071 GCA_034093135.1 Erigeron breviscapus | reverse complement strand
CAACTATAATGGTATAGCCATTGAAGTGCAAAATAGCTTCAAGATTACTGCCACAGTGGTCCCCATTGATGAAGATGAATCTAAGATACATGGTTATGATATCACAAAGGATGATTGTTTTGCACATTTGGAATTGGGGTTTAAGTTTTATAACTTAAGTGATGCAGTAGATGGGGTTTTAGGACAAACTTATAAAACAGACTATGTGAGTAAGATCAATGTTAGGGCGAAAATGCCTGTAATGGGTAATGTGCCTAAGTACTCGACGTCTCATATATTTGCTACTGACTGCGCCGTCTCGCAGTTTAGTCGCAAGGACGAGACTCAGGTGATGGGATCAAATAAGGTGTTCTAGTTCTTGTGCAGCGAACTTGCTGCTTGTACTAAATGTACTGAGCCAAAATAAATAAAACCTTGAATTCTATGTGATATTTAATTAGTCCTTTATCATGTTTGATTTAATAATTTTGGGATTATTCCTCTAGATGTAACTTTTTTCGACCAAATGTCGTGACTATAATAGAAAGAACTACGCAAAATAACGACAACTACTAAAATAAGAAAGGAGGTCCCAACATAACACAAGAAGAACGATCTCCCATGAATGAAACCGAACACCCTTTGCATTATGCCACAAATGGAGTGACCTAACCGACATTTGAAATTTTCAAACCTTTTGTTCGTCTCTTTAGCACATTGCTGTTGCTTTGAAAGTAGACATCAACACGTTTATTGGTGTAGGAATAGTAGAGGTTGTTTTTGGTAATAATGATGGCATAGTTTGCAGGAAAGTGGGGGTTGTTTTTGGTGGTAAAACGGTTTGTGGTGATGGATTGTTGGCAATTGGCAACAATTGGTGGTGGATTATTGGTACCATTTGGTGGTGTCGTTGCCGAAATCTGTAGTGACATAGATATTCCAGATTGAGACTAGGTCCGAGATATGGGCTGTGTAACTCTAGTTAAAGGTGACAACGCCGCTAACTTAGCGCGGTATCTTCTTTGGATATCAATCAAACCAAGAACCAATGACTTGACTTGATCCAATGCTGCATTTCACTCGTGAGCATCCATGGAAAAAAAATTCCCCGGATGAACAGTGCCGACATGAATGGTTGTTTTTTTTCCTGGATATCACAGGTTGCAAGATCGATGCTACGATACTAATTGATACTAACCAAATGGTTGTATCGATATAAAACTAATAAAAGATAGATAATCGATATTTTCATTATGTTTTTGTAGAGTATGTTTTTGTATCCAAAAAGGAGTGGGAACACAACTTGTATCTAGGCTCTCATCCAACTTCGTGTAAAAAAATATTTTATTATGAATGAATTATAATAATAATAATAATAATAATAATAATAATAATAATAATCCTGGACCTTCCTTTAATGACGCCTTGTGTGCTTTTAATGCGAAAATAGAGATTGACCTTTTGAGTAATCTAAGTGAGATCGCTGCCCCCAAACTCATGAAGAAACTGGCAGACATATATTTCACACGTGTTACCCAAATGGCCGAAATCACTTTCTCCCTATCCACCCGACAGATGGCGTTATGGAAATCCCAAATGGAGGATTAAACTGCACACTCGCTTAGGGTGGTTCCGATTTCTGGGTTGGGACAGACTATGAACGCTAGGACCTACCGGTGTGTGTTATGTTATCGGTTAGGTGTTCCCCTATTCTCTGTTCAAATGCCATGCTCTGCTTGTTCCAGAGTTTTTACGGGGGATATTTATGGAGACCTGTATCGTGCGCTGGTATTATTGGTACTAAGCATCGGCATAACGTTGTACGTGATACCTTGGTTGACATCTGTGCTCGGTCGGGGATTTTAGCCCGTAAAGAAGTTGATATTGGGCTTAGTGGAGAGGGATACAAATCCTTACGCCCAGCTGATATGTTGCTATACTCGTGGGATAGAGGGCTTGATGTATGTGTCGATTGACCAGGTCATCGCCTTTGACGCAAAATGGTATGATTGATTTTGTGTCGGGTCGTGTGGTACGTGAGGCCGCTCAACGTAAACGGATCAAGTATGAGGCCAAGTGTGCGGATATTGGATATGGGTTCCTCCCCTTCTCATTCTCTGTCTTTGGGGAGCTGGAGAATGATGCAGTGACCCTACTGAAGCGGATACGAAAGTTCTCCGTGACTCAAGATATTGGGGCAAGTGGTGCTGCTTATATATTTGGTAGGATTAGCTTTGCTATAGCTAGGGGTGGGGGCCAAATAGTATCTCGACTTCCCACTAATTTCTTGTAATTTATATGAATTTCTAATAAAGTGATTTTATAAAAATAATAATAATAATAATAATAATAATAATATAATAATAATAATATAATATAATTAGTTTAATAATAATAATATAATACTTATAATAATATAATAATAATAATATAATAATAATAATAATAATATAATAATAATAATAATAATAATAATATAATAATCTATTATAATAATAATATAATAATAATAATATAATAATAGTAATAATAATAATAATATAATAATAATAATAATAATAGTAATTCACATAATTAATAATAATAATATAATAATAATAATAATAATAATAATAATAATAATAATAATATAATAATAATAAATAATAATAATAATAATATAATAATAATAATAATATAATATAATAATAATAATAATAATAATATAATAATAATAATATAATAATAATAATATAATAATAATAATAATAATATAATAATAATAATAATATAATAATAATAATAATATAATAGTAAACATGATAATAGTATAATATAGTAATAATAATAATAATTTAATAATAATAATTGATAATAATAATAATAATAATAATATATCTACATATCTATATAATATAAAAGTTAAGTTATAATAATAATATAATAATAATAATATAATGAACCTATAATAATAATACATAATATAATAATAATAGATATAATAATAATAATAATAATAATAATAATAATAATATAATTAATAATATATAATAATAAAATATACAAAAACAGAATTATAGTAATAATATAATAATAATAATATAATAATAATAATATAATAATAATAATATAATATATATACATATTCATTATTAATATATTATAATAATATAATAAAAATATATAATATAGTATTATATAATATATAATAATAATATAATAATAATATAAATAGAAAATATAATATAATAATAAATAATAATAATAATATAATATAATAATAATAATATAATAATAATAATAATAATATAATAATAATATAAAATATAATAATAATAATATAAAATAATAATATAATATAATATAATAATAATAATAATAATAATATAAAACATTTAATATACAAATAATAATAAAAATAATAATATAATAATAATAATATAATAATAATAGAAAATAGAAAAATACTAATCTAATATAATATAATACTAACTACTAATCTAATATCTAATATGAATTAAATAGAATAGAAAATACTAATATAATAGAATAGAAAATAGAAAAATACTAATATAATATCTAATAATAATAATAATAAAAAGAACTGTCTTTATCTGAATCAATGCCCTAAATGAACATCTTTATAATAATAATAATAATAATATAATAATAATAATAATAATAATATAATAATAATAATATAATAATAAAATAAATAATAATAATAATAATAATATAATAATAATAATATAATAATAATAAATAATAATAATAATAATAATATAATAATAATAATAATAATAATAATAATAATAATAATAATAATAGTCTTGATCGTATCATGACAGGACTCTCTGGCGTGATTAAGGATGGATAAGTTTCGGTAGCCTTAGGCGTTGATGGAAACACAAGACTAGGTTGTTGTTCTCGCATCCAAGCTGCTTCATGTTTCTGTTTACCGACGTCACTAACTTCATCGACAGGTTGTTATTGCGCGCCATTATCTATCTCTATCTCAGATTCAAGTGTTTTTTTTCCTTGAATCTTAGAGGCACTTTCTAGACTGGTGGTTTTTGATGAGATTCACTTGAAACCCATTTTATTCTCATGAGCAACACCTTTAAATGGCCCTAACCTCGATTCAAGTCCGTTGAGCAAAAAAATATCATAGTCATTCAAACCTTAACTAATGAAGTGAAATAAAGCATAGGTTTTATTCTTATGATGTTGTGATTCATCTAGGAATCATAAGTTTTGATTTTTGAATGGATTTTCATAAAAAGTTGAAATTGACTAGTGATTCTGATTATGTAAATGATCAATATAGATAATTGGGTGTTAACTCATGATTATAGTGGGTTAGATAAGTTCATTTAGATGTATTAAAGTTGAATCAAAGCTTGGTTATATTAGAAATTTACTAACTTGGATTCTGACCTAGTGACCTTAGTTAGTGACTAATGTGAAGATTGACTTTGCAAGTCAAACTGGTCAATGTGATTATAGGCTGAAAATCTGTTGTTAGCACCTTGTAGAGCTATTATTACAATGATAGTTTAGGTGCTAATAGGAGGTGATCATATGTGAACTTCCAATCCTAAATCATCATTAAACGGGTAAATTCATATGATTACATGCTCTTATATGATTTCTTGGCTTTTCACATCAATGACCGTTAAAAACTATAAATGTTCTTTTTTTCATGTAACTTTTGATATTCACATCAAAAATGAACCTTTCTGTTAAGGTTTTACACTTTAACTGATCATAGTTTGATTATAAAAGCATAACCAAACATAACTCAAATACACAACCAATTATACATTATAAGTTAACAAGATATACTGCCAAATTTGATCCCATTGTTCCGACTATGTCAAAGATGATCGGTTCATTGTTTATGTGGCTTCCGTTTTTGTTGCTCATCACTTCGGCCGTTGAATCTCAAGTTGATGCTCAACAGCCTCCACTAGATAGACTAATTGCCTTTGGTGGAACATTACCGAAGAAAGTGAGATGCACTTCTCGTTTTTGTCCTGCTCAATGTTCAACAAACTGCTATGTGGATTGTGTTTCCTGCAAACCAGATAAATAAAATTAACAAGGATTTTTATATTAAAGAAAATATTGTCAAGTCTTAACATGTTTGATATAATCCATCATTATTGTTTAACATAAAACTACTAACATTTATTACTTGTGAAGATTGTAATGTACCCGGAGCAGTGTGTCATGACCCACGGTTCGTAGGAGGAGATGGTCTAACATTCTACTTTCACGGTCAAAAAAATCAAGATTTCTGCCTAGTATCCGACCCAAGTCTTCACATCAATGGTCACTTGATTGGAAAACGAAACAAAAAACTTCACATGGGTCCTGATATCGTCTATTTTAAACATATTTATTTTACGCGATATCATTTCTTTTATGTTTGAATTATAATTATTTTGATAGACTTTATACTTAAAATGTGCTTTTATTGAATTATAGGTCTATGAGATGAGATATGATGAAAGTGTGTCAAATGAAGATTATTTAGAGAGTTAAGCTGAAAAGATGAAGAATGTGATACATATATACTATATATGTGTCGCATAAATACTAATGGCAAACTTAGACAAAAGCTACAGGTGGGCTCGGCTGGAAACTTAAGTATGCATCAAGCCATCAAGATCAAAAAGAATTAGCAACATACATTAAATCATAATATTATATGGTGGTGCATTTGATTTGGCATGAAAATAAAGCCTTAAAGGCTGTGTGAAGTCGGCACTTAATTGGCAGCCCACTAGAGCTCATAAAGCCCAAAACAATTGTAGACGAGAGAAAAAGAGAGTCGGTTGAAGGATTTGGAGAAAAGCACCAATCAAAGAATCAATTCCCAAATCTATATATACAATAAGTAAGGAGAGGTCGGCTGGAGACAATTAATAGAAGAGAATTGAGATTTGAGAGGGGGTGTCTGTCGTGAGGTGAGGAGCCGCAAGAGACAAAACATTCACTGTTTCTTTCGTTTTCGAAGCAACACAGCCGCAATCCACCTAATAGTTCGAACTCTTTTACTTCTCTATTTTTTTTATTAGTTGCAAAGATTATATTACAATGTGGATTCTTTTACAACAATAAGTGTTTTTACATTAGTTATGTGTGGCTAAACACTTCATTATCTACTGAGATGAAGTGACACAATGAATATTGGTTGCATATTATTTTAAATTCAAGTTGATAATTAAACGTTTTATCGAGATCTTAATGTATTGAATTCTTATTATTTATTCTATTGTTTGTTGATAATGTATGAATGGTTTTAGTGGTAGCTAAGTCCAGGAATTCATTGTTCTAGTTGATTTGGTAGAATCAATAGGTGTTAATTCGTGGTAGCGAGTTGATAGATAACAATAGGTAAGAGAACTCAACGTACGGTTTGGTTGAATCGATAGATGGAATTGTTTAATAATAACAAGACAAGTAGTCAGTTAGGGAGATCTTAATAGAGAATGGTAGCCGGATCTTTAGGATTGAATTAATTGGTTAATGGGTTCGGATAGGGTAATAAGCTAGGTGGCCAACTAGTGAGTTCCTTGTCTAAACTTAGTTATTAAAATCAACATATTTGAATTGGTATTAACTTAATGCAACCAAAATGAAATGTGTCATGGAGTCAAGGTAGATGATCCTTTAAATTCTTGTTTTAAATCAATTTTTACTATCGTTTTAGGACGATCCCTGCCCCGGTAACACCGGATTTAATTATTTACTTTTGCTTTTCTTTTTGCAAAGTGACAATTCGGTCACAAAAACCCCCTCTTACTTGAACTACTTTATTTCAACAATTGCTTACTTAGTCCTGTGTTCGACCTGGTCTTACCACTTAGCTATACTATATACGATTGGGTCCACTGCCCAATAGTGTGTGGTAGTCGTTATTTGGTATTACTTGTTTAAAAATTTATAAACTCGATAGGTCCAATCGGTAGGAATCATGTTTGACAATCACAAACTCCTTGTTGGAGCCAAGAAAACATCCATATGGGATGATAACGAAGAACATCTATATATATCGTTCGATGATACACCCCTGTCCCTTGATGGGAAAAACTGGACTTATCAAAATTCATCACTCGTTTGAACAGATGAAACCAGAAAGGTGCTACTAGACTGGCCCAAACGATGGATTATCATTGAAATCCGTTTGTTATTTTGCAAAAGTTTAGCCCTCTCTGACATCGACAGCATGACCTCCGGGGATGTTACTGTGGAGGAAAGGGTTGCGCAACAGACCCAAGCATTGGCTAATCAAGCCGAAAAGACGACTAGGAATCTAGGATGTTGTGGTTGGTTTTAGCTTTGGTAATCTTGTTTATGAAACACTTTGTACCCGCAACATCATCTTTGTTTACCATATATAGTGTTGTACAAGGATAAAAAAAAGGTTATGCGCACCAACTGTTTGATACAAATCCCCAATGAAGGCCTCTCCCATCCACAAGTTGTGGGGGTTTTCTTCGGCGCATCCTCCCATGACGTGGATGGTATGGAGGCATCATGGAGGGGGACGTCGTGTGGAAGAAGAGCAAGACGAGGAGGAGGAGGTGGGGCCTAAAGGAGTATGTCCCGTTCTCCTTTAACCTTTTTTTTTTCTTTCTTATTCACCCGTTTGAGATAGTTGATAAATTGCAACTCAAGTCAATCGTTCTCAATTAAATGGTTTAAAGTTTGCACCTATAGTTATAGCATTAGATACTTCAGTTACAATATCCTTGAAACAGTATCTAATGCTCAAGCCATGTGGTATTTGACTCCACGAGACGAAATAATGGATGGTTATATGAATATCAATATGTATTGGACACCGGAGTTATGTTATGGGTTTGATTCTGGTAATGGGTGTATGGATGATCCTAATTCGCCTTGGTGTAGGAGCGAGCATGATAAGTTTAGCAAATTGAATGGATATTTTAAACCTGGCGCAATACGGGTGTATGATTTTAATACTAGTCTAAGTATTAGTGATTGTATGGTGAGGTGCTGGAATAACTGCAATTTTGTCGGGTTTGCCTCAGCTCACATCAATGAAACCGGCTGTTCTATATGGACGGGAAACAAATCAGTAGCCAGTAAGTTTATAATTGATCCACAAGAAAGATTTGGGTTGACATATGTACTTACATCTCCAACCCCATATAAAGGTAATCAACAACCCTGATTAATTAAATGAATTGTGGGTTCATTGTTCTTCAATTCATTCTATTGATTTACTATCCGGGTTCTTGATTTATACAGATATTACCATCATTTGGGCACCAGCCGTTGCTGGCTTTCTTCTACTTTTCTTTTGCTTTGGTTTAGTGTGGTATCTTAAGAAGAGAAAGCATAGACGAGAAGGTATGGCACTTGATATCAATGTTAATTTGGTTACAGTTGTGAGCTTTATAGCGATTGTGATTTTAGAGGAGAGACAAAAAAGAGATCTCCTTCAGCTGATGGCTTCAGAAAGTTTTAATAGTTCAAATAATCTTGAAAACAACGGCAGAAAAGGAAGTGACTTGATAGTGTTTGGCTTTGCTTCTATAGCAGCCGCCACAAATGACGTCGCCAACGAAAATAAACTTGGACAGGGTGGTTTTGGACCTGTTTATAAGGTATTTTCAACTTTCATACATTTCGTATTTTTATATCTGCTAGTATATGTATGTATTGGAAGTAGGGGAAACTTAGCGATGGAAGAGAAATTGCAGTTAAGAGGCTTTCAAAAACATCAGGACAAGGGCTTTTGGAATTCAAGAATGAGCTTGTACTTATTGCCAATCTTCAACATACAACTCTTGTACGGGTTCTAGGTTGTTGTATTCGTGGAGAGGATGTTAATTTACGAATACATGCCCAACAAGAGTTTGGATTTCTTCCTCTTCGGTAAGAAATGATCAAAAGAAATGTCTGTCATGATTTGAAATTCGATACAAGTCTCAGCTTTATTTTATCTGCGTGACTAATATGGTTGAACAAATGAAACCGGAAAGGTGCTACTAGACTGGCCCAAACGATGGATTATCATTGAAGGAATTGCTCAGGGCTTGCTCCATCATGTGTATGTATAAGGACTCTCTGGCGTGGTTAAGGATGTATAAGTTTCCGGTAGCGATGGAAACACAAGACTAGGTTGCTGTTCTCGCATCCAAGCAGCTTCATGTTTCTGTTTACCGACGTCACTAACTTCATCGACAGGTTGTTATTGCGCGCCATTATCTATCTCTATCTCAGATTCAAGTGTTTTTTTTCCTTGAATCTTAGAGGCACTTTCTAGACTGGTGGTTTTTGATGAGATTCACTTGAAACCCATTTTATTCTCATGAGCAACACCTTTAACTGGCCCTAACCTCGAGTCAAGTCTGTCGAGCAAAAAAATTTCATAGTCATTCAAATCTTAGCTAATGAAGTGAAATAAAGCAGAGGTTTTATTCTTAGGATGTTGTGATTCATCTAGGAATCATAAGTTTTGATTTTTGAATGGATTTTCATAAAAAGTTGAAATTGACTAGTGATTTTGATTATGTAAATGATTGATATGGATAAATGGATTTTAACTCATGAATAGAGTGGGTTAGATAAGTTCATTTAGATGTATTAAAGTTGAATTAAAGCTTGGTTATGTTAGAAATTCACTAAATAGGAATCTAGGATTCTGACCTAGTGACCTTAGTGATTAACTGTGAAGTTTGACTTTAAAAGTCAATCTGGTCAATGTGATTATAGGCTGAAAATCTGTTGTTGGCACCCTGTGGAGCTGTTATTAAAATGATTGTTTAGGTGCTAATAGGAGGTGATCATATGTGAACTTCCAATCCTAAAGCATTATTAAACGGGTAAATTCTTATGGTTACATTACATGCTTTTATAAAAAGTGTATGATTTCTTGGCTTCTCACATGTTATTTATTTTCACAAAGATTATAACATATGTACGCAAATAACACAGGTCATCAATGACCGTTAAAAAGTATGAATGTTCTTTTTTTCATGTCACTTTTGATATTCACATAACTATTGAACCAAAAATGAACCATTCTGTCAAGGTTTCACACTTTAACTGATCATAGTTCGATTATAAAAGCATAACCAAACCATAACTCAAATACACAACCCATTATACATTACTCCTATAACTTAATAAAATCTACTGCCAAATTTAATCCCATTGTTCCGACTATGTCAAAGATAATTGATTCTTTGCTTCTGTGGCTTCCATTTTTGTTGCTCATCACTTTGGCCGTTGAATCTCAAGCTGATGCTCAGCAACCTCCACTAGATAGACTATTTCTTGGAGCAATACCGAAGAAAGTGAGATGCACATCTCCCTTGTACCCGAAATGTTTCAATTTGTGGCACTTTTGTCCTGCTGCATGTTCAACAAACTGCTATGTGGATTGTGTTTCCTGCAAACCAGTTTGCAGTAAGTTATTTCTGAATTATCTAACATTAACTTCAATTAACTAATTGATTTTCAAAGTCATTTTGGATTAACTTTGCTCAAGACTTGTGCTTTAATTAAGTTTAAATAAATTTTTGACAAGTTTTAACATGTTTGACAGTACCGGTATTATCCATCATTATTGTTCATCTTGAAACTAACATTATATTACTTGTTTTAATCTTGAAGATTGTAATGTACCCGGAGCAGTGTGTCAAGACCCACGGTTCGTAGGAGGAGATGGTCTAACATTCTACTTTCACGGGCAAAAAAATCAAGATTTCTGCCTAGTATCCGACCCAAGTCTTCACATCAACGGTCACTTCATTGGAAAAAGAAACCAAAAACTTACCCGCGACTTCACATGGGTCCAATCAGTAGGAATCATGTTTGACAATCACAAACTCCTTGTTGGAGCCAAGAAAACATCAATATGGGATGATAACGAAGAGCATCTATATATATCATTTGATGATACCCCACTATCTCTTGATGGGAAAAACTGGACATATCAAAATTCATCTTTACTCATCACTAGAACAAGCCCAACTAATGGTATAGCCATTGAAGTGCAAAATAGCTTCAAGATTACGGCCGCAGTTGTCCCCATTGGTGAAGATGAATCTAAGATACATGGTTATGATATCACAAAGGATGATTGTTTTGCACATTTGGAATTGGGGTTTAAGTTTTATAACTTAAGTGATGCAGTAGATGGGGTTTTAGGACAAACTTATAAAACAGACTATGTGAGTAAGATCAATGTTAGGGCGAAAATGCCTGTAATGGGTAATGTGCCTAAGTACTCGACGTCTCATATATTTGCTACTGACTGCACCGTATCGCAGTTTAGTCGCAAGGACGAGACTCGGGTGATGGGATCCGGTAAGGTGTTCTAGTTCTTGTGTAAGCGAGCTTGCTGTTGTACTAATTGTGCTCTGCTAAAATAAATAAAACCTTGAATTCTACGTGGTACTTAATGTAGTCCTTTTTTCTTAATGTTTGATTTAATTCTTTTTGTCAGCATAAGTTATAATCATGGGAAGGTTATACAATGTTAAAATCATGGAAAACTTAGTCAACTTCAACAAAAATTTCAAACAAATAGCATCACGAACTCACGAAGAAGGCTGGTATATCCAACTTTAACTTAATTAAATGTTAGATATTTTATTGTAATTCGATTAATTTGTTTGATCGTTATCGTCATAATAAGAAATCATATAGATTTGGAGGTGCGGAGTACACACCTTTGAATTTATAATGACTGAAACCCCTAAGAGACGGGGGTCTGGGGCAGCGCCCTTGGGGGCGGGGTCCAAGGGGCGGCAGCCCCTTGCTGGGGGCGAGCTTGAAATTTTTTTATTTCCAACAAATTGCTTTGGTGAAAATCCCTCTGAAATTTAATTTTCGAAACTTAAGGGACCAAAATTGGCAACTTGAAAAACCTATTAATTAACTTATAATCAACGGTTTATGGGCCCTAATCTATATATCTGTTCTTTTTTTTTTCCATAGACGATCACATTCTTGTCTATGGTTCTTCTCTCAAATCAAACACACAAAACGTTTTCAATCTCTGATTGTATTCGATTGAATATTTTGAGGTAAACCACCAAATCGATTCAATCTGAAAGCAATTACTTGCCTTCAGACATTTCTATTTATCCAGATTTTGTTCGTGTTTTACTGAATATCCCCAACATTGAATTCCATGAACTAATGATTTATATTTGGATTGGCCTTTAACTTATGGTAGTCCTACTAAGTAATCATCTCCTTAAAAGTCAAAAACTATTAATTTCTTTTTTAGGGTTAAAGTAACCATTATTTTTTTGAAAAGTTCATTGTGTAACATATTTTTATAACGAACGCATCATTGTATTTATAAAATGATTCACATTGTATAATGTACTTTTTAAAAATGTCCATTTTGTATAATGTATTTTTTTAAGGGACATCTAAACGATATTATGGGGTTGATTTGTCTTTACACTTAGTATAATAAGCTTAAAATAGAAGTAATTTGGTAATGATAATATAATAAATTATTACACGCGTTAATCTATATATCTGTTCTTTTTTTTTTCCATAGACGATCACATTCTTGTCTATGGTTCTTCTCTCAAATCAAACACACAAAACGTTTTCAATCTCTGATTGTATTCGATTGAATATTTTGAGGTAAACCACCAAATCGATTCAATCTGAAAG
>CM067167.1:246209932-246217432 GCA_034093135.1 Erigeron breviscapus | reverse complement strand
GTATGTCTATTTCCCTATTTTCTTTATTGCGAAATTTATATATAATTTGTTTGTAGTTAACACTTTTATTATTGCTTATATCAAAATAGTCTGATAAAGCCATCCTACTTTATCTTGTTCCATCAAGATCCAGATATCTTATTTGTTGTCGGCCATTTTGAAAAATTATTTTCATTTGACGTCATTGCTTACGTTATATGAGCGAATAGTACTTCTCAGTAAAATTATGTATTCTTATTCTAGGTACAAGGCCAATATAAGGTGAAATCTACGGGATTTGATTCCTGCATATAATCACTTAAGTTCATAATCTTCTACGACCATCATGTTTGCTTTTATTCTAACCATTTTCTTGAACACATTCATCAAATTACTAACTTAAGCTCCATGTTCGTAAAAATGCCTCTTAACACACTAGATCTGTTAATATTTCATAATATCTCACTTTACTTAAACATTATAGTCTTCAAAAATCTTGGCTCATTCTATCAGTCAATTGTAACTATAAGTTTGAACTAAGTCTATAGTTCATAATGAGTCCTTGGTCTATAATTATAGTTTATAAGCATCTTAATAACCAGGTATTCTAGTTCTTATTCTCATACTGTTATTTCAACAATGACTAATAATTGTAGATAATTATAAGTAATATGGCTTAGACATGGGTCATCCTATATACTTTGATAATGCTTATAATATAGAGCGCACCAATGGTCAGCCCATCACATTACCAACTCGTCCAAAATACCCTATGTCTGTACTACCATTTCAATTAACATAGATTTCAAGTCCACACAAATTTTAACAAGTTAGGTCTCGCAATTCACACCCGAATATCAAAATTGACCCTCAAGTAACACACAATTTCCACATCAAGTCTTTCTAAATCATTGCATGAATATGGTTATCTCTACGGGGATATTATCATGGCAATAATCTAAGGCTTCATCAATCATATAATTTACCATCAACAATACAATCACGAATCATTCAACACGATATAAAGGGGGTCAAGTCATAACAAGGCGGGTAAAGCATAGTCCGAATCTTAACCTCAACATTCAATACATTAAAGATGTTTGTATACAGGGTGTACCAGCGGCTAACCCTCCACACCGTTAATATATTGAATGGATGTCGGGATTCAGTTCCGTTATGCTTTCTAAGTATTGGTCAGGTATGTATACAGGGTGTACCAGCGGCTAACCCTCCACTTAACCAACACTCATTAAGCATACCGGGTTACCTACTATACTTTATCCACGAGGCGCAATCCACGAGATCATTAACTTTATATGACATAGGATAACCATAGATTTGTTGATCAGGCGCCTCTAGGGTTATCGAGTGTTATACTCTGTTAATGCCATCATTTCACTTTGCTGGGGGACAAATAATAAATACTTCCAAGATTCCACACATTAACGTTTATCACAATAATTCCACAATTCACGGTGTATCCCGACACTATCATATACGTCCATCAAATTGTCACATAACAATCAAGTCATCAAATCATAATAAACCTACGAACTCCGTTTAAACAATTTTTATGCATCATACAGTTCACGTTGCACACAAAATTTCCTACCATGCATGCTATTATGAAATGTGGGTGCAATGGCTATAGACTAGGTCAATCCACCTAGCTCTCTACAACCACGGCTCTGATACCATTTTGTAACACCCCAACAAGGAGGAATCATGGGGTATCACTTAGAAAAGCACAACATGACATGGAAATTATGTAGAGTCAAACTATATGCATTCATAGGATTGAAACAATCCACAAACTCATTCAAATGTATACAATAATCAACATCAATCAAAGATACACACTCAATCAATATTAAATGGAAATGTTTAAATGATATTAGTTGATCCTAAGCATAACCCATTAAAGGGAAATAAGGATCACGGATCCAGAAAGTCCAAAGCAAGTCCATTCTTAGCAATGCAAACACAATATCATCCATTTTGTCTCTGATTAACCTGATTATCTGAAAAGTGTACTAAAATGCGTCAACATAAAGTTGGTGAGTTCGTAGGGACAAGTAACAGGAAACAAGTATATCGGGATAACAACCGTTAACGATAAGCGAGGATTAGAATATCTAATCATGTCCAAAGAAACCCTAAAAAGGTTTCACATTAGCACAAATCAATACAATCAACATATCAAGTACAATATCATTATACATAAACCGTTACGCCTTACTTGTCAAACAATGCGCCATATATCGTAACCCGTTGCGACTCACATGATAAACAATGCGCCATATATCGTTAACCCGTTGCGACTCACATGATAAACAATGCGCCATATATCGTAACCCGTTGCGACTCACATGATAAACAATGCGCCATTAAACCACAAGTAATCACTGTGAGTCCCTGAAATACGATGGTTAACCTAGAAAGTGTAAAATACAACAAGTCTAATAATCACTAGAATGGACTAGTATTACTTGTAAATAAATGCAAGAATATATAAACAAAGTAATACAAGACTTAAAGCAATAAACAAGTAAAGTGGAACATTATGTATTTTTCAATGGTGTATTTTATTTATGATGTTAAATAAAATACAAGGTTGTGCGGAATCAAGATAATACAAATAAGTATGTATCCTAACAACCTATGAATTACAAATGATCTATATTTGTCAAATAACTCTTTTGGATTGAGATACTTAAAGTTGTGAAGTATCCCAGTTTAAGATCGAGAGTATTTGGACAAATTCACTTTAATGCAAAATGTATGCTTAAAAGTATTTTCTCAAATAAATGACTTTGTATTTATAGGCAACAAAATTCACTAGTGAATTTTGTGCCGTATAAATGTGGTTGCATGCATTTAATGATCCGACAAGAACATTAAATGCATTGGTTAATGGTACAAGGATAAAGTCATATTGATATGATTTTATTCTTTTAACCAACCACCTTTACACGCATAAACTTTGGTAAAGAACAAGTGGATTGTTCTTTGGAAAGTGTGTAAAGGCAAAAGTCAATTCCTCGATATCAGTGTTCAGACTTGTAAGGTCTAGAACACTGACAATCCTCCAGTGTACATATCTGGTAAGACTTTCAGTGGACTCCGCCATTTGTCAGTCTTCTTTATTCTGACTTCAGTCTTTGACTTCAGTGAGAATGTCTTCAGTAGAGTTGATCTGGACTGGGGTGAAGTCCAGTGAGCTAATCTGGAGAATACTCCAGATTTCCAATACAAGTATTTGCTCACTGGTCTTCCATTATTTCTGGACAAATCTTCAAAGGGACTCCAGATTCCAAGTCTGGAGTAGGTCCAGTAGAACACGTTTCTGGACAGATCTTCAGTAAGGCTCCAGTAGTCGAGTCTGGAGCGAGTCCAGTAAATCTGGACTAAATCTGGACCTAACAAATTCCCCCTATTTGTTTAGAAATAATGCAAGTGTTTTCAAGCTTAAATCTATACATTTTGTATGCTTGAAAAACACAAGTTTTGACTTAGTCTAAAAATCTAAGTTACTGGAAAACACTTTATAGATCATGAGTGTTTTCAGTTTCATCTTTTAAGTTCTAACTTAGACTAAATCTGATCATTTACTTTTATGAATCAAAAATTGCAACTATTATTACATACATCAACTGATAAATAGTTTACAATTTTCATAAAACAATAAATTTATAACAAGTAAATGATGAGAGTCAGGCCCTTCTTTTCGATGTCTGTCCTGGAGCATCTTCAGTAGCCTTTCTCTTTGGTGATGGAGAAGATGGTATTGATTCTGGCAATTTTATGCCCATTGCAACTTCCATCTGTTGCTTTCTTCTCCATACCTTTTCAACTCTTTTTAGAAATGCTTTAACATCAGTCGACACATTTGTCTTCCCCCTGAACGTTAAAGCAATCTCTTTCAGTTCACTCCATCCAAATACTTGGACTGAAGTACTTTTCCTTTCATCAGTAAAGTTACCCTCCCTGGTCAACTTTACTTCAAACCTGGACATGCCTTCATGATTTTCAGCTAATTTTATTTCAGCACCAGTGATCCTTCTAGCATCAGCCCTGAAATTTAACATTTCATTGTACTTGTCTTTCAATTTGGCTATCTGGATCAATGCTTCAGTTTCCTTGGACACTCTCTTTTGCTCTACAGCAGATTGGAGTTGTTGACGATTAATTTTTCGAGAAGTGTCCAGGGGAATGAATCTGGTTACATCAGCATCTTTAATCGCTTTGATTTGTTTGGCAGTCAGTTTTGGTAAGCCAGTCAGTTTCTTTCTGTACTCTATCTCCAGAGCACCAGCGTTCTTTCTGATCTTTTTCTGGAGGCTTACCAGTTCCTCCTTCCTTTGTCTGATGAGTTCTGGTACACTAACGCCATAAATTATAGAATCATAAACCTATTCTTCTTCGGCATAAAAGGAGCGTACATGAACATCATTCAATGCATTCAGACATTGATGAACTCTGGGGTCTTCCTTCATCTTTTTGTAAACATCGATATTTATGCCTAACCTGCCAGCATTGTAAGAGTCCAGAGTACCCATAGATGCCATCTCCCTTTGATGGGCCAGCAGTTCATCTTTTTGATTTCTCTTGAAGATTTCAATCATGATGCATTCTTGTTCAAGCTTTTTTGGAGGTTTCATCATCAGCAGTAGGATACTCTGATGATTCTTCAGCAGTTTGCTCTTCTTCTCCAGATACCATTTTTTCTTTTCCTTTAACAGCCTTCAGTGTAGTTGGAATATCTGGGAAGGACTCAAACTGGGGCTCACTGGCTTCAGTACCAGCAGCTTCTTCAGACAGTATAGTGGCTTCAGTGCCATATGTTCTTTGTGCCAAGTGCTTCAGTGTTTGGTCACCAGACGACTTTTCCCCCTTGGAATGATCACCAGTTCTGGACTTGAGATCATTCCATAATTGGTCAAGCATATGTCTGTCCAGTGTACCAAATGTTCTTCCTGCCACTGGAGTTGTATCAGTCACAACTTTCTTAAGTGCCTGCACTTCCTTTTTAACAGTTTCAACTTCTTTAGGCAAGTGCTTTGGAAACTTTTCTTCCAGCAACTTCTCCACTTGGGGTAACACCCCATCTTGAATGGTACGAAGAACAGTCTCAGAAATCTCTTCAGGTAATTCTTTCAGCATACTGATTCTGAACTTCTTTGTACATTCATCACTAATTGTACTGACAACTGCATCCTGATCAAGTGTGGATCTACTCTCCAGAGAACTTACCCTGGAAACCAACTTCTGAACTTCTTCTTTCAGATCTGCCAGTGGTTGAACAAGTTCACCAGTGACTGCATTCTGAACTGAACTAACCAGCCTTGTCTCTAATCCCTGGACTGCCACTTTGAAATTTTCAGTATTGTTGTTTGTGGCCAGTACCAGTTCATCAAGCTTCTCAAACACAAGCTTCTCATTCCCAGCAAACAGATTCATCTCAGATGCAAGGTTATTTGATAATAAGGATTTAAAGTCTGAAATAACCTGCGATGAAGTCTGGAGTGATCTCTCCAGGTCCGCCACCTTACTTAAAAGGCCTTGGACCTCGGAAGAAGATGAAGTGGAGAGACCACTGGGAGGTTCAAGATTGGAAGGCAATCTGGTCATTAGAGGTACTTGTGCCCAGTCCTCTTCAGTTTCAGTTTGTTCAGATACGGTGACTGGTGTTTCAAGAGGTTGAGGTTGAGATTGTGAAGTTTGAATGGTTGCAGGAGTGAAGTATTGAGTATCTCTAGGAATTGAAGGTGGTGGTGGTGGTGGTGGCATGTTTGATTCTGGTGGTGGTGGCATTTCAGAAGATGTAATTGGTTGGGTGACTGAAGCAATAGCAGATGTGTCAATATTTTCTTCTTCATCACCCAAGAAATTCATGTTTACATCAAAACCTTCAGACATTGGGGAATCTACATCATCCCATTCTGGAGCCATCCCAACTGTCTGATCACCAGTCTGTTCACCAGTCTGTTCATTAACTTGTTCACCAGCCTCTACATTCAAGTCTATTTGAGCCTCTTGCTCACCAGATACATGTTCATCAGTCTGAACATCTTGTTCTACTTCCTCAACAACCTGCTCAATAATCTGGGCAACATTTTCAATCTCCTCATTAGTCACCTGCCCAACAACTGGTACATTCTCTTGCTCAAAAATCGGAGACCCATCCAGATTCATTACATCACCAGGATGTCTTTCAGGATTCACCTGAAGTCCAGCTCTCATCAGACGCCTGTTTGTTCTAGGTCGTCTGGAAGGTTCAATAGTTTCTGGTCCTTGACCTTCAGGAGCCACTTGTCTAATAGGTTGTACAGCTTCTATGATCTGTACATCTTGGTCTCCAGAGGGTCCTTCAACAGCTTGACCACTACCTGGAGCCATTTCAGCTTCTTCTCTCTAGAAGGAGAGCATAGACTGAGGAATATCTACCTCGTTCAGTGGAGATCTGAGGTTGACCAGATCCCTCATATACCCACTCACAGAAAAGTGAGTAGTCTCAAAATCATACTGGTCTCCAAGAGCTCTTTTAAACATGAGTGAAAGAAAACGGATATAAGGAACAAAGGGTTTTCTACCTTTCACTCTAAGACGCTCTACCAGGTCATCAAAAAGGATCTGATCGAAATCCACTCTAAGCCCAAACCATAGGCAGTAGGCAATCTGGAGATGGGTTTGATTTATCTGGTCTAACCTCCAGAACTGCCTCCCAGACATTCAACAATGTGGGTGAAGAAGTATCTCCATGAGTCTGAAAGTTTGCTCATGTAGATAGTTCCTTTCCTGGATAGCTGGCCATGCTCATCCATGATATCTGTGTGCCCCATCAGTCTGCACACTTCCCTTGTATTGATACCAGAGGGAAGTTCAATAGGCAACTCATTCTGGTCAAAATAGTTTAACTGTAGAACAGACCTGAGTAGACTAGCAGTGAAACCAAGGGATCTGGTACCTCCCTTGAGAGTATAATTGATTGATGAAGTTTCATCATCATATTTTGTAGTATACCAGAATTCACAAAGGTAATCGTGGTACATCCTTCCTGGATTTAATATTAAAGCACCATATAAAGGACATGAGAGAAAAAATGTGTTTAATCTCCCAATAACAGATTGAGCATCATGAACACTGGAGAGTGAGAGTCTGGCCATCCAGTTGTTCATGTTTATTCTTATGGCATTTGCCTCTAGAACGATATGAGGTGCCCTTTCAACATTTTCAGAAGGAGCATATTCAGCGGCAAGCATATTTTTAAGCGATTTGGATTGTCTATGTGCCATTTTATAAAGAATAGATGAAAATGAAATTGAATAAATATGGTTATGATGAAGATTTGATGAAGAATTGAATGGTAATGGAGTAAATAAGAGAGATAAATATGATTGGAAATTGAATGAAGAAGTAAATGAAGAAATTTGAAAGATTTGGGAGTAAATATGTTCAAAGTAAATGCAAATGAAATTGAAAGTGGGTATTTATAGGAGAGAGAATGTGGAACTCAAACGG
>CM067167.1:246160142-246208932 GCA_034093135.1 Erigeron breviscapus | reverse complement strand
TATTCTGTACACCCTGGTGCCACAAAGATGCATGCAGATTTGAAGCCGATTTATTGGTGGCCCAGTATTAAAAACGATGTGATGATGTACGTACAGAAGTGTTTGACATGTGCTAAAGTAAAAGCTGAACACCAAAAGCCTTACGGGAAGTTTCAGCAACTCGAGATCCCTGAATGGAAATGGGATCGCATTACGATGGATTTTGTAACCAAACTTCCGAGGATGCCTCGTAGTCACGATATGATATGGGTTATTGTCGATCAATTAACGAAGAGTGCCCATTTCCTCCCAGTTCGTGAGAATGCTCCTATGGAGAATTTCGCTACATTGTATATTAAAGAAGTGGTTACTAAACATGGTGTTCCGATATCGATTGTGTCAGATCGTGATGCTCGATTCGTTTCCAACTTTTGGAAGAGTTTTCAACGGGAATTTGGTACTCAAGTTCGTCTGAGCACCGCCTATCACCCGCAGACAGATGGGCAAAGTGAAAGGACTATTCAAACGCTCGAAGATATGCTCAGAGCTTGTGTGATGGAATATGGTGGCTCGTGGGATAAACACCTACCTCTTGTCGAGTTTGCGTATAACAATAGTTATCATGCAAGTATAGGAATGCCACCTTATGAGATGCTATATGGTAGAAAGTGTAGGACTCCTAGTTGTTGGTTGGAGCCCGGGGAAAAGCAGTTGGCTGGACCTGAAGTAGTACAAATTACGGCCGATAAAGTTAATGTTGCAAAGAAAGCCCTGCGTATTGCTCGCGAAAGGCAAAAGTCATATGCCGATAAGAAAAGGAGGCCGTTCGATTTTAAAGAAGGCGAAATGGTTTTACTCAAGGTGTCGCCTTGGAAAGGTGTATTACGGTTTGGAAAACGTGGAAAGTTAAGCCCCAGATTCATTGGACCTTTTAAGATCATTAAGAAGGTTAATGAACAGGCATTTAAGCTGGACTTACCTCCAGAACTTAATGGAATTCACAACACATTTCATGTGTGTTATCTACGTAAGTGCTATGCGAATGAAACGGATGTCATTCCACTCGAGGACGTAAGTATTAATCCCAACAAGCAGATTGTCGATGAACCTGTTGCTATAATGGGAAGGAAACAAAAGAAGTTACGACGAAAGACTATCGATCTAGTTCTCATAAAGTGGAAACACAATCACGGCGAAAGTATGACTTGGGAGACCGAGTCCGTAATGCGGGAGACCTATCCCCACCTTTTTGATGCTGAAGTGATTCCGGGGACGGAATCCTCTTAAGGGGGAGGTAATTGTAACATCCCAAAACTTAAACGTATATGTTGACTAACGTCGTTAGGTCAAATTCTAAGTCCGTGATATGTTTATGTGGAAATATGTGTTTATGTGCCCTATATGTGAGATTTAATTATCTTTAATGAGTGACAATAAAGTAGACTTAATGATGTGTAAAAGGTCTATGTAGTGTGCGAAAGTGCTTCCATGTGTTATGTATATCCCCATTAGGTGTTTAAAGGTGTAATAAAGCTAATATGAAGTCCAGGGACTAAATTTGACAAAAGTGAAAGTTGAAAAACGGGATTAGGGCTAGGATTAACCTAATCTAGAGTGATTTGGCAGCAATTAACTTAATTGAACACATACAAAGTATCTTAAATTTCCTAATTGATTTCTTAAGCAAATCTCCAAGTTTTGGTCAAGCAATCGTGAGTTTTTGGTATTGAATCAGATCTGTCCTTGTTGTTCAGGTAATCATTGATTTACTAATTATATTTTCAGATCTAAGGTTGGATTATATGGAAACAAATCTGATTTTAAAAGAGATTTTGAAGAATTAGGGTTCATGTTGTGTCTTTGGCTAATTAATGATCTAAACGGTGTCAAACGAGTTTGTAATCGATATGAATGATCAAAATATGTTTAACAATGTCAAAATCATGTTTTGGGTGAAGCCCAAGTCGTTTGTTTTTGGAAAAATCGAAGAACTTGGCCATATTTGAAATCTGGACGAAATTACTTTAAATTCGTTAGCTGAGTCTGATTTTGTACTAGCGAAGATAATCTTCGTTCTGGTTATCTTCGTTCTGGTTATCTTCGTTCTGGCTAACTTCGTTTGAAATGTTCTAAGTTCGTTTGGGCATTTCTAAGTTCGTTCAGTATGTCCTAAATTCGTTTGAAGGCAACTAAGTTCGTTCAGTGAGTCTAAGTTCGTAAGAACAAACCTAAGTTCGTTTTAAAGTTCGTTTGGGTCCCAAATGACTTATATTTTGTATATTAATGTATCTTAGGTGTCGGGGATTATTGTTAAGCACTTTTAGCCTTTCATTACGCGCGCACACTCCCAACAGGTAAGATACACTACTTTTGTCACGCTGAGGGTGCAACGAAAATGGTTCGTAAACTATAACCTCCATAACAGTAATGTATAACTCATAGGTGGTTGGGTTGATATGGGAGGTACTCGGGATTAATGATGACGATGTTTATGCCTAAAATGTTTCCCCGTACATGTGGTTACGATATGAAATGTTATGATGAACGGTGGTTAATGATATGTTTACGATATGATATGTTATGATGAACGGTGGTTAATGATATGTTTACGATATGATATGTTATGATGAACGGTGGTTAATGATATGTTTACGATATGATATGTTATGATGAACGGTGGTTAATGATATGTTTACGATATGATATGTTATGATGAACGGTGGTTAATGATATGTTTACGATATGATATGTTATGATGAACGGTGGTTAATGATATGTTTACGATATGATATGTTATGATGAACGGTGGTTAATGATATGTTTACGATATGATATGTTATGATGAACGGTGGTTAATGATATGTTTACGATATGATATGTTATGATGAACGGTGGTTAATGATATGTTTACGATATGATATGTTATGATGAACGGTGGTTAATGATATGTTTACGATATGATATGTTATGATGAACGGTGGTTAATGATATGTTTACGATATGATATGTTATGATGAACGGTGGTTAATGATATGTTTACGATATGATATGTTATGATGAACGGTGGTTAATGATATGTTTACGATATGATATGTTATGATGAACGGTGGTTAATGATATGTTTACGATATGATATGTTATGATGAACGGTGGTTAATGATATGTTTACGATATGATATGTTATGATGAACGGTGGTTAATGATATGTTTACGATATGATATGTTATGATGAACGGTGGTTAATGATATGTTTACGATATGATATGTTATGATGAACGGTGGTTAATGATATGTTTACGATATGATATGTTATGATGAACGGTGGTTAATGATATGTTTACGATATGATATGTTATGATGAACGGTGGTTAATGATATGTTTACGATATGATATGTTATGATGAACGGTGGTTAATGATATGTTTACGATATGATATGTTATGATGAACGGTGGTTAATGATATGTTTACGATATGATATGTTATGATGAACGGTGGTTAATGATATGTTTACGATATGATATGTTATGATGAACGGTGGTTAATGATATGTTTATACGGTGGTATGAATGCCTAATTAAAATGACGTAATGCTTTAAAGTGACGATTTAAATGGATGAAATGTTTTGCTTAAACCTGGTGTTATCTTACTTAGCTTTATAGCTAACACTTGTTTCTTTTAATGTGTTGACACCCCTCAGGTTAGGCAGTGAGATGACGTGTGAAGCTTTGGCGAGAGATGGGTAGATGATCAAGCTGGCTTTAGTTTACCCAATAGCTTCGCATAGACCTTATGTTATTGATTTCCTTTATGGAACTTATGTAATGACTATGTTATGATTGCTTTATGTTGGGCAATCTTATGGATTTCTTTTATTACAGATTTGATGCTATTAGTAACACCACCAATGTTTTCTCAACTGTTTTCCTTAGTTGAGTATTTTCCTAAATCGTTTCCGCATGATTTAACGCCGTTAGGCGAAATTTTTGGAAATCCATATTTTACGAAACGGGTGTTACAATTTGGTATCGTCGGGGTGTTACAGTACTAAAGCTAGAATAACAAAAATTGGAAATCTTAGACTATCTTCTAATATTGTTTTGTTTGATGTTCTTGTTGTGCCTGATTATTGTGTTAATCTTCTTTCTATTAATAAACTGGCAAGGGATAGTAAGTTAACTGTTAACTTTTCTGAGTTTAAATGTCACATTCAGGATTTGAGGTCCAAAACAGTCCTGGGGACTGGTAGTGTTAAAGATGGTCTCTACATATTTGATGAAACTTCTGCTTATGGTAATTTTGCTTCTTGTAATGCAATTATTTGTTGTGAATCTCAAACTGTGTGGCATTGCAGGCTTGGTCACCCTGCTGATCAAGTCTTACATATTCTTAAAAATGATTTAAAAATCAAAGTAAATTCTGAGAACATTCCTTGTGAAGTCTGTCACAAAGCTAAACAACATAGAGAACCATTTTCTTTGAGTGATCATAAGACTAGTACTCTTGGTGATATTGTGCATCTTGATTTATGGGGTCCCTATAGGGTTACTAGCAGAGATGGGTATAGATATTTTTTAACTGTTGTTGATGATTACACAAGAGCAGTCTGGTTATATTTACTTAAGTCTAAAGAAGAAGTGTTTGAAAATATTGAATACTTTGTGAAACTTTTAAAGAATCAGTTTAAAAAGAATGTAAAAGTTTTTAGAAGTGACAATGGTTCAGAATTTGTGAATAATAGAATGTATACTTTTCTTAATACTAATGGGATTATTCATCAGACCTCTTGTGTTTATACTCCTCAACAAAATGGAATTGTAGAGAGGAAACATAGACATCTTTTAAATGTTGCTAGATCTCTTATGTTTCAGGGGGGAATCCCTCTTAATTTGTGGAGTGAATGTATTCTAACTGCTGTTTATATCATTAACAGGCTTCCTACAAAAGTTTTAAATGGTAAGTGTCCCTATGAGTTAGTTCATGGCTTTAAGCCTAATCTCTTCCATCTTAGAAGTTTTGGTTGCTTATGTTTTTCTACAAATTTGAATAATAATGATAAGTTTTCTGAAAGATCTCATAAATGTATTTTAATTGGGTATTCTGGTGTTAAAAAAGCTTACAAGCTTTTAAGTTTGGAAAACAAAAGTATTTTTTTCTCTAGAGATGTAAAGTTTTATGAACAAATCTTTCCTTTAAAGACTATTGATAAAGATTATAATAAAACTAGTAACAGTTTAAATCATCTAAACTTCTTTGACTTATTTGATTCTGAAAAAGCAACCAATACATATGATCTTCCCAATGATGAAGGAAGAGATAATTCTGTATGTAATGAACCTAGAGCAACACCTACTGGCAGTACACCTGCAGCTACCAGTAGTGATGAAGGCACTAGTAGTTTTCATTACAATGATGGTGGTACCACTGATATTTCTGAGGGAATTCATACTCATGAGTCTGAAACTGTAAATTATAATATGAATGAAGATGGTCTTAGAAGGTCTAATAGGAATCTTAATATGCCTAATAAGTATCATGATTATGTTGTTGAAGGCAAAGTAAAATATGGGATTGAAAAAGTTGTTAACTATTCTATGCTTTCAAAAGATAATTTCTGTTTTGTGTCTAGTCTTAACAAAAGTATTGAACCAAAAAGTTTTAAGGAAGCTTGTTGTGATATAAACTGGATTAATGCTATGAATAATGAGATGGAAGCTTTAAATAGAAACAACACTTGGATAATTACTGATCTCCCTAAAGGGAGAGAACCTATTGGATGTAAATGGATCTTTAAAATTAAGTATAAGGCAAATGGTGAAATTGAAAGATACAAAGCTAGGTTAGTTGCAAAAGGGTATAATCAAAGGGAAGGACTTGATTATGAAGAAACTTTTGCTCCTGTTGTTAAGATGGTAACAGTTAGGTGTGTTTTAAATCTTGCAGTTCAAAATAATTGGAAATTGTATCAATTGGATATTAATAATGCTTTCCTTTATGGTGAATTGCATGAAGATGTGTATATGTCTCTTCCTGAAGGATACTTTAATAAGGATGATACTAAAGTTTGTAAGCTTGTTAAATCTTTATATGGCTTAAAACAAGCACCTAGGCAATGGAATGAGAAACTGACATCTTCTTTAATTGAAATGGGATTTGAACAAAGCAAGAATGATTATTCTTTGTTTATAAAGATGCATGATAAGAATTTTCTTGTTCTACTTGTTTATGTAGATGACATTGTTATTACTGGTAACAATGAACTTGAAATTGAGAAATTTAAGTCTGTTCTTAAGGATAAGTTTATGATAAAAGACTTGGGAGAGTTGAAGTATTTTCTTGGTATTGAAATTCTTAAAACTGATAATGGTATTTGTTTATCACAAAGAAAATACTGTCTTGAGCTTTTAAATGACTTTGGTCTCTTAGGATGTAAACCTATGAGATCACCTTTAGAAGCAAACATTGTTTTAGCTTCTCATGAATCTGAAAATGATAAACATCTTACCAATATTTCTGATTATCAGAAATTAATAGGTAAATTGATTTATTTGACAATTACAAGACCTGATATTTCATATGCTGTTCAATGTTTGAGTCAGTACATGCATGCTCCATTACAATCTCATTTGAAAATTGCTATGAGAGTTTTGAGGTATCTTAAAGGTTCACCTGGTAAAGGTGTTGTTATTGAAAAATCAAATGGTGATAAAGGTTTAAAAGCCTTTTCTGATGCAGATTGGGGTAAATGTCTTACCTCTAGGAGGTCTGTTTCTGGATTCTGTATTTTTTTAGATGGTAATTTGATCTCTTGGAAAAGTAAGAAGCAACCCACTGTATCTAGATCTTCTGCTGAATCAGAATACAGATGTTTGGCTGCTACTACTTGTGAAATTTTATGGATTCAAAAACTTTTAAGAGATATGAAGTATACTGAATTATTACCAGTACAGATTTTTTGTGATTGCAAACCTGCAATTCAAATTGCAGGAAATCCTGTTCTTCATGAAAGAACAAAGCATTTTGAAGTTGATATTCATTTTGTAAGGGAAAAAGTTGCAGCTGGTTGTCTTAAACTTATTAAAATTGACTCAGAAGAACAACCAGCAGATGTTTTTACAAAAGGGTTAAATATAAATGCTCATCTTTACTTTTGTAATAAACTGAAAATGAAAGATCTTTTTCAAGATTAAGATTGAGGGGGCATGTTAAATTATGCATGTAAACCAATCTTAATCTTAGTATAAAACCTTGTTCTTATGTTATGTTTGAGTGTTTGTGTATGCAGGAAAACTATAAGGACCTATTCTGTCAAGACTGGAAAGAAGAAGAAGAGAAAGATGGAGGGGGCATTATGGAAGTTCTGCTATCTATATATACAAGCTTATAACCCAATTAGGGTTAATTACAACAACAAAAAATTATTCTGTATTCGTTTCATATATTTTCTCTCTATATCTATAGTTTATATATACGATCATCTTGATCGTATAATTTGTATTCTGGTTATTTTCTGTAAATCAATCTAAACACAATTGTTTAGATTGAATATCATCTGTAATTGATTCTTAATAATAAACAATAATAACAGAGAGAAGGTCAAATCGGGCCGACTTCCTTCGGGTATAATTTTCATTATATGGTTGATTTAGTTTTCGAACAGGTATTAGCGAAGACATGATGAGAATATGTACAAGATGTTTACAAAATTTCTTAAAAGAACATATTACATGATCCATTATTTAACACATGATATAATCAAAATTGCAAATAATATAAACATGAATAAAAGAAACCATAACTTTTGCTAAAACACACAATTCTGGTCCAGAGCATAGTTTTTGTCTAACTTGAATACTTAATGTCTAATGTGTGTGACTAGAACATTTTCTTTAACAAAGGGCAGCTACAAATAATTTTTACTGTCAACAATCAATGTCAACAACCAAATCAAAAATATTCTTGAAGCATTTTTGACATATCCGTAAACCACAAACATGAATTTATAAAAATTAGAAAACTGATATTTGTCAATTCAAGAATTATCATGTGTTACAACAAATAAAAAAAAATGAAAATCAAGTATATCATGCCTCACTAGAAAATTTTCTTCCATATTCGTGCCGAGTTAATTAAAATGATATTATTAGTCGTAAACATTCTTTATAATCTCAAAGTAAGCTATGCTCCATTCTTTTATAAAGTACAAGCTTCCAATTGGTCCTATAAATCCGACAACAAAACCAAGACCTATGCCAATGTACAACCACAAATCATTTATACCATCTTTACCTTCTCCCTACCAACAAGAGTGTCTGATAAGTTCATTCCATTGCAACTCCTCAATAGTGTAGGCCCAGATAATTCGCTGTTCCCTTCATAAATAGCAAATGGATAGCCTAAAGGTTGGAGCTGATTTCCAAACGGACCAGATAAGTTATTGAAAGATAGGTTCAAGTAACTTAGAAAGTTCAAGGTAGTCAAACGAGTAGGAATTCGACCCGACAACATGTTCATTGATAAATCTAATGATTCCGTTTTCTTTAGATTTCCAATCCTTGACGGAATTTTTCCGCTTAATAAGTTAAACATCAGGAATTTTACCAATAATATTGTTGCTTGAGGTCTAAGGATGTAAGAACTTCTAGTTAATAATAATGCTAATGTCTTGATCATTAGTATCAGTTTCTTCTTCTGGTACAATTTCATCGGTGAATGTGTAGCCTAACGTCATCAACACAATTCTGCTCAATGATTCATCCAAAAACGCAAATGTTTCTGGTAAGGGATTTGGTGGGGTTACCTACTTGTCTTTGATTATGTAGCCTTTCTTCCTCAAGACAAATTTGCTGTGGTTTTCTTCTGATAATGGGCCGCCGTTAGTGACTAGCGTTTCGTGTCCTTTAGTTTCTTTCTTTTTGTTTTTGGGCTCAGCTCCTAACGGATGACACTTCGGATCTGCTTCTTCTTCTGGGTCCAACTCAGCAAGAGGGTTTGCAAACATAAAATTTCTATCAATAATCAAAATATTAATTTCTCTTGATTTCAATATTAACTTTCTATCATCACCCAATCTCAACTTAGCATCACATCCAATCAACAATATATATAATTCATATTATCAGTGTTAAAAGACAAAAGGAATCAGCTTTACACATCATACCCCATGTTACCAAGCCAACACATCATACCCCATGTTACCAAGCCAACTCACAAGGAATCATTCCAGCTTTCATCACGATGAATTACAGCCAACAATGAATCATCAAATTCTTGTATAAATAGGAACTCATCATGTAATCAATAAAAGAACACAGTAATAACAAAGTAATTTACTTATCTGTGTTAATATGGTATCAGAGCCAGTAACGGTCTCATCATCTACCAACTAACCTCAAAAACTAAGCCACCATGGCAGACAATGCCGGCAGCTCTGATTCTGAGTTAGCCGTGCAACTAGCAAACCTGCTCAAAACCAATATCAGCCAAATACAGCCACCAAAACTATCCGATAACCTGCAAATAAACATAAAACTCAATAGCCAAAACTACGCTCTATGGACTCGAATGATTCGAGTCGCAATAGGCGGCCGTTCAAAGGCATTAGTGTCGCATTTAACAAACCAACCTCCAGAAAAAACCAGTGATGAGTATGAGACATGGGAACAAAAAGATCTCGTTGTTTTCTCATGGCTCATACAAAACATCGAACCCACTCTAGCCGGTAATCTAACCGAATACCCAACTGCAAAAGAACTATGGGATGCCCTCGCAACCACATATAGCAGTGGAAAAGATACCGGTAATCTAACCGAATACCCAACTGCAAAAGAACTATGGGATGCCCTCGCAACCACATATAGCAGTGGAAAAGATAAACTACAAACATTCAATTTGCACGTTAAAGCCAACGAACTCAAGCAAAATGAAAAATCACTTGAAGATTTCTGGGTCACACTTCAAGGGGTATGGGGAGAAATAGACCGAATTGATCCAAACCCCATGACATGCTCAAAAGACTTCAAAACATATGCCCAAATCACATCCGAACAGAAACTATTTCAGTTTCTAAACGGACTCGATCGTAAATATGAATCCATAAAGAGGGAAATACTCCGTCTTGAATCACTTCCGACTGTGGAGGTAGCTTATGCTACGATTCGAAAAGAAGCCGCTCACCAAATGATTTTGGGAGCAACAAATGACAGTGGTGGTATAGCCACCGGTCTCACAGCCGGAGAAACAGAAGGAAGTGGCCTTCCATGGGCGGACCTATATATATCCTAGGGGTAGCGGTCGCTACCCCTGAACTTTTACCCGGTAATGGAAATTTTTTTTTTTTTTACGTTTTTCGTACTATAATACGTATTTCGCTACCCCTAAAACAAATTTTCGCTACCCCTAAACAATTTTTCCAATGCACATCATTCTTTAAAAAAACTCCAAGTCCTAAGCCCACTAAATGTTTAAAAATAAACCCATTTAGCCATTTGTCCAACTCCAAGCCCATTTAGGAAAAATTAAAAAAGAGAAAAAAAGCATATAAAAAACTAACTGGCTAAAATCTAATTTTTGTGTTTACACCCACTTGACCAAATTGGCAAATTCCCACTGCCCAGGAATCTAAATTTTGGTTCAAGTCTATTTCAACTTTTAAGAGGCTAAAATCTAAATTTTGTGTGCCACCGCTTCTGCCCTTCCTGCCTCGTGTTAGGTAATTTCAAGTCTATTTCATAATTTTCATTCTTAGTATTAGGGTTAATTTTGGTTCAACTTTTATATGTAATTGTGATTTCTGATTAGATTAGGAATTAGAATGTTAGGTTAAATTTCATATGTTTTTGTTCAATTTCATATGTTAATTCTAAGTGCAATTTGTAATCTTTTTGTATTAGGGACTTGATTTTTGAAAGTTGAAACATGAAAAAACAAGTGCATATTGGCAATTTCTTTAAAAGAAAATTTCAAGAGGATGATGTTGGTTCTAATAGTGTTGATGATATTGGTTCAACTCCTTCGGGTTCAATTCCTTTGGTTTCAATTCTTTCGGGTTCAATTCCAAATGGATTTGATTTGAATGATCTATCTTCGGACCCTTTTGATAGACCACCGATTGCTAGTTATCATCCTAATCAAGTGGATGATATAAGAAGACACTATCTTGTTAAAAAAGCTTTTCAACCACGAAATCATAAATTTCCAACCAAAATGTATGGTAAAGATAAGAGACGTTTTATTGTGCAATGGTTTGATAGATACCCGTGGTTAGAGTATAGTGTTAAAACAGACAAAGCCTATTGCTTGTATTGTTATTTATTTAAAGAAAAAGTTGGCAATCAAGGTGGAAGAGATGTTTTTTCAAGTGAAGGCTTTTGTAATTGGAGTAAACCAAATGCCTTAAAAGATCATGTTGGGTCAGTTAATAGTCATCATAATAAGGCGATGCAAAAATGTGAGGATCTCTTGAAACAAAAGCAAGCCATTGATGTGAAGCTAAATTTGATAAGTGAACAAGAAAAGGTTGCAAATCGGTACAGATTATTAGGATCTGTTATTAGTGCTAGACACTGTTTAGAGAATAGATTACCATTTAGAGGTCATGATGAATCGGAGAGTTCTCGTTCTAAGGGGTGTTTTCTTTCAAATTTAAAGTTGGTTAGTGAGATGAACCCGGAGATTGGTAAGTATACATTGGGGAACGCAAAGAAGAATAATAAGTTGACGTCTCCATCAGTACAAAAGGAGATTATTGATTGCTTTGCAAAAGGGGTAAGTAAAAGGATTTGTGATGAACTTAAAGATAATGTGTTTTGAGAGATAATCCATTGGCCCATTATGTACATTGCTTTGCTCATCAACTACAGTTAGTGATTGTGGCGGTTGCAAAAAAGCATGAGGGTGTTAAAGATTTTTATGAATACCTCAACATGGTTGTTAATACAGTTTCCGCTTCTTGCAAACGAAAAGATATGATACGTGAGGCAAAAAGAAAGAGAGTGGGGGAAGGAATTATTTCAGGTGAAATTATGACCGGAAAAGGATTAAACCAAGAGAGTTCCCTAAGGCGAGCCGGTGATACAAGATGGGGATCTCATCATGCAACAATCATAAGTGTGCTTAAATTATATCCAGAAGTTGTCGACGTCCTGTATTATGTTAAAGAGGAAGGAGATAGCATTCAACAACGAACTAGTGCAAAAGGTATTCTATCCTATTTTCAAAAACTTGAGTTCGTTTTTTATGCACACTTGATGGAGGAAATTTTAGGCCACACAAATGGTCTCTCGAAACATCTTCAAAAAAAGAGACAAGACTTGTTGGAATCGAGTAAGTTGATTCAAGCAACAAAAGTAGCATTGAATGATTTAAGACAAAATGGGTTTGATGACATGTTGAAAAAAGTGACTTCTTTTTGTGAAAAAAACGGTATTACGGTGTTGGATATGATGGGAAGTTATGGTAACCCAAGGAGCCGGAAGAATGTCATTACTAATCGACATCATTTTGAGGTTGAGGTTTTTAATACGGTTTTGGATATGCAAATTCAAGAATTTGGGAACCGGTTCAATGAGGTATCAACTACATTGGTAGCAAATATGTCGGGTTTAAATCCTTGTAATGGGTTTTCTAAGTTTGACATATCTAAGATAGTAGCCTTTTCTGAGATGTATCCGGTTGATTTTAATATGAACGATAGCGGGTGTATTTTGGGTGAGCTTAAAGTCTTTTATCACTCGGTAAAGGAAGATGATAGATTTTTGAATTTGGATGGGATTTGTCACCTAGCTCGGGTAATGGTGGAAACCGGAAAAAATCTCTCATTTCCTTTATTTTATCGGATTTTGAAGCTTGCATTGGTTTTACCGGTTTCAACCGCAACCGTTGAAAGATGCTTTTCTAAAATGAAGCTTATTAAAACGGATTTGCGGAATCGAATGGGGGATGAATATTTGAACAATGCTATGGTATGTGCTGTTGAAGGAGAGACATTTGACGAAGTAACGAATGAGGATGTAATGGTTCGTTTTCAAGCTATGAAAAACCGAAGAGGAGAGTTCTGAGATCTATCAGGTATTTGTTTAACTTCTTTTATTATCGTGTTTTTTTTAATTATTTAAATGTACGGTTAAAAAAAATATTATGGTTAACTTTTTTTTTTCCGCTACCCCTGAACTTTAATCCTAGATCCGCCAATGACTCGCCGCTGCCGGATTCCGACGATACGACAGGAAGAAACCACCGTTCAAAGAAGACAAATCCCATCTTACCTGTGATGAATGTCACATGACTGGACACACAAAACATAAATGTTTTCGTGTTCTTGGGTATCCCGACTGGTGGGTCGGAAACAAGAGAAACAACCCCAAATCATCACCTACCGCTCATACTAGCACCACCGATGAGAACAATCACAGGAAATCAGGATTTGGGGGGCTAGCGGCGGCCGGAGAGAGTGGGGAAGCGGCGGCCAGAAAAAAGGAAGAGGGGGAGGAGTTCCATGCGGCTGCAGGTAAAGGGGGAAAGGGAAGAAGAAACCCTAACTCCCTTATATTATCTAACCCATTATTTTCTTTTTATATAAATAAAAACAAGTTTCAAAACCAACCCTTGACTTGTGATGGTAGTGCAAATATTGCCAAAGATAATATCAAAGAAAATAATGAGGAATGGATATTTGACTGTGGGGCAACTGACACTATGACATACGATCCGTCGGATTTTAAAGTCATAACAAAACCCCAGAGAACCCACATTAAAGCTGCCAATCGGGGAAAAATGAATGTAAAATCTGGAGGAACGATTGAAATTACCTCGAACATTAAACTGCCGAATTGTTTATATGTTCTGTCCCTGTCACACAAACTTTTGTCAATAAGTCATGTGACAAAGGAACTCAATTGTTCAGTTCTCATGCATCCAACTTTTTGTCTCTTACAGGATATCAAGACGGGTCGGATAATTGGGCGTGGCACTGAAAGGCATGGATTGTACTATGTTGATGAGGTCATTCAAAGTGGTACTGTGATGTTAGCTCATGGAACAACTGAAAGAGAGGCCTGGTTATGGCATAGAAGACTGGGACATCCATCTACTGGTTATTTACATATTTTATTTCCTGAACTTTTTCCTTCAAATAAACCAATTACGTGTGAAACCTGCATGTTAGCTAAAAGCATAGACAACCTTTAAACATAACAACACCAGGGTTCAAACACCATTTTCATTAATTCATTCTGATGTGTGGGGTCCTGCACCGGTAATTGGGGGGCAAAACTTTCGATTTTATGTAATTTTCGTTGATGATTGTACACGGATGACGTGGATTTATTTTTTAAAAAATAAAGCTGAGGTATTTGATCGTTTCACTACTTTTTATGCCATGATTCAAACTCAGTTCAAACAAACTATCCAAATTGTCCGGTCAGATAATGGTGGAGAATATGTTAACTCCCAAATGAAACTTTTCTTTCAAACCAAAGGAATTGTCCACCAAACCACCTGTCCTCATACCCCAGAACAAAATGGTGTTGCCGAACGGAAAAATCGTATTCTTCTAGAAATAAATAGAGCACTCATAATTGAATCACATGTCCCTAAAATGTTTTGGCCAGAAGCTCTAGCCACTGCCACATACCTCATTAACCGTCTCCCAACCAAGATTCTTAAACTAAAAACACCATTTTCATTAATTCATTCGGATGTGTGGGGTCCTGCACCGGTAATTGGGGGGCAAAACTTTCGATTTTATGTAATTTTCGTTGATGATTGTACACGGATGACGTGGATTTATTTTTTAAAAAATAAAGCTGAGGTATTTGATCGTTTCACTACTTTTTATGCCATGATTCAAACTCAGTTCAAACAAACTATCCAAATTGTCCGGTCAGATAATGGTGGAGAATATGTTAACTCCCAAATGAAACTTTTCTTTCAAACCAAAGGAATTGTCCACCAAACCACCTGTCCTCATACCCCAGAACAAAATGGTGTTGCCGAACGGAAAAATCGTATTCTTCTAGAAATAAATAGAGCACTCATAATTGAATCACATGTCCCTAAAATGTTTTGGCCAGAAGCTCTAGCCACTGCCACATACCTCATTAACCGTCTCCCAACCAAGATTCTTAAACTAAAAACACCATTAAAACCCCTCGAAGAATACACCAAAATACCGCCCATCCTCACTCTTCCACCCAAGGTGTTTGGTTGCACTGTGTTTGTTCACATACCCAAATCCTACCGAGACAAACTTGATCCGTGTGCTGAAAAATGTGTTTTTGTGGGATATGGAGTTAATCAAAAAGGGTACAGGTGTTATGATCCAAAAACACGACGCATGTTCACCACAATGAACTGTGATTTCCTAGAAACCAACTATTACTACTCTCCCCAACATAATGGCCAGGGGGAGGATCAGTATGACACATTGAGTTGGTTAAGAGATGTTACAGCCTCAGAAGAAAACAGTTCTACTCACAGTACCACACCTCCTGAAGATCATATCAGTGCCACCGAAGATATATCGCCCAACTTGGTATCCGAGGTAAGTAATTCTCAACCGAATGAGCCTCATGATGAATTGGTTGAAAATGTAATTAATGCCACAGAATCAGAAACAGTGGATGAAGAGGTTGAGGAACAGGGAAATCCTAGAGAAGAACCAGCCAAGTATGTCCTTCCAGCACGAGCAAACAGAGGAATTCCGGCAAAAAGATACTCTCCAGAAAAAATATCAAAAAGCTTAAAGCACCCTGTGACTAATATGGCTGTGGGAAACTTATCCAAAGAAGCAAAGGCATTTACTGCAAGCCTCTACTCAGAGAAAATTCCATCTAATGCAGAGGAAGCAGTAAAATCAGAAAAATGGAAGGATGCTATGGATGTAGAGATGGATGCATTGATTAGAAATGGAACATGGGATAAGTGTATTTTACCAGAAGGAAAGAAACCCGTGGGATGTAGATGGCTCTTCACAGTCAAATACAAACCAGATGGTTCAATCGAGAGGTATAAGGCCCGGCTAGTCGCAAAAGGCTATACTCAAACATATGGAATCGATTACTCTGAAACTTTCTCTCCAGTTGCAAAAATAGACACAATAAGAGTTCTATTCTCAATTGCAGCAAATCAAAATTGGCCACTTTACCAATTCGATGTGAAGAATGCGTTTCTACATGGAGAGTTAAAAGAAGAAGTGTACATGGAAGCACCTCCTGGTGTCTCTCATAATTTCAAGTCAGGAGAAGTCTGTAGATTGAAAAATCTCTATATGGACTAAAACAATCTCCCAGAGCATGGTTTGGTAGATTTACTCTGGCAATGAAGAAATATGGGTTCAAACAAAGTAACTCAGATCATACTCTGTTCCTCAAGCACAGAGGAAGCCGTGTGACATGTTTAATAATTTATGTTGATGATATGATTATCACAGGTGATGATGAAGAAGAAATGAAGAATCTAAAAGGCAAGCTGTTTACAGAATTCGAAATGAAGGATTTGGGAAGATTAAAGTACTTTCTTGGAATTGAAGTGCTTAGATCCCAACGTGGGATCTTTATTTTTCAGAAGAAATACATCCTGGATCTTCTTGCAGAAACATGCATGATTGATTGTAAGCCAGCGGAGACACCTATGATTGTTAATCAAAAATTGTACATGGAAACTGAAGCTGAACTTGCTGATAGAGACAGGTATCAACGAATGGTAGGAAAACTGATATATCTCTCGCACACCCGTCCAGATATAGCATATGTTGTTGGAGTGGTAAGTCAATTCATACACCAACCTCAGGTGACACACATGAATGCAGTGCTCAGAATCATCAGATATCTCAAAGGCACTGCTGGACATGGGGTCTTGTTCAAATCAAATGATCATCTGAACATTAAGGTATATACAGATGCTGACTGGGCAGGTGATAAAGGAAACAGAAGATCAACATTAGGATACTTCTCAATGGTGGGAGACAATCTAGTTACATGGAAAAGCAAAAAGCAAAAAGTTGTGTCCTTGTCAAGTGCTGAAGCTGAGTTTAGAGGGAAGCAAAAAGGAAACAGAAGATCAACATTAGGATACTTCTCAATGGTGGGAGACAATCTAGTTACATGGAAAAGCAAAAAGCAAAAAGTTGTGTCCTTGTCAAGTGCTGAAGCTGAGTTTAGAGGGATATCTCGGGGACTAGCAGAAGTACTATGGATACGAAAACTTCTCACTGAAGTAGAGTTTCCTCCAAAAGAAACAACTTAGGTTATGTGTGATAATGAAGCAGCAATTAAAATTTCAGAAATTCCAGTACAACATGACAGAACAAAGCATGTGGAAGTTGATCGACATTTCATCAAAGAAAAACTTAGGTTATGTGTGATAATGAAGCAGCAATTAAAATTTCAGAAATTCCAGTACAACATGACAGAACAAAGCATGTGGAAGTTGATCGACATTTCATCAAAGAAAAACTGGAAGCTGGGATTATTGAAATTCCATTTGTCAAATCTGAAGATCAAGTAGCTGATATCTTAACTAAAGCAGTGGGTGTTGGCATCTTCACCAAATGTCTGAGCAAGTTGAATTTTGGTGATCCCACTATTCAACTTGAGGGGGAGTGTTAAAAGACAAAAAGAATCAGCTTTACACATCATACCCCATGTTACCAAGCCAACACATCATACCCCATGTTACCAAGCCAACTCACAAGGAATCATTCCAGCTTTCATCACGATGAATTACAGCCAACAATGAATCATCAAATTCTTGTATAAATAGGAACTCATCATGTAATCAATAAAAGAACACAGTAATAACAAAGTAATTTACTTATCTGTGTTAATAATCAGTAACATATAATTAACAATCTAATTCATATTATCAGTAACATTTTATTTAATTATTCATCAGGAGAAATACATGTAATACACGCATAAAAAAAGACCATCTTTAGCAAGAAATCATTAATCTGGCTAGTAGCTAGTGTTTACAGTCTTAAAAACGAGCAAGACCAAACCGAGATATAGCGCAATCAGCAGCAAATATACTAGACGTTGAGTACTTTGGTAGATCACCCATTACAGGAAATTAGGTTCCGTAAAGGTATTGTTTTTGTATTATTAAATCAAGATTACAAGGAGGAGTATATATAGAAAAGACTAGTTACATTTACAACCCTCTAACTATAAGTAATTAGCAAACTTAATCAATAAGTAACATCTTGACAAGCACTAATACGCCCCCTCAAGCTGAGGCTTGGGAACCACCTGCAGCTTGGACCTTAACAAGGTAAAACGATCTGTGGAAAGAGGCTTGGTAAAGATATCAGCAATTTGATCTCCAGTGTGAATAAAGCGAACACATAGACCCCCCTTAGCAACCTTCTCCCGAACAAAATGATAATCAATCTCCACATGCTTGGTGCGAGCATGAAACACAGGATTAGAGGAGAGATAGGTTGCTCCTAGATTGTCACACCACAGAACTGGTGGAGTCGAAGAAACAAAACCAAGTTCACGCATCAAAGACTCAAGCCACATAATTTCAACTACGGTATCACCAACCTCTTTGTACTCAGATTCAGTAGACGAGCGGGAAACTGTTTTTTGTTTTCTAGCCATCCAAGAAACGAGATTACAGTCCAAATAAATAGCAAAGCCACCAGTAGATCGTCTGTCAACAGGACAGCCAGCCCAATCAGCATCAGAGAAAGCTGCCAAGCGATTCCAGGATGCATCTGTAAAAGCATGAAGAGTAGAACTGGAATCATGTCGAATGAGTAACCCAAAATGAGATGTCCCCTGTAGATAACGAAGAATGCGTTTGACTGCACTCCAGTGATTTTCAGTCAGAGAATCTATTAACAGCAAAAGTAATGTCCGGTCTCGAAAGAGTCACATATTGTAAGGCACCAACAATTTGACGATACTTACAGGGATCAGAAAATGTGGGGCTGTCATCATTAGTAAGAATGGTGGAACTACTCATTGGTGACGAAACTGGTTTCGAAGAGGAAAGACCAGCCCGTTCTAAAACGTCAAGAAGATATTTCTGCTGAGACAAAATCACATCTTTATCCCGTCTAACAATTTCAAGGCCTAAAAAGTAATCCAGATCCCCCATATCTTTCAAAGCTAGCTCAATACTAAGAGCAGAAATGACATACTGGATGGCTTTGTTGTTGTTCCCTGTAAGAATGATGTCGTCCACATAGACCAGAAGGTATAGAACCGTGGCCTCGCGACGATAAATAAACAACGAGGGATCAGTTTTGGATCCGTAAAATCCAAGTTTACGCAATGTAGTAGAAAATCGAGTGAACCAAGCCCGAGGAGCTTGTTTAAGTCCGTAAAGTGACTTATGTAGTTTACACACATAATCGGGTTTGGTACGGTTAATAAATCCTTGTGGTTGCTTTAAATAAATAGTTTCTTCAAGTTGACCATGGAGAAAGGCATTTTGAACATCCAATTGCCTAAGAGACCATTGACGAGAGACGGCTAAGGATAAGACAACCCGAATGGTTGTAGCTTTGACGACCGGGCTGAATGTCTCTTTGTAATCAACGTTCCGAGTTTGTGTAAAACCCTTGGCTACTAAACGAGCCTTGTACCTGAATGGAGCACCTGTTTTATCTCTTTTAATCCTGTAAACCCACCTGCAATCAACAATATTAGCCCCGGGAACCGGGGGAACAAGAGACCAAGTACCATTACTAACAAGCGCTGAAAACTCGTCGAACATGGCACGACGCCATTCAATGTGTTTGTTGGCAGCGGTAAAGCTAAGCAGTTCAGAGGTGGGAGGTGGTAGTACGGAGGTAGAAAACTCGGTGGATGCTTGAAAGGCGGAAGGATCAAAGCAAGTAGTGGGCTTTGGATTGGGCCGAAGGTTGAGAGGCCTCGGCCTGACAGATTGAGGTGGTGCAGGAATAGGATGTTCAGTGGAAGCAGATGTGGATGGTGATGATGGAACTGTAGAAGATTGGACTTCTTCGGGTATAGAGGTGGTAGATACTGTAGGTTCAGATGAAGATGTAGTGACATCCTTCGGAAAGAGAAAAGTATGATCATGGGTCGTTAAAGATGATTGATCGGATAAAGGAGGAGAAGAAGCAACCAGTTTAGGATGAAACAGGAAGATGGTTTCGTTGAAGCGGACGTGTCGAACAATGTAGACACGATCAAGAGATGGGTCAAAGCACCGATAACCATGATGGACGGGGCTGTAACCAAGAAAGATGCACTCAGAAGATCGAAAATCCATCTTATGAGGATGGTAAGGACGTAAGTAGGGAAAACACTGACACCCGAAGACCTTAAGAAACGAAAAATCCGGTGAGCGTTTAAAGACCTGTTCAAAAGGAGAGGTAAGAGAGGTAGAAGTAGATGGCATCCAATTGATAATATAGACAGCGGTATCAAAAGCATAATGCCAAAAACGTTGCGGGACAGATGATTGAGCAAGAAGAGCGAGGCCGGTTTTGACAACGTGTCGATGGCGGCGTTCAACAGTACCATTCTGCTCACTGGTGTGAGGGCAACATCGACGATGGATAATGCCAAGAGAAGTAAAGAAAGAGGAAAGATTTCGAAACTCCCCTCCCCAGTCAGTTTAAACGGTTTTTAATTTTGTGTTAAATTGGCGTTGAACCATTAGAACGAATTGTTTGAAAAATGAATAAACATCAGATTTTTGTTTAAGATGATATATCCACATATATTTTGTATGATGATCAACACACAACATAAAGTAACGATCGCCATCAAAGGATAAAGATGGTGCAGGACCCCAAACATCACAATATATTAAATCAATTACTGCTACGAAAAGTTGAACCTTTTAAAGGTAGTTTTGAGGACTTGCCCAATTGACAAGAGGAACAAATATCTTTGAAAGATACCAAATTAGGTTCCGTAAAGGTATTGTTTTTGTATTATTAAATCAAGATTGCAAGGAGGAGTATATATAGAAAAGACTAGTTACATTTACAACCCTCTAACTATAAGTAATTAGCAAACTTAATCAATAAGTAACATCTTGACAAGCACTAATACAGGCATATTCGAATCAAGCTTGATCTTTCTCGCATAGTTTTTTCTATAAGTTTGTCCTAAAATGCCGTCCACTTCATCACTCAGATTGTAAAACTTAAACCCCAGTTCCAAATGTGCAAGACAATCATCTTTCGTGATGAAATATCCATGAACCCTTGATTCCTCCTCACTAATTGGAACCACTTTGGCTGTAATCCTGAAGCTATTTTGCACTTCAATGGCTACACCATTACTCGGGCTACTTGTTCTAGAGACGAGTAAAGATGAATTTTGATAAGTCCAGTTTTTCCCATCAAGGGACAGGGGTGTATCATCGAACGATATATATAGATGTTCTTCGTTATCATTCCATATGGATGTTTTCTTGGCTCCAACAAGGAGTTTGTGATTGTCAAACATGATTCCTAACGATTGGACCCATGTGAAGTCGCGAGTAAGTTTTGGGTTTCGTTTTCCAATGAAATGAGTGTTGATGTGGAGACTTGGGTCGGATACTAGGCAGAAATCTTGATTTTTGTGACCGTGAAAGTAGAATGCAACACCATCTCCTCCTACGAACCGTGGGTCTTGACACACTGCTCCCGGGATGTTGCAAGCTTCAAGTTAATTTAACAAGTTAGTTAGTCATATTTAAAGTTCATTCCTTGATAAAAATGGCAATAATAAACACAATCCTTGTAATTTATATGATAAGAATAAAGTACTTGAATAGTTAAGTAGCTATATTAAATCAAACAGATTCAACTTACTACAAACAGGTTTGCAGGAAACACAATCCATGTAGCAGTTTTTTGGGCAGTCTGCAGGACAGAAGTACCACTGGTTGAAACATGCCGGGTACAGGGGAGACGTGCATCTCACTTTTTTTGGATTTCCAGGAGGAGTTGGTATTACTGGTGGTGCTACTGGCGGAGGTGGTGTTACTGGTGAGGAAGGTGGTGTTACTGGTGGAGGAGGTGGTGTTAGTACTGGTGATAGAGGTGGTGTTACTGGTGGAGGAGGTGGTGTTAGTACTGGTGATGGAGGTGGTGTTACTGGTGGTGGAGGTGGTGTTACTGGTGGTGCTACTGGCGGAACAGGTCTTCCTGGTGGTGGAGCTGGCGGAGTTGGTCTCCCTGGTGGCGGAGCTGGTGTCACAGGTGGAACTGGTCTCCCAGGTGCTTGAGCCGCTAGTTGCTGCACAGAAACATGTTGGTTAATGGCGGATGAGATGAGAAACAATGTAAGCCATAGAAACGATGAACCGATCATCTTCTTTTCCAATATAGTTATCAATGGGGATTCACTAGTGAATGATTGGAATGCATTTTGATTATGGTATGAGGTCACATATATATACTGTAAATAATGTATTTAGTCACTTAAAGGCAAAAAAATAAAGGTACCCAAATGGTTCATTTTCTTGTAAAAAAGAACATTAGTAGTTCTTAACGATTTCTTAATCACCTGCAAAATCATTACATATGGTATTTACATGTGTTATTTGTTTTTGTAACCGATGCTTTAATGATGTCTCAAGAAAGCAAACAACATATCAATCATGTTCGAAGTATGTTTGAAACACATTTGGATTAGCCCAACCACGAGCTAACTGCCAATTGAACTTCAACCAAAACAGGGATAGTCACAAAATGAGGTTATATCAAGATTCAAGGTTCAAAATTTTCGCAAAATTACCATTGAAGTTACTTTTGAGGCTTCTCAAAATTCAGAGGTTAACTAAACTGTTTGGATAAAACCTTTTTTCTGTATTCAAAGTATATTGTGTTACAATGCCAATAACTACCTGATACAATTAGTTACAATAGAATGTAGCAATCTTAATAACAGTTCAAATATACTTTTATAAGGAGAATATGATACACAAACTGGAAAGAGGCTAACGAATTGTAGTTGTATGGAAGGGACCGAAGCAAACACACCTGCAGATCACTTGCAACATTTTCTTGGGTCAAAACCAGGAGAATGCATCTCTTTAAGAATTCTCTTTGATACCGCCTCTACAAAGTAAGTGTTTAAGGGTAAGTTTACACTTAAATTAATAGGGGTTAATCTTGTTGTAGAAAATGATAATGGATGGTTTATACTTGTTGGCGGTTCCCTAATGGTGTGAAGTATTAATTAGCTTCACGCCACCAAGTGTAATATATGAGAGTGTTTGTGTGTGTTTTTCATTAGGGTTTTAAGTGAATTCTTTGAGGGGTATTTATAGACCTCTTGGGAAGGATCCAGAAGCTGGAGGGTTAACGGTAACAATAACGTCTTCAAGTAGCCGTTATAGTTTGGAAAATGCGTAACAACTTCTGACTTGAAGGTACAAGTACCGGTCGTACGTACTTGTGCACGTTCTATATTGTACTAGTTTGTCTGTAGGCTGGCCGCAACCTTCGTAGCCAAAGGGCGGAGGCTTTTGGTTTAGCTTGTCGCAATTTAGGCTCCGACCTTCGCCTTAATGAAGGCTCCGGGTATTATTAGTATGCTTAATGCGGAAGGTACAGGATGGTACATCATCATGCCCCCCAACCTAGCATTATGCTCTTTCATGATGGTAGGGTAAGGCTAGATGTGCTTCGAAAATTGCTATCATTTTTATTTATTGTCTGGGCGTCGCGAGTAGGTCCGGAGGCTATAATCCGTAACCTTTCGTATATTATCATACACTCTTCCCCCTCAAAAAGGAAAAAAAGAAGGAAATCAATCTTTAATTACGTCGCTTCATTTTTTGTTTTATTTTCATTATGATATTGTTAGTGGGGAATACGTGTTATATCCGGAATCTTGGTAATAAATGTTGTCAACTGAAACATTAGTGGGGAACACGTGTTCGATTCTTGCGCCGCCGTGCTTCGACACGTCCCATCGTGTGAACAGTTGCTTTCTCCTCTCCCTATAAATACTCTTTTCTCCAACTCATTCCCATGTTTTCCCTTTTCTCTCAATATCTCGCTCTCTTTTTCTCTGGATTCCGTAGCCTCTGTAGCTTCTGTAGCCTCTTCTTTTTGTTGTGATCATCCGCAGGTGTGTGTTTTAGTCTCCATTTTGTAAATTTATTATGGGTAATAGGAAGAATTTATGTATTAGCTTTTGTAACACTTCAAAGGAAGAGTTAGTCCAGTTTTTGTCCGACTATAGGTTTCCCCAGGTTATCATTATACTGTTCCACGCCCCTCCGACAATGCGAGGATGGTTCCGGCAGGGAAAGTAGTTTTATACATGGCCATGTTCGAAATAGCTAATGTCCGCTTGCCGTTTACCACCTTTTTTCTCGAGGTGCTAAAACACTTCAAATGTCATATCTCCCAACTGACCTCTTTTGGAGCCCTTCGAATCACCATGTTCGAAGCTGTGTGTCATGCTCGAAATGCGGAGCCTACGGTGGGTACTTTTCGGAAGTTTTTTCGCTTGGGTGCCGATGGTGATTGGTACACCATCGAGAAGAGGGCCGGCTCGAAGCTGCCGGAGTGTATCTATGGGGTGATTACGTCTATAAAGGGGTGGAAGAAGAGATTTTTTTATGTGGATTCCTCCATTATTCCTTCCAAGTATATGTCCTTATTGAACATGAAAGGCAATGATCGTGGCACTTTGGCCGATTCAACAGAAATCGAATTTGACAAAGATTTGGTAGCGCAGTTATGTAAACCTCCGATGTTAAGCCGGACGCTTCCAGAGTGTGTCTTATACTTGGCTAAGTTCAGTTTGGTCATATCATCCGGCCGCTCCTCGACTTGTAAATAAAGAAGGGGAGGGTATGGAGCCTCCGACCCTTCAAATCTGGCCTATAAGACTTTTTAATCTCTTATTTGTTTGCTGTAGCCATAGTTCCTTTGTATCCTCGTCGCTTGTTTATTTTGTATCCTTACTTCTTGCTTTTACATATTTTAATCTTATTTTACTTTATTTTTTCAGTCATGGATTTCATGCAATATATGGGAAGCGATCTCGAAGACATTGATGTTGTACCAGATGTCCCGGAGGGGCAGTCGGTTCCGGAAGTTCCGCGCACTTCTTTCAAGCAAGAGGTTATGGTTTTGAAGGACACTCCGGAGACCATCAAGCGTAAAAAGGATATTGAAGAGGATTTTTCCAATCAACTTTTATTGAATAAGAAAGGGGGTGAGAAAGAAGAGATTGCAACTAGTGAAGCTTCCGGGAAAAAGGGGAGTCGGAAGAGGAAACCTGAGAAGAAGACAATTCCAAAGTCTCGCAAGAAACCGAAGCCGCTAGGTGGTATAGAATTGGAGGAGCCTGCTGGCGGAAGTCACAGGATTATGGAGGAGGAGGAGGTTGTTGCGGCGGCTCCGAGGCATGGGGCAGGAAAGGGTTCAATGGTTGTGAGAAAGTTGAAGAAGAGTCTGCCTGATGAAGTCCACGAAATCGAAGACTCCGATGATGAAGCCTCCGTCACCGGTAATCATGAACCAGAGCGTTCTCGAAGTGACGACCCTCCATCCCAACGCATTCCGGAGGTTCCCCGGTCGAAGAGTCCGTATACGGTGATGATTTCTAGAATTCCTTCTGATAGTAATTTGGACAAGAAAGAGGAAAAAGAGGACTTTTTTAGTGGCATCATGGTTCCGGCCCGCCGTCAGGAGGTAGCTTTGTTATCCATTGAAGAGTTCCGCAGTTCCACCAACGAAACTACCATCCGGCAGATTTCTGAGCAGGTACATTTTCCCTTTTCCTTACTTTATTTTAAATATTATCATTATTATATATTGTTTAAGGCTGCGCCTTACTTACTATTTTACTTTTCTTATCAGAATGATTTTTGGCGGCGTTGGGATGTTTTGGAGGCTGAGAAGGATGCCTTACAACATAAAAATAGGTCATTGCGTCGTAAGCTCAGGAAATACGAACTTGAGGATCCGGAGCTTCAAACAGATAAGGTTGCGAATATGGAAGCGGAGCTTGTTATTAAGAAGTAACAAGCGGAGATGGCGGGGCAGGAGGTGTCTGTACTCCGGAAGAAACTTGAGGAAGTGACGTTGGAAAAGTAGAAAATAGATGATGAACTTTTCGAAGAGAAAGCCAAAGTTGAGCAACTTGGGTTGGAGATTGATGAGCAAAAGGCTAGGGAGAGAGATTTGCAAGGTAAGATGCAAGAGTTGGGGCAAGATGTGGAGCGGTTAATGTCGGATAGGGCGGAGCTGGTTCGAGGTATTCCAACGATCTTTGATAGGCTCCGTTCAAGTTCCGACTTTGCCTGGGAAATGGGGGCGGTCCAAAACTGTGCATTGGCTGTTGGTTTCAACAAGGGTTTAATAACAGCAAAGGCACAGGCTCCGGATTTGGATATTACGCAAGTTCCGGGCTATCAGAGAGGGGCGTTCGCAGCCTTGAAGGAGGCGGCAAAGCAATTTGCTGAGAAGAAATATGATTATCTGGATCAAATTGATTCCAGCCCTGACCTTCCGGCTGCTGACATTCTTGCCATCAAACCTGCTGAAGCTTCCGGTGTCTCTGCATCTGTTCAGGCCACTGCATCCTTCGCCGCCCACTCTGGCTCAGTTGTCCACAATTCTTAGTTGATGTTTATTGGAACTTTGTTACCTCTTGAACAATTTTATTTATCATTTGGTCTGTAAAGCCTTTGTTGGCTCCGTACAATATTTCTCTCCTCTATTTCTTTATCTTTCATGGGCTACGTGCTTGATGGTGGTGAGCCGTAGCCAAGACAATACTTCTTTCTATGCATGCGTGTTTGTTTCTATTATTTCTCTTTGTTGGCATTTTGCATGATTTTGCTGTTATGCGCATGTTTCATGTTTGTATGCTTTTAAGTAATGCATGATGTAAATCTCATCGGAGGCTGTTTAGCATCGTAGCCGTAGCCTCTTGACTTCTTTTAGGTACGCATGCATTCTTTGTTCTATTTTCATGAAGGAAAAATTTTTTATTTTGCCAAATCTTGGGCTTACATAATTGCCAAGGTATTTTGGGCTTACATTCTCATCCTTTGTAAGTCTTAGTTTGTTAAAGGGTATCTCTAGATGTCTGGGAGGTATGTTCCCCTTCACATCTTGCAAGACTATTGGGGTCCTGCGACGTAAGGTTGCGAGCCTACACGTCTGCTTGCGGAGGCGAAGGCCAGCCGTAGCGTATTTTTATTTACACAATGCTTTTATTACTTAGGAAAATTTTCCAAGAATGTGCCTAAATAAATAAATTTCAGAAGTGTCGCGTTGCTTAGGCTCCGGGTGGCCGTAAGCTGCGGTTATTTTGTGATACTTCATCATTTGTGCTTAAACAGTTTTCAAAAGTGTCGCGTTGCTTTGGCTCCGGCTGGCCGTAAGCTGCGATTTGATTTAGTTAATTTCATTGGGCCGTGGCCTTTTTACATGATGGCCGGGAGGCCGTAGCCTTGTTAACAAGATAGAAAAATTTACATATAACACTTTTTTAATTGTGAGCCATTCCATGTTCGTGGGAGGCTTTCTCCTTGAAGCGTGGCCAACTTGTAGGATCCATTGCCGCAAGCCTCTATTACTTGATATGGACCTTCCCATTGGGGTCCCAGTTTTCTAATTTTTTCTGCTTTGCTCGCGTCATTGTTCCTGAAGACGTAGTCTCCAGGCAGGAAAACTTCTTTTTTAACCCTCTGGTCATAATACTTTTTCATCTGTTTTTTGTATGCTGCCTCTCTGATGGAGGCTACTTCCCTTCTTTCTTCAAGTAGCTCCAAGTTCTGCCGGAGCTGTTCTTCATTTTCATGTTCTGTGTTGGACCTGCGGATGGTTGGTACACTTGCTTCCGCGGGGATCATGGCTTCGGAGCCGTATATGAGGCTAAATGGCGTTTCTCCATTGCTTGTTTTTGGAGTTGTTCGCAAAGCCCATAGGACTTGATGGAGCTCATCTAGCCATCCGCTCTGGCATCTTCCCAGCCTTGTCTTAATTCCTTGCACGATTTGCTTGTTCATTGCTTCTACTTGTCCGTTAGCCTGAGGGTGGGCTACGGATGTAAAGCGTTGTTGTATTTCCAAGTTGTTGCAAAATTGAGGGAAAATTCCTTGACTGAATTGCTTCCCGTTATCGCTGACTATGATCTGTGGGATTCCGAATCTTGTCACTACTTGCTCCCATACGAACTTCTCCATTTGTTTGCCTGAAATGGTGGCTAAAGGTTTCGCTTCCACCCATTTTGTGAAATAATCTATGGCTACAACCAAGAACTTGACACGGCCCGGAGCCTGAGGAAAGGGTCGACAATGTCGATGCCCTATTTTGAAAAAGGCCACGCCGCTGTAACTGGTATGAGCTCATTTTTGGGAGCCTTTGGCACTATTGCATGGACTTGACATGAATCACAAGCTTGGACTTCTTTTAAAGTGTCATTATACGTGGAAGACCAGTAATAACCCATTTTGGTGATTTTTGCTACCACCGTTCTGGGTCCGGCGTGGGCTCCGCAGCATCCGTGATGGATTTCTCTAATGACTGCTTTTGCTTGATTTGGGCCAACACATCTTAACAATGGTCCCAAGTAAGATTTCCTGTAAAGGCCTTCATCCCGGAGGGTATATTGCGGAGCCTTGATTCTGATTTTCCTTGCCTCTTCTTTGTTTGCAGGCAGTAGTCCACTTGTTAAGTATTCCATGATTGGTGTCATCCAAGTTTGTCCTTCTTCTTTCACGGGTGCCACAATAACTTCTTCTTCAATAGAGCTTTTTTGTAATGTTTCAACGAAGACTTCTTTGGTCAGGTGAGTGAAGGAAGTGGAGGCTAGCTTGCTCAGGGCATCTGCTATTTTGTTTCGGCTCCGACTGACATTTTGTATTCTGAAGCTTTTGAACTTTTGCCTTATCTCTCTGACTTTTTCTAAGTATTTCTTCATTGCTGGCTCTTTCGCTTCATACGTTCCATCCACCTGGAAAGCCACTATTTGTGAGTCGACACAGACATGGATGTGATCTACCTTCATTTGTTTTGCGATCCGCAAGTCTGCTAGCAATGCCTCGTATTCCTTAGAATTATTTGACGCTTTGAAGTTGAAGCGTAGAGCATAAGTAAATTCTTGACCTTCTGGGCTTGTCAGAATAAGGCCTGCTCCGAAGCCGTCTGCACTAGAGGCTCCGTTGGTGAACAACTTCCATGTTTCTGGCATAACTTCTACTTCCGGCTCCTCGATCTTTATATCACTTGTCGATTTTCTTTTGCTCTTTGACTCTACTACTGGGACTTCTGCAAGAAAATCTGCTAGTATTTGGCCTTTGATCGAGCTTCTGGGTTTGAATTCAATTTCATGCTCCCCAACTCGATGGCCCATTTTGCTAGTCTTCCTGAGACTTCCGGCCTGGTTAAGACTTACTTGATTGGTTTGTCTGTTAACACTTGGATGGAATGTGCTTGGAAGTATCTCCGGAGCCTCCTAGCTGCATGGACTAAAGCGAGAGTTAGCTTTTCTATTTTCGGATATCTTGTTTCCGGAGCCTGTAAACTCTGCTGACATAATATATTGGTTGCTGGACCCCTTTTCTATTTGCTATCAACACTGCACTTATGGTTTCACTGGATGCTGCTAGATACATTTGGAGGGTCTTGCCCGGCTTCGGAGCCGTGATTGTTGGCAAGTGGCACAAATAATTTTTTAGCTCAGTGAATGCTTTTTGAGCTTCCTCCGTCCATCTAAAATGTTGTTTTTCCAAGCAACCCTTCAACGTGTGAAAGAAAGGCAAGGATCTGTCTGCTGACTTGGATAAAAGCGATAAAGGGCTGCGAGTTTGCCATTGAGGCTCTGGACTTCTTTAAGAGCCTGCGGTGGCTTCATGCTTTGAATGTCTTTGACTTTTTCTAGGTCTGCTCTAAATCCTTCTTTTGTGATTATGTATCCCAAAAATTGACCTTCTTCCACCCCAAAAGAACACTTTTTTGGGTTTAGCTTCATATTGATTGCCCGGAGGGTCTTAAAAGTTTCTTCAATGTCTAGGAGCATATCTTCCTCACTTCTGCTTTTAATGACCATGTCATCCACATAAGCCTCCAGATTTCTTCCGATTTGTCTCCCAAAGGCCTTATCCACCAGTCTCTGATATGTTGCTCCAGCATTTTTTAAGCCAAAAGGCATCTTTCTGTAACAGTAGATTCCCTCGGATGTGTAAAAAGTTGTTTTGTCTTCATCATCCGGGTGCATTTGTATCTGGTGGTAGCCTTTATAAGCATCTAAAAAGCACTTTAGCCGGAAGCCTACGAGTGATTCAACTTTCCAATCAATCTCCGGCAGGGGATAACAGTCTTTAGGGCACGCCTTGTTGATATCAGTGAAGTCGACACACATTCTCCATCCTCCATCATGCTTCTTCACCATCACCGGATTGGCTACCCAGCTTTGGTATTTAACTTCCCTGAGGATGCCAGCTTTTACCAAGTCTTCCACTTGCTCTCTCGCAACCTTGCTTCTGTCTGGAGCTAGGCTCCGACGCTTTTGCTTTATCGGCTCCAGATGGGGTCTTGTGTTCAGGCGGTGTTGTGTATCAAAAGTTTCATCATTTATCTTCAACTCTCTGGGGACGTCCGTCATGTCCGCAGGCGTCCAAGCAAACACATCTTTGTTTCTATCTAAAACATATTTTAATTTTATTTTGTACTCGGTCGGTAGTTGTTTGCCGATGAGTATGTGTTGATCCGGTTATTTGCTGTTGATAAACAATTTTCTTGTATTTTCTTTGTTCACTGAAATGTGAGCGAAATTTTGTTTTTAGATCTTCAAAGTTTACAATGCTTCCCATTGGCTGCGCATCCAACCAAGCGCGTGCCAAGTCTTTTAATGTAAGAGCAAACATATGGCAAACTATCGGAACATTCCACCTCTGCATCCGGATCATCCCATTGAAATTTTTCAGATGGTTGTCCTGATCGTCCTTTCCATCATACATTTCTATTCCCTTTGGCAAGCCTCCCTCGGGCAGTGGATAGTCTTCGATCCATTGCACAAAGGGTCCCGACTCCGTTTGAATTATCATACCCTCTTCGCTCGGAAACCATCCGGGTGGTGGCGGAGCGTAATTTGTGGAGCTGGGGATATGTGATTTATAGTAATTTGCATTCTGATGGGGAGTATTTTGTGATTGTCTTCTACCAGGTTGTGGGGTGGAAAAATGCGTATGCATGTTCCGCGACCCTCTGGTAGGCTGCGGTGTGAAATACTGATGGGGGTTTGTATTTGAATAATGGTGGTATTGTGGAGGTGGATTGCCGTAAGCATGATAGTTATGGTTGTATGTTTGGTCTGTTGTACGAACATATTCCTCCGCCATGGGCGGAAGGTTTGGCCCTCGATGGTATTCTTCATTCTGATTGCTAAAGTTTCTTCTTGGGGCTTCATCAAAATGAACTCTTGCTCCCGGTCTGCTTCCGGTGGCTCTGTGGACACGTGTTTCTACTTCAATATCTTCTTCCGCTTCTCCCGTTTCATCCGAGTATGTAATCCTTGTTCGTACACTTTGCATGTCGATCTGACGGAGGTATTCTCTTAGTAGTGGTGCAAGCTCCTCTAACTGCCTGGCAGTTGGGGGAGCGAGTGGTGTTGTTCTTGAGGTTTCGAAACCCGGAGGTGACCGTGGGTCATCCTCTTCAGCCATTTTCGTTACAAGATTATAGTAGGTTTAGTGCGGATGGCGCCACTTGTTTAAGGGTAAGTTTACACTTAAATTAATAGGGGTTAATCTTGTTGTAGAAAATGATAATGGATGGTTTATACTTGTTGGCGGTTCCCTAATGGTGTGAAGTACTAATTAGCTTCACGCCACCAAGTGTAATATATGATAGTGTTTGTGTGTGTTTTTCATTAGGGTTTTAGGTGAATCCTTTGAGGGGTATTTATAGACCTCTTGGGAAGGATCCAGAAGCTGGAGGGTTAACGGTAACAGTAACGTCTTCAAGTAGCCGTTATAGTTTGGACAGATGCGTAACAACTTCTGACTTGAAGGTACAAGTACCGGTCGTACGTACTTGTGCACGTTCTATATTGTACTAGTTTGTCTGTAGGCTGGCCGCAACCTTCGTAGCCAAAGGGCGGAGGCTTTTGGTTTAGCTTGTCGCAATTTAGGCTCCGACCTTCGCCTTAATGAAGGCTCCGGGTATTATTAGTATGCTTAATGCGGAAGGTACAGGATGGTACATCATCAGTAAGTAATAGAAAAAAAAAGCATATATGATAACAAAAATGCATAATGATTGAAAGCCATTTTCTTACATAGCTCACCAATACAAAAAACTTTAACGGCTGCAGCGGGGGACCACCTGCACCGCTCCCTGCTTTCATTCTTTAGATCACTTCACTGCAAACCACCAAATCAGAAGCAAGGTTCTCACATTGTTCAACCAAAACCCTTTGCCCGGTCAAAGTCAAACCAATAAAGTATATGTTTAGCTGACAGCAGATATTGCAGAATTAAGCACTAAAAAAGCTGTGAAATATATTTTTTTTAATTTATAACAAGATAAATGCATTGTGAATTCCTATGATATGTAAAATCAACATTGGATGAGCCTAACGAGTATGTGGTATAATGCACAGGTCAAGCAGGTTGGATAACGGGTCAAATGGGCAAGATTTAAACAAGTATTTAATCGAACTGCTCAGAACGCATTGAGAAGACCCACAAACACTTTAAAGAAGCTATATGATTACAATGACAATCTTATTATTAGAATGAAATTTAAAAGGTTTTATGTATTTTAAATGTAGCTAAAATGATTCAGCCGATGCCTGGCGCAAGATGAAACTATGCTCGGGGCTTTGGGCTGCAAGTTTAATCTGGGCACTTAGTCTCGGGTCTAAGTGAAAATGAGTTATTGTGTTGGCAGGTTGTTTATGTTTTTTAAGTTATTATCAGTCAACTTTTGTGAAGTTTTAGCTTCTGTTTCATTCTTATATATGAGTTGTAGTTCGTTTGGGTCCATAATCTAGTATGTATCAGTCATAGTTCATTTGCAAATACTTCACTTGCACAAACAATGCACGACCCGAATTATGCATCATACTACTAAACACAAAATGAAATGCATCTGTCACTTGATAAAATATGTTTGATAAATCCATTATTCGGTGTGATGGTGGTTGTTGGTGGTGGGAGAGTGTGTGGTGGCGGTGGTGGAGACGGTAGTGGTTTTGGGTGTCGCTGGAGAAGTGGCAGCGGCGGTGGTGTTGGGGTTCATTACCAAATTATATACAACCAATTTTATGTCGTTATAATAGAAATTATTTAGATTTCATATATCATGCGAGAATCCCACTAGTATAGCTATACATTGTAGACAAGCTTATGGAGCACATACTAATACAATTTACTAAATTTAGTTAATATGAAATATTTAGATATTATTGCTTTATTTGTTCAGACGAAATACATGTAATCCATTAGTAGTCAGTCTTGGCAGCCTTATACACCAGCAAGACCAAACCGCGATATAGCGCAATCAGCAGCAAGTATACTAACATTGAGTACTTTGGTAGATCACCCATTCATGTCGGCACCGTTCATCCGGGAAAAAAAATATTTTTCCATGGATGCTCACGAGTAGAATGCAACATTGGATCGAGTCAAGTCATTGGTTCTTGGTTTGATTGATATCCAAAGAAAATACCGCGCTGAGTTGGCGACGTTGTCACCTTCAACTAGAGTTACACAGCCTATATCTCGGCCCTAGTCTCAATCTGGAATATCTCTGTCACTGCTAATTTCGGCAACAACACCACCAACTGCTACCAATAATCCACCACCAATTGTTGCCAACAACCCATCACCACAAACCGTTTTACCACCAAAAACAACCCCCACTTCCCTGCAAATGCCACCATTATTACCAAAAACAACCTCTACTATTCCTACTCCACCAATAAACCTGTTGATGTCTACTTTCAAAGCAACAACAATGTGCTAAAGAGACGAACAAAAGGTTTGAAAATTTCAAATGTCGGTTAGGTCACTCCATTTGTGGCATAATGCAAAGGGTGTTCGGTTTCATTCATGGGAGATCGTTCTTCTTGTGTTATGTTGGGACCTCCTTTCTTATTTTAGTAGTTGTCGTTATTTTGCGTAGTTCTTTCTATTATAGTCACGACATTTGGTCATAGAAAGTTACATCTAGAGGTAATGATCCCAAAATTATTAAATCAAACATGAAATAGGACTAATTAAGTATCACATAGAATTAAAGGTTTTATTTATTTTGGCCGAGTACATTTAGTACAAGCAGCAAGTTCGCTGCACAAGAACTAGAACACCTTACCCGATCCCATCACCTGAGTCTCGTCCTTGCGACTAAACTGCGAGACGGCGCAGTCAGTAGCAAATATATGAGACGTCGAGTACTTAGGCACATTACCCATTACAGGCATTTTCGCCCTAACATTGATCTTACTCACATAGTCTGTTTTATAAGTTTGTCCTAAAACCCCATCTACTGCATCACTTAAGTTATAAAACTTAAACCCCAATTCCAAATGTGCAAAACAATCATCCTTTGTGATATCATAACCATGTATCTTAGATTCATCTTCACCAATGGGGACAACTGCGGCCGTAATCTTGAAGCTATTTTGCACTTCAATGGCTATACCATTAGTTGGGCTTGTTCTAGTGATGAGTAAAGATGAATTTTGATAAGTCCAGTTTTTCCCATCAAGAGATAGTGGGGTATCATCAAACGATATATAGAGATGTTCTTCGTTATCATCCCATATAGATGTTTTCTTGGCTCCAACAAGGAGTTTGTGATTGTCAAACATGATTCCTACTGATTGGACCCATGTGAAGTCGCGGGTAAGTTTTTGGTTTCGTTTTCCAATGAAGTGACCGTTGATGTGGAGACTTGGGTCGGATACTAGGCAGAAATCTTGATTTTTTTGACCGTGAAAGTAGAATGTTAGACCATCTCCTCCTACGAACCGTGGGTCTTGACACACTGCTCCGGGTACATTACAATCTTCAAGATTAAAACAAGTAATATAATGTTAGTTTTATGATGATGGATTCATAAATGATAAAGTTGACAAATTTAGTTGATATATAAACCCTTGTTAATTGCATTTTTAAAGCACGAGTCTTGAGCAATGTTAATCCAAAATGACTGTGAAAAAAATTTAGTAAAAATCAAAAAAGGATAGATTTCTCAGAGTTAATCAAAGTTAATGATAGATAATTCCGAAATAACTTACTGCAAATTGGTTTGCAGGAAACACAATCCACATAGCAGTTTGTTGAACACCCAGCGGGACAAAAGTGCCACAAATTGAAACATTTCGGGTACAAAGGAGATGTGCATCTCACTTTCTTCGGTATTGCTCCAAGAAATAGTCTATCTAGTGGAGGTTGCTGAGCATCAGCTTGAGATTCAACGGCCGAAGTGATGAGCAACAAAAACGGAAGCCACATAAACAATGAACCGATCATCTTTGACATAGTCGGAACAATGGGATCAAATTTGGCAGTAAATCTTGTTAAGTTATAGGAGTAATGTATAATTGGTTGTGTATTTGAGTTATGGTTTGTTTATGCTTTTATAATCAAACTATGATCAGTTAAAGTGTGTAAACCTTAACAGAAAGGTTCAATTTTTATGTGAATATCAAAAGTGACATGAAAAAAAGAACATTTATAGTTTATAACGGTCATTGATGACCTATGAATCTTACCTGTGTTATTTGCGTACATATGTTAAAATCTTTGTGAAAATAAAAAAAAATGTGAGAAGCCAAGAAATCATACACTTTTTATAGGAGCATGTAATCGACGAATCATAAGAATTTATGCTTTAAGTTCCATATGATCACCTCCTCTTAGCACCTAAACAAACATTGTAATAACAGATCAACAAGGTGCTAACGACAGATTTGCTGCCTAATCAATTTGGCCAGTTTGACTTTTAAAGTCAAACTTCACAGTCAGTCACTAACTAAGGTCATAATACTAGCTGGTTAGCAATGTTTAACTAAGCTTTAATTCGACTTTAATACATCTAAATAAATGAACTTATCTAATCCATTAACATCATGAGTTAACATCCATTCATCTATTCTGATCATTTACATAATCAAAATCACTAGTCAATTTCAACCTTTTTAGATAATCCATTCAAAAATCAAAGTTTATTATTTGAGAAAATTTCATTACATACCCCTGTGGTTTGTCATATTATCAAGTTTCACCCCTCTAGTTTTTTTTATCATTAGATACCCATATGGTGACTTTTCGTATCATTACATACCCCTTACCCTAACAGACGTTAGTTGTGCTCCGTTAAACCCCTCATGTGCAATGCACGTGAGGGTATTTTCGTACTTTAGCTATTTTCTTCCCCAAAACAATTCTTCCAAAAACTAATCCATATCCATAATATATAACCTGCTTAGATCAACCCAACCAAAATCAATATCTATATGACTATATCTACTTATCTATATCCACACATATACTATAACAATAACAATACATACATATACAGGTATACATATATACAAAATCAATCCAACAAACTGATTCAAAATTAAACCCACGAACAAACAATATCTCTATCTGTATCTATACATACAGATCTTGAATAACAATAATTCTAAATAATATTTGCATAATAAATAATTCTAAATAATAATATTTGCAAATCAATATCTATATTTGTATCTATACGAACAGATCTCGAATATTCATAAATGAATACCAAAATTGCAGAAAGATCATCCATAGATTCATATATACCCACCACTACCATAATCGGTTTTGGGATTGAATAGGGTCTAAAAGAGAAGCCAGAAATCTGGAACTCCGGCGGTGGTCGGGTTTGATGAAGAAAATTCTCTCTTCGATTTCTTCTTCGTTTTTCATCGATTCAACCTGAAAATCACGAGGTTTTGTTCGCGAGATCATTCTGAACACGGTGATAGTTTCAGATTTCCGATTGGTTGAGTTTTGGTGTCGGTTACATTTTCCGGCGAGCTGTCATTTTTTCCGGCGAACTTTAATTTCGAATTTTTTGGTTAGGGTTTGTGCGGACTGTGATTGTGAGCATTTTGGCACCAATTTCGTGTTCTAATTCGAAGAATCGGTGAAGAAATCGGTTTTTTAAGTTTTCCGGTCAAACTTTTCCGGCGACATTTTTTTCCGCCGCTGTTCCCTTGGTTGTTTGGGGTGAGTACTGCGACGGTGGTGGTGTTTTGCCAGCGGTGGAGGATTGTGGCAGGCGGTGGCAGTGGTGTTGGGAGAGTGGTGGTGGTGTTGTTAGATCTGAAAAGAAATTTTCATATATGTATGTTTATGTATATATAGACTATATATATAATATATGTATGAGTATATAGATTATATATATGTATGTATATAGATGGATACAGATACTTGTATTTTTTTTTTGGCTTTTTCATTTTGAGGGTGTTGAGAATCTGAAAGATATAAACAAAGCTAAGGTTTGGGAAGAAGAAGAAGGGGGTTGCTTTATATGTAAACTGACTAAAATACCCTCACGTGCATTGCACATGAGGGGTTTAACGGAGCACAACTAACGTCTGTTAGGGTAAGGGGTATGTAATGATACGAAAAGTCACCATATGGGTATCTAATGATAAAAAAAACTAGAGGGGTGAAACTTGATAATATGACAAACCACAGGGGTATGTAATGAAATTTTCTCTTATTATTAAAACGATGATGCTAACGGTCTAAATGAATCATTTTCTTACCGGTATTAGCGAAGACATGATGAGAATATGTACAAGAAATTTACAAAATTTCTTAATGATTTTCTTACCGTCACTAAAAAAGCTGTGAAATTTATTGATTCATTTATAACAAGATAAATGCATTGTGAATTCCTATGATATGTACAATCAAAATTGGATGAGCCTAACGAGTATGTGGTATAATGCACAGGTCAAGCAGGTTGGATAACGGGTCAAATGGGCAAGATTTAAACAAGTATTTAATCGAACTGCTCAAAACGCATTGAGAAGACCCACAACACTTTAAAGAAGCTATATGATTACAATGACAATCTTATTATTGAAATGAAATTTAAAAGGTTTTATGTATTTTAAATGTAGCTGAAATGATTCAGCCGATGCCTGGCGCAAGTTGTAACTGCAAAATTCAAGTAAATTAGCAATACAGCTGATTGATTGATATTACAAGTTTTGTGTTGCTGGAGAAACTATGCTCGGTGCTTTGGGCTGCAAGTTTAATCTGGGCACTTAGTCTCGGGTCTGTGTGAAATTGGGTTGTCCTATTACCTTTGGCAGCTTTATCCTCGAATCAATGCCAGGCAAATAGTTATTGTGTTGGCAGGTTGTTTATGTTTTTATCAGTCAACTTTTTTGAAGTTTTAGCTTCCGTTTCATTCTTATTTATGAGTTGTAGTTCATTTGCAAATACTTCACTTGCACAAACAATGCACGACCCGAATTATGCATCATACTACTAAACACAAAATGAAATGCATCTGTCACTTGATAAAATATGTTTGATAAATCCATTATTCGGTGTGATGGTGGTTGTTGGTGGTGGGAGAGTGTGTGGTGGCGGTGGTGGAGACGGTAGTGGTTTTGGGTGTCGCTGGAGAAGTGGCAGCGGCAGTTGTGTTGGGGTTCATTACCAATATTAAAACAAAACAAAAATTATACAACCAATTTTATGTCGTTATAATAGAAATTATTTAGATTTCATATATCATGCGAGAATCCCACTAGTATAGCTATACATTGTAGACAAGCTTATGGAGCACATACTAATACAATTTACTAAATTTAGTTAATATGAAATATTTAGATATTATTGCTTTATTTGTTCAGACGAAATACATGTAATCCATTAGTAGTCAGTCTTGGCAGCCTTATACACCAGCAAGACCAAACCGCGATATAGCGCAATCAGCAGCAAGTATACTAACATTGAGTACTTTGGTAGATCACCCATTACAGGCATACAGCCATACAGGCAATCAGGCATATTCGAATCAATCTTGATCTTTCTCGCATAATTTTTTCTATGAATTAGTCCATGTAGCTGTTTTTTAGCCATGTGTAAGCATTCTCTATAATCTCAAAGTAAGCTATCCTCCATTCTTTTGTGAAGTAGAAGCTACCCTTTAGTCCTACAAATCTGACAACAAAACCAACGCCAATGCCAATGTACAACCACAAATCTTCTATATAATCTTTACCTTCTTCCTCGCCACCATGAGTGTCTGATAAGTTCCTTCCATTAACGAAAGGAACGTATCATACACTCATGTTGGTGAGGAAAAAGGTAAAGATGATATAGAAGATTTCTGGTTGTACATTGGCATAGGCGTTGGTTTTTTTGTCGGATTTATATGACTAACGGGTAGCTTCTACTTTACAAAAGAATGGAAGGTAGCTTATTTTGAGATTATAGAGAATGTTCCTTCCATTGAACTGTCACACCCCGTTGTAGCGGAAATACAGGGTTAACAAGTAATTGCGTACTAATCAGAAGGTAAATAGAGATTACATCCATTAATCCAAATACGAGTTTATTACAAGTATAATCGTTCGGAAGTGGACCCCAATACACGGATACAAACTATCCTCAATTGGAAATGGGCCCACTAAATACAAATATAACATATGGACAGCTAAGTACAATTAGGACTAATAAAGCTATAGTCCTCAGAGGTCTGACGCTAATTGTACGTCCAATGTTCAAAAGATGGCTTCAAAATGCCATATACGCTTCCAAATACTTACTGTTGGTTCCCTGAAAAGCATGAAATTTGAGAGGATCAACTATCGAAATAGTTGGTGAGTTTACAGTATGTTTGACCAAATGTTTATTCGTCATCGATACAACACAATGACCTATAGTTATAAAAGACCAGGCAGTTAGAATACAACATCTAACAATACTTTTATTTCAAAAACAGTCGGTATATCTAGATCCGACCTTTTATACAAGACTGTCAGTATATCTAGATCTGACAACTCTTATATCACAATTTATAACAAGATAGTCAGTATATCAAATCTGAACTCATCTTATATCACGTCAATCAGTATATCTAGATCTGATGACAGCATATGACAGTCAGAATACAACATCCGACAGTATCAGCCAATATGCCTCGCACAGGTTTCCGTTCCATGTGGGTGCGGACCTTAACCAAGACAGTCAGAATACAACATCCGACAATTTACAAATAGGGAGAAACATTTTAGTTTGTCAAACACAAGGAAACATTTTAATCAGCCATCACACGGCAATCCAACGTCATTTTATCCAACATTTAATAAATGACACGTATACACATTTTCGACAGCCCAACATGGCAAATTTAAGTCAAATGATCTAAGTATCCAAATCACCTGGCATACTCACAAAACAATCATTTATTTAATAAATAGTGTATACAACAGTACATGCTTTTCAGGCCCAAAGTAAAAGGAAAAGGGCGCCATAAACTCACCTTAGCGATCTAAATGCTAAAAGGTATAATGTAGCTCGAGAAGATCCACAGTCAATTCTCCTGGTTATCCAAAACCTATGATATCATTACCAATAATGAGGATCAAATCCCTTGACGACGGGTATCCTACGTACAACTACTTAGCTATAGACCCTAGAATGCCATAACCGAGAATGTGTTTCAAACTTTCATTTTACCAATCAAAAGTAAATAACATAATCGGACTTTCGGATTAAAAGTTATTAAAGTTTTAAAAATTGATGCGCAAAAATCTTTACTTTCATTTTACCAATCAAAAGTAAATAACATAATCGGACTTTCGGATTAAAAGTTATTAAAGTTTTAAAAATTGATGCGCAAAAATCTTTACAGTGGGTTTCCACTGCGCCGCAGTGAGCCATTGCCAAGCTCACTGCGCCGCAGTGGGCTAAGTCGAACCAGGGACCAGTATAATAGCACTGCGCCGCAGTGAGCCATTGCCAAGCTCACTGCGCCGCAGTGAGCTAACTAAACACAAAACCAGCCCTAGCCACTGCGCCGCAGTGGAAGCCCACACCACTGCGCCGCAGTGAGCCATTGCCAAGCTCACTGCGCCGCAGTGAGCCATTGCCAAGCTCACTGCGCCGCAGTGAGCATTGCCAAGCTCACTGCGCCGCAGTGAGCCATTGCCAAGCTCACTGCGCCGCAGTGAGCCATGCCAAGCTCACTGCGCCGCAGTGAGCCATTGCCAAGCTCACTGCGCCGCAGTGAGCTTGCCAAGCTCACTGCGCCGCAGTGAGCCATTGCCAAGCTCACTGCGCCGCAGTGAGCCATTGCCAAGCTCACTGCGCCGCAGTGAGCCATTGCCAAGCTCACTGCGCCGCAGTGAGCCATTGCCAAGCTCACTGCGCCGCAGTGAGCCATTGCCAAGCTCACTGCGCCGCAGTGAGCCATTGCCAAGCTCACTGCGCCGCAGTGAGCCATTGCCAAGCTCACTGCGCCGCAGTGAGCCATTGCCAAGCTCACTGCGCCGCAGTGAGCCATTGCCAAGCTCACTGCGCCGCAGTGAGCCATTGCCAAGCTCACTGCGCCGCAGTGAGCCATTGCCAAGCTCACTGCGCCGCAGTGAGCCATTGCCAAGCTCACTGCGCCGCAGTGAGCCATTGCCAAGCTCACTGCGCCGCAGTGAGCCATTGCCAAGCTCACTGCGCCGCAGTGAGCCATTGCCAAGCTCACTGCGCCGCAGTGAGCATTGCCAAGCTCACTGCGCCGCAGTGACCATTGCCAAGCTCACTGCGCCGCAGTGAGCCATTGCCAAGCTCACTGCGCCGCAGTGAGCCATGCCAAGCTCACTGCGCCGCAGTGAGCCATTGCCAAGCTCACTGCGCCGCAGTGAGCCATGCCAAGCTCACTGCGCCGCAGTGAGCCATTGCCAAGCTCACTGCGCCGCAGTGAGCCATGCCAAGCTAGCCACTGCGCCGCAGTGAGCCATTGCCAAGCTCACTGCGCCGCAGTGAGCATGCCAACCAGCTAGCCACTGCGCCGCAGTGAGCCATTGCCAAGCTCACTGCGCCGCAGTGAGCTAAAAATGCCCAAACCAGCCCTAGCCACTGCGCCGCAGTGGGGGCTAAGCCCACTGCGCCGCAGTGAGCTGCACAACCAGCCCTAGCCACTGCGCCGCAGTGAGCCATTGCCAAGCTCACTGCGCCGCAGTGAGCCATTGCCAAGCTCACTGCGCCGCAGTGAGCCATTGCCAAGCTCACTGCGCCGCAGTGAGCCATTGCCAAGCTCACTGCGCCGCAGTGAGCCATTGCCAAGCTCACTGCGCCGCAGTGAGCCATTGCCAAGCTCACTGCGCCGCAGTGAGCCATTGCCAAGCTCACTGCGCCGCAGTGAGCCATTGCCAAGCTCACTGCGCCGCAGTGAGCCATTGCCAAGCTCACTGCGCCGCAGTGAGCCATGCAAGCTAGCCACTGCGCCGCAGTGAGCCATTGCCAAGCTCACTGCGCCGCAGTGAGCCATCCAAGCTCACTGCGCCGCAGTGAGCCATTGCCAAGCTCACTGCGCCGCAGTGAGCCATTGCCAAGCTCACTGCGCCGCAGTGAGCCATTGCCAAGCTCACTGCGCCGCAGTGAGCCATGCCAAGCTAGCCACTGCGCCGCAGTGAGCCATTGCCAAGCTCACTGCGCCGCAGTGAGCCATTGCCAAGCTCACTGCGCCGCAGTGAGCCATTGCCAAGCTCACTGCGCCGCAGTGAGCCATTGCCAAGCTCACTGCGCCGCAGTGAGCCATTGCCAAGCTCACTGCGCCGCAGTGAGCATGCCAAGCTAGCCACTGCGCCGCAGTGAGCCATTGCCAAGCTCACTGCGCCGCAGTGAGCCATTGCCAAGCTCACTGCGCCGCAGTGAGCCATTGCCAAGCTCACTGCGCCGCAGTGAGCCATTGCCAAGCTCACTGCGCCGCAGTGAGCCATTGCCAAGCTCACTGCGCCGCAGTGAGCCATGCCAAGCTCACTGCGCCGCAGTGAGCCATTGCCAAGCTCACTGCGCCGCAGTGAGCCATTGCCAAGCTCACTGCGCCGCAGTGAGCCATTGCCAAGCTCACTGCGCCGCAGTGAGCCATCCAAGCTCACTGCGCCGCAGTGAGCCATTGCCAAGCTCACTGCGCCGCAGTGAGCCATTGCCAAGCTCACTGCGCCGCAGTGAGCCATTGCCAAGCTCACTGCGCCGCAGTGAGCCATTGCCAAGCTCACTGCGCCGCAGTGAGCCATTGCCAAGCTCACTGCGCCGCAGTGAGCCATTGCCAAGCTCACTGCGCCGCAGTGAGCATTGCCAAGCTCACTGCGCCGCAGTGAGCCATGCCAAGCTCACTGCGCCGCAGTGAGCCATTGCCAAGCTCACTGCGCCGCAGTGAGCCATTGCCAAGCTCACTGCGCCGCAGTGAGCCATTGCCAAGCTCACTGCGCCGCAGTGAGCCATTGCCAAGCTCACTGCGCCGCAGTGAGCCATTGCCAAGCTCACTGCGCCGCAGTGAGCCATTGCCAAGCTCACTGCGCCGCAGTGAGCCATTGCCAAGCTCACTGCGCCGCAGTGAGCCATTGCCAAGCTCACTGCGCCGCAGTGAGCCATTGCCAAGCTCACTGCGCCGCAGTGAGCCATTGCCAAGCTCACTGCGCCGCAGTGAGCCATTGCCAAGCTCACTGCGCCGCAGTGAGCCATTGCCAAGCTCACTGCGCCGCAGTGAGCCATTGCCAAGCTCACTGCGCCGCAGTGAGCATTGCCAAGCCACTGCGCCGCAGTGACCATTGCCAGCCACTGCGCCGCAGTGAGCCATTGCCAAGCTCACTGCGCCGCAGTGAGCTAACTAAACACAAAACCAGCCCTAGCCACTGCGCCGCAGTGAGCCATGCCCAAGCCACTGCGCCGCAGTGAGCCATTGCCAAGCTCACTGCGCCGCAGTGAGCATTGCCAAGCTCACTGCGCCGCAGTGAGCCATTGCCAAGCTCACTGCGCCGCAGTGAGCCATTGCCAAGCCACTGCGCCGCAGTGAGCCATTGCCAAGCTCACTGCGCCGCAGTGAGCTAACTAAACACAAAACCAGCCCTAGCCACTGCGCCGCAGTGGGGCTAAGCCCATGTGGCTTCTTTTTGTGAAAATTTTAATACCCTTAATTTGGTAAAATGCTTACGATTAATTACCGTTTGACCTAAAAGTCAAAATATAAGGTAAAGGTACTTTCCCCCGTCTTATTTTAGTTAAGACAAGAAATTAAAATTAAATAAACTAAACTTTTAGAAATATTTAGTTTAGACAGTCTATTTACTGTGTTAAATTTTTAACATTTAAATCTTAATTTAACGTTATTTTAAGACTCGGCATTCGTCTAAATAGCTAATAGTCTACGTCACAAGGATACGCCTAATTGAACTATAACGAAGGTTCAATTAACTAACAATTTCCACGTCATAATCTCTATATTAGACGAAATTATAATAATGATCGAGATTAGGACTAACCCGTTGTTAATAAATCACGAGTTGTCACAGCAACACCCACCGCTGATCATCCATGAAGGACAAAGGAGATCGAATATTGAGTTGGACAACATGACTATTTCTCCTGTCACACCTAACTCCGTGCCACTCACAACATTCTGCTCCGGTCCATGTTGACCGACTATTTGATTCGTGCGCAAGGCCTTGTCTGAATTCAAGCAGTGATTGCCACTCCCTTTGGTTACATGTAACATTTGAGGAAGTATGATATGGTGTTGCTGCTGCTTGCCAATGTTTGAAAGAACAGGTATATAATGTAAAATGACAAGAAAAGTGGTTTTCATTTTGGAGTAATTAAGATAGAGTACACCTTGTATGATTCAGAAGCAGAGGGAATGGGGCACATATATACAGCACGTTATATATATGAGATTAATATTTGAATAAATATACATGGGGAAGTGAATATGGGTTGTTCCCCGTCTAAGCTTAGATGGGAACCTCACATACAAATATTTTAATACTTGTTTGAATTTTAAATAAATACATGGGCCCCCATGAATTTTATGATTATAAAACCAAATGTGAGGGGTTCCCCATCTAAGCTTAGATGGAGGACAACCCCATATTCACTTCCCCCATATATATATATATATATATATAATATATATATATAAATATCTATATAAAACCATAGCATGCCTTATATTAGCTTAGGTTAATATCGAATGAGTTTTGGATGTCTGATTGAGTATTTTTTGGTTAAATGGGAGAACTGGTATTAGTTTTGGTCATGTCTGATTGAGTATTTTTTGGTTAAATGGGAGAACTGGTATTAGATTTGGAATATCATTGTTTCTGATGGGAAGTTATAAGAAGAATTGGTATATCATTGCTGAGCTTTTAAGATTGTGTCCTAGTGACTTATGTTGGTTATATTGTTGACTTTTTTTAGTCAGCTTATGTCAAACACTAAGGAGGTGTATGGTAGGATTGGTAGGATTGAATAGAAAAGATGGAAAAGGAATTAGAATAACTTCTCTTGTTTGGTTGCATCAACTAATGAAATTAATGAGGTAGAAGTGGGAAATACTTTCATTTTCATCATTCCTTCAATATGGTGAGAAACGAAGAGAATGAAATTAAGTTACCTATTTTTTTTTCCTTTTTTTTCTTTTCTCATGGTTTTTATTTTAACTATTTATATTATGATAGAATAATTATATTTTGTTGAATTTTTTTTTCATATTAATTTGTTTATTTTTTGAATTCTCTTGTATTTATTCTTTTTTTGTACCAAACAATATAATTTATTCTCTTTTCAAATACCTATTCTCTTTCCTACCATTTTTATCCTTCATTACATTTTTATTTTCAAATGATTCTCATACCAAACACCCATAATAGAGTTCCAGAGTCTCCATCTTGTTATTGTCTAGTTTCTTTGTATCAAATTTATTTTGAGCTTTCTAGTTTGTTTAATGTGAGAGTTTTTTTTTAAAGGTGAATTTCGTTGAAAACTTCGTGTCGCGATTCGACAGCGGGAGGTCTAGCATACGTTGTCTTAATCGGGTCCGCGCTAGAGAGCTCTCTCGAAGTAGAAATGCCTATTTCAAATATCCGATGAGGGAAAACCCCCTAATAATCCGCCCGAAGACACGACGATTAATAAGGGTAAACTCTGCCCCTCAGACTTGAACCTGAGTGACCATGAATTTTAATAATGTGAGTAGTTATATTTGTCTTGATTGGGACCTTTTACTTAAAATTAAAATGAGTCATGAATTTTAATAATTTTTAGAGTCATGAATGACAAGTCTTTTAGGTCCATCACATCCATGTATTTAATTGTCGGAAGACTATGACTTGAAAACACAAAAGTGAGTATTTTATCACCATCATCATGATTCATGACCCACATTATAGATCATCTTTGGTTAGAATACAAAAAGAAGGAAAAAAAAACTACAGTTCGGTAACAAAGTAATTTGGAGTACTGTAAAGTTTGTGGATGGTAGAACATGTATAGCTTTAAGGGGGCTGGCAACATATGGATCGTTGGTGCGGCGTGGGTGGTCACCACGCGTGGAACACCGCCGCCGATGGGTGTCCACGCGTGGGTGGTCGAAATTGAGTGGACATACCACGCGAGTGGTGGAGTGCGGCCTTTGTGACCGTTGGGCTTGAAACGGCTAGTTTTGAGTTTTTAGTTTTTTTTTCTTTATAAACAATCTTTTTCTCTTCCATTTCAAATCTCTCACACACACACATCTAAACAAAAAACACACATAAACACATCCATCAAACAAACTCATTTTCACAAATGGCAAAACGATTTGGATCTACGGTTTTACTAGATGAACCGTTTGAATGGTCCGACGATAGTAGTTTGGAAGTATTTGCAGATGCGATCGAGGCCGATGCTGAAAGTTCTACGGCAAGGTCAAAGCGTAAAGTTGTTAACCGCAACCGTTGGGAAGCTGGAGAAAGATTGTACCGCGACTACTTTTCCGATGAACCAAAATTCGATGAAGATTTTTTCGAGGATAGGTATCGTATGCCTAACATTTATTTCTAAAGATTGTGCATGATCTTGAGTCGCGGTACGAGTATTTTCAGGAGTCGTATGATGCTAGGTTGAGAAAGAGTTTTACCGCGATACAGAAATGTACGTCCGCCATTAGGCAGCTTGCAACCGGTAACCCACCGGATGAGTATGATCAGTCCAGTTCATATTGGGGATCCCCGGGTCCAACCGACCAGTGAGCGTGACGGTTTACAGGAGATACGGGACGAGGAGACACATTTTCGGCTCCGACATGATCTTACGGAGCATATTGCGGCTCAAGACTTACCATATCTCGACGATGAAGAGTAGAACATGTGATGGTTTATTTATATATTGTTTTTTAATTTTTATGTAATGTTTTTATGTGTTTTAGTATTATTATGTAATGTTTTTATGTTTTTAGTAATATTATGTAATGTTTTTAATGTTTAATGAAATTTTAGTTTAAAAATAAAAATAAAATTGTAGTGAGTGGTGGCAATGCCAACAAAATTTGGGTGAGTGGTGAGTGAGTGGTGGATTTGAGGTGGCATAAGGGGATTGGTTGGAAGTGAGTGGTAAGTGAGTGGTGGGTGGAGGTGATGCCAATGCTCTAAGAGACAATTTCATAGTTACTTTAATTTAGAAATTATGAACAAACTATAATAACAAAAACCAATCATAAGACAAATTATGATTAGATATATATTAGTGTATACTTAGGTTTAGACTTGATTTCACAAGAATGAAATACTAGTAGAACTGGAGTCATGAACAACACAATGTTTTGCATGTAAACTCAGCCCTTGTTGACCGTCGTATTTTGCACGTAAACTTGTTTAAATTCATGAATCACACAAAGTCATGATCAAGACTTCAATAGTAGACTTGGAGTCATGATTCATGAATTGTCAAAGTCTTTCAAGAGCATGTGCATGTGCCTATATACATAACAACTTGATCAGGTCATAATAACATGTTATTGTCCGGTTGTAACATTTGTGAATTTTGACTTACATTGACCCATTCGTTTTGTGTTCAATTCAATGTAATTTAATTGGTCAATAATACGTGATTGAGTTAAGTGTGATTTAAAATATGTTCAAGGTGCTTTATGTGATCGATTTGGTCGTTTAATGGAATGTTTGATGACTAATTATGGTGTAACTAAGTTAATTAAGAGTATGGACTACCCATGGGTTAACCCATACCCATATACCCTTGACCCACCCAATTCCTCTCCACCCAACCATATCCCTAACTCTTCCCCTCATTTCATCCATTCATTCAATTCTCCCAACCTCTTTCTCTCTCTCTACATGAATGCAAGACTAAATCTCTCTCTCACTAAAGATTCATCTCATTTATTGTTGTTAAATCAAGATTTTTGTTAGGGTTTTTCATCTTCAACATCATTTGAACATCATATCAAGGATTGGGTCAACAAGTGTTAGAAATCTTCGTTTTTGGGTCAAATTCGAATTTATCATCTTGGTGGAAGACTTGGTAAGTTAAATTCGTCTCAAATTCATCATTTTATACTTATAAACTTGTTTCATAGTCAACTCTTGTGTGTTATTGGTCAAATTTGAGTCAAGAGTGAAAGATGGGTCAACTAGGGTTTCATTAGGGTTCCAATCAGGTCAAGGTGATTTTGAGCTTGATTTGATGTTGTGCAACGAATTTGTGAAAAGGGTTATGTTTATTTATGATCATATATGTTGATTGTACGTCGAATTGAGTCTTAAACCTCTCAAACCGATTCTTAGGTTGAATTAGGGTTCTTGGTTGTTTGAAATGGTTCAAACACAAATTTGAGTATGAAATTTTGTTATGGATC
>CM067167.1:246122642-246155142 GCA_034093135.1 Erigeron breviscapus | reverse complement strand
TTGATATGCAATTTACTTTGAATAATTGAATAAGAACATACTTATTGTGTGAGCTAACATGATAAAGGCTTTGATTCTAATCTTAATTGGGAGAATCAGCCGTTTATTATCTGTTATATATCGGTTTAAGTGTTTTCAAGATTCAATTATCCACCATTGAGATAAATGCATGTGTTGCATGGATCTCATGAGTTTGGTGATGTGTTTGCAGAATTATTTATCTTAACTGGATGTGTGTCAACCATTGAGATAAATGCATGTGTTGCATGGATCTCATGAGTTTGGTGATGTGTTTGCAGAATTATTTATCTTAACTGGATGTGTGTCAACCGTTAAGATAAAGGATCTCCAAAGTGTATGAAAATTGAGTCTATCCTGTCCGGAATGGAGAAAGCTCAAGCTTAAAGATGAAGTAGAGTACACTTACACATCAACAACTCATCAAAATTCAAACGGAGACGAAAATAAAGATGGAGAGATTGTTTATAATGTTATTCAATCTTATGTCTTTGACAAGGTGTTTCATATTGAACATCTTAGTCAAAATTCTTTGAGTGTCAGTCAAATGCATGATGTATGTCATGAATGGGATAAGGATCATAAAAATGTTCCTCATTTGGCTCCTGAAGCTTCCAGGGTTGATGAGCCATCAACAAGTAGAAGAGTCATTCTGGAAGAAAATGAAACATTATATTTGAGACACTCAAAGTCTACTCCATTAAAGCCTGTGAAGACCATGAAAGAAGTTTTGGAAAGATTTTCTTGCATAGAAGAGATGACTGAGTATGGAATTCCTATTACGGAAGAAAATCTCAGAAGATTCAATAAAAGGAAAAATGTTAAGAAGATTTCCTGCTTCATATGTCGCGAGAAGGGTCATGTTGCTAGTAAGTGTCCAAGTAAAGGAATGAATAGAGATTTGACTCATGCAAGGTCAGAACTTTCAGATACTAGGATATGCTCAAGCAGTGATGGTCATTCTTCAGCCAATCTATCCAGGCCTAATGAGAGGAAATCTGAGAAATAACTCTCAGAAAGTTTACTCATTTGCTACATCCGATCTCTTCTGTAGTAATTATTCCTTCTAAAACCTATTCAATATACAGTATTAAGCATGACTATTATAAGATTTGTTAGAGTAATTTTGATTTTAAAATTACTGTGATCGATTTTATAACTTTATGCTCCGTAAGGTTCTTGCTAATAATAAAAGGGTTCTATTGCACGAGAGATAATGCTAAATAGGGTATCTGGTTTCCAAGGGGACTCAACTGCGTTCTTATTGAACACCGAGAAAGCGTGTGTCGTGATAAGGATGTAGTGTTGGTCAAGACTTTAATTTAAGTGTGTTTGGTACACCTTGAATTAGGTCTTGCATGTAAATTGCTCGAAAGATTAAGTTTAAATACTTAAGGTTTCAGTCAAAATTGGTCAAACGGAGTCACTCAGTTGATATATTTGTCAAATATTTTTGATATGCAATTTACTTTGAATAATTGAATAAGAACATACTTATTGTGTGAGCTAACATGATAAAGGCTTTGATTCTAATCTTAATTGGGAGAATCAGCCGTTTATTATCTGTTATATATCGGTTTAAGTGTTTTCAAGATTCAATTATCCACCATTGAGATAAATGCATGTGTTGCATGGATCTCATGAGTTTGGTGATGTGTTTGCAGAATTATTTATCTTAACTGGATGTGTGTCAACCATTAAGATAAAGGATCTCCAAAGTGTATGAAAATTGAGTCTATCCTGTCCGGAATGGAGAAAGCTCAAGCTTAAAGATGAAGTAGAGTACACTTACACATCAACAACTCATCAAAATTCAAACGGAGACGAAAATAAAGATGGAGAGATTGTTTATAATGTTATTCAATCTTATGTCTATGGTTTTTGTTGTATTTGAATTTATTAAACAGCATTGTTGTGTCCAATGTCTGTTATTGTCACATATTTAACGATGGTGCTTTGTAATTCATTAAATAGTGACATATCGGGTCTTGATTTAATGATTTTACGTTGTAAGATTGTTTAAGTAGTGACAATTAACAAGAATTCTTTTATCGAGAAAAATAAAGATGGAGAGATTGTTTATAATGTTATTCAATCTTATGTCTATGGTTTTTGTTGTATTTGAATTTATTAAACAGCATTGTTGTGTCCAATGTCTGTTATTGTCACATATTTAACGATGGTGCTTTGTAATTCATTAAATAGTGACATATCGGGTCTTGATTTAATGATTTTACGTTGTAAGATTGTTTAAGTGGTGACAATTAACAAGAATTCCTTTATCGAGAAAAATACTGATAATAGTGATACAGAATGAGATTCAGTATCTGTCTTATCGTGTTCTCTAAAGAATTCTTTTCGTTAATCATATCGGGTTCGGGAAAATTCTTTATGAATTTTCAAAGTGTTAATCAAGTTCGTGAAGGTTGACTTTTAGGTAAGTCAAGGTTCACTTGAATCAAAAAAAAAAAATTAGGTTAAGTGTAATATGCAAGTTGTGTTAAGTAAACTCATATGCGTGTTCTGCAAAATGGGCTAAACATGCGTATTTGAGTTAAGTGGGCCAATTTTGCGTATTACATCTTGGGCCTCATTTGCGTGTTCTGGCATACTGGGCCGGATATGCGTGTTTGTGTGTGTGTCTTAGGGTTTGCGTGTTGTGAAGGGGTATATAAAGGAATATCTGACCAGAAATACGCATTTAATACCATATTTAAATTCATTTGCGTGTTTCATCAAAAAACCCTCCACATTTGCGTGATCTTCTTCGTACTGTTCACACACATCCATCGTTTCACAAGACTTGATATTTTCGTGTTTAAGACACAAGAAACACTTACATTAACACATATCGAACAAAGGTATATGATTAACAAGGTTTCTTAATCCAGATTTCATGAGTGATTGTCAAGATTTAGGGTTTTTATTTTCGGTTAATAAATCTCTAAAAAGGACACTAAAAGTGAAATGGATAAAGAAATGGAACCAAGAAACTGATAAATCAGTCGAATATGAACCTATTTGTACCAGATTTAGGAGTTTTGGGGTTCAAATCAACTGGATTAGGTTTTGAATGATGAACCTGCATTTGCGTGTTCTTAGTGAATATGCGTGTTCTTGTGAACCAGATACACATCTTCAACCTACCCAGATTTTGCGTGTTTGTGATGACGTCATCACAAAGAACACGCAAATGACTGCTTTGCGTGTTCATGTGTCAAATACACCACTTTGAGTGTTTGTCACCATTTGCGTGTTGTGACACAGTTTGCGTGTTTCATGACTTTTAGAAAATTTTTAAATTGAAAAATTTTAATAAGTAAAATATGAAACATAACACGCATTGACCAGTCAAACCTGACACCATATGTGTGTATTGTCACCGTATGTGTGTGTATAAGGAATTTTCCTGTTCTAGGACTTCGGGAAATTTTCAAAACGGGAAAATTTTCAAATAAGTCAAATTAGAAAGGGCAATTGCCTTATAAAATTGGACTTTAGAAAATTTAAGAAAAACAAATGGTTTTGGTTAAATTTAGTAAAGTTCAATTTGTCGATTATTAAAACTAAAAATGTTTTGGTGGATTATGAAACAAATGGTTTCACTATCTTGGAAAACATTAACAGTTTTAATTTCGACGTGTTGATTCGATAAAATTGGTGACGTTTTGGAGGTTTATGAAACAAAGGGTTTCACTATCTTGGAAAACGCTAAGAATTTTATCGTTCAACCCTATGTGTCGATGGTTAAAGTTAATAATATTTTCAGAGCCAGTGAAACTAAGAGTTTCAGGGGCTTAGAAAATGTTAGGAGCTTTAAAGTTCGACTTTATTTGTTGTTGCTAACTGTTTGGTTGTTGTTGTTTGTATCTTTTTGCAGATGGCTGAGAGACAGTTCCATAAAAATCATAATTATTTGATTAATTTGGATGTTCACCAGGAGAATGCAGCAGAGTTTGTTCCAATTCTGGAGTTCTTCCAACGATCCAGAATTCGAAGAGTTCTCACTGCCAACCCGGTGATACAATTGACATATCTTCGTCAATTCTGGGCCTCTGCTAGATATATTGCTGGAAATAATCAGAGGATTGAAGCTCAGGTGAATAATCAGGTTATCCAGTTCACTCCTCGGGATTTAGTCCAGATACTTGGTTTGGGTACCGAAGCCCAAGAGGGAGGAGCCAATGGTCCCATCACATACCCACTGGCACTAAGATATGGAGTTTACAGAAGAATGAGTTATGTTGGTGATTCAAACCAAAACACCTTCACGAAGAACTGTGTTCATGGGAAATGGAAGTTCTTCAGCCATGTGATTTTGGTTGCTCTTAGCAACAGGAAGTCGGGGTATGACAAGCTGAATGTCGAAACCCAGTCTCAGGTTGCCTCCCTTGTGATGAACAAGCCGTATAGCTTTTCTCGTTTCTTCTTCAATGATATTAGGAGGCAAATTAGTGCAGCTGCCAACGAGCGCTTCTTGAAGTATCCTCGGTTTGTCATGATGATCATCTACGCTCGTCTGCCCAATCTACCACAGGTGGGTCCTGTCGAGCATGTAACTACCATGCCGAATCGCATATTTCGCGATAGTTACAAGTATAGAGGTCTTCTCCCACCTCAAGCTCGACCGACAGACAGACAATTGTTCGGTGCAGTTATAAATCCAGAATATGTGGCACCAGACAATGACGGATTTGCACACGAAGGGTCTGATGTTGAAGGAAATGTTGCTGCAGCTCCACGACAAGCTCCTCAACCACCACCTGCAGCACACCAAGTTCAACAACAATAGCAACAACAACCTCCAGTGCAACAACCCCTAGTACGTGCTGAAGCCGTTGACGATCTATTATTCCAAGTGGAACAGGGTCAAGGCAATGCTGAAGATGCTGCAGAGGTTGCACAACAACTGCTAGAGCCTGACGATGACATCAATCAGGTTCAATAGTATGATGCTCATGCTGATCTGGAGGCAGAGATCAACGGGCTATTTGAGGATCACGAGGCCGATGATGAGGCAAATAGTGATCCTCATGCCACTGAGAGCGATCAAGAGGAGAGCTCCAGTGATGATGATGATGATGGTCATGAGGACCCTCAGGAAAGAGCACGTAGGGTTTTACAAGCAAAACGTGCTGCTCGTTCTGAACGGGAACTGAAGGCTGATGCAGACTTCGAGCCTGAGGAGGAAGAAGATGATAGTTCGCCTCAACCGCTCAAGAGGAGGAAAAGAGCTGGCGAAGGCACATCGGGCACCCATGAGTCACCAAGACTTAGTGCAATGATGAGTGTGACAGTTAAAGAGGGACTGGGGCGTATGCCTGAGCATGTGTAGCAAGACACTGAGGAGGTAACTGTTAGGCCTAGGGGAGCAGGCAAAGGGTTGATGATGAAAGCACCGGTTGAGCCATCAGGAACAAGAATCAGATTATCGGCAACAGGGTTTGCATTCACATCATTTACTAGTGTAGCTACAACATCAATTCCTCAAAGTTCAGTTACACTTCCGGTTGTTGGACCTTCTGCAACCCAACAACCACATGCATCTATAGTCAGACCGTCAGAGTCAAGACCGACTGTACCACCTACTATCCCTCCTCGACCATCGGTGATTTCTTCCCAACCTAGCAGCTCTAGATCCGATGATGATACAATATCAGGGTTAGAAAAGTAAATGGCTGACATGAGAGCTCTGGTTGCTGTCTTAACAGAGAATCTGTCTAAGCATGAAGAATCACATCGTCAGGAGCTTGAAGAGCTGAAGGCTAAGAATGCTCAGCTTCGGACAAGGCATGAGGCTCTACAGACAATCCAATCTGAGACATCTGAGCACCTAAAACAGATCGTCAAAATATTGGAAAATCATAATGAAGTTATAAAGAGCCAGACTGCGGGTCTGACAAGCTTCGATGACGACTATGACCAGCTGAATGAGATTATTGAAAATCTTAGATCTCAGGGGGAGATACAGCCTACCTGCAAGGATGATGCCCTTAGAAGAGAGGACGAGGGAGATGATCCTAGCAGACAAAGAGAAGAGACTCCAAGATTTTCAATGGGCATAAGGATTGCCACATCTCAGGGAGAGCAAAGCCAGCCTGGTGCTGTTGGTACCTCTCGAGCCCCCACAGCAAAAAACAAAGGAAAAGGGAAAGCTCCTGCCAATGCTTGTCCCTCACCAACTGGAGATGTAGGTGTTGGTGTCCAGGAACGACTAACTGGAGGAGAAGGAGTTGGTCATCAGGAGGGATCAGCATCTGATGAAGATACTGATAATCTGCTTTCTGGAGATGATATTCTATCATCTGACTCTTCTGACACCTTGGTTTTGAAGAACGAGATCTTTACAAAATTCGGACACGATGACGTGGCATATCAGAATGCAATGGCCGACATGATTAAGCCAAAGGATCCAGGATCTCGGGCTGATCAAGAAAGAGCTCGTAGAATTGCTGCAGGCAGAAGCAAGGAATCATTGACAGAATCTGATTCAGACTTTGAGAAGGAGGTTCATGTCAAAAGGAAGAAGAAGAGCAGAAGAAAGTAGATGACTTCTGAAGTTCCTGAAGTTGGTGGCCAGCACTTAGAAAGACAAACGAAGACTTGAAGGCCACATCTAGATGCTGATGTCAAGGGGGAGACTGTTGGTGCATGTTTCTCGGTGACAAAAGCATTCTAGATGTGTCATGTATTTATATTCAAGTCTTGTAATTTTTCTTGTAAATTACCGTTTGTCAATAATATTACCTTGGCATATATTGTTGATCATATTGGGATCCTTTTATGTTTATATGTTTGTTTATTATTTATGTAATGCAGGTACTCGACATGAATGTAAACATTACATGTAAAGAGTAATTAAGTTAATGTTGTTTCTGCGTTTATCAGCAGTAGGTACATTAACTTAATGTACTTCCAAAAAGGGAAATCAAATGACAAGAGTGTAGAGAAAGAAACAAGCAAATCTTGAGAGAGAAACTACTAGAGCTAAGAACACACAAATCTAGTAAATCTTGAGGGTGCTACTCGACTCACGCACGAACTGCAAAACACACACCCGGTTTGGTTGGCTTGTAGACTTAGATTACCACGTTGGTTGGTAAGGTTTGTCCGGGGAGCCGCCTCACTATATTAACCAAATACGAGTGTTTATGTTCACGCACAGATATATATATATATATCCTAAAAAGGTTGATATAAAAACCATGGGTTATCTCGAGGGATTCCGCACCTCGACATATCATTATATATATATATTATATATATATATATATAATATATATATATATATAATATATATATATATTATATATATATATATATATATATATATTATATATATGTTTATATATAGATATATATATATATTATATATATATATATATCATTTATAAAAAGGTGATATAAAAACTGTGGGTTATCTCGAGGGATTCCGTACCTCAACATATCCTTAGTCAATCTCGGTTCGATAAGAGAAGAAGACCCGAGGGACTTACAGTAATGATAGGTCGTGGGCCCTTGGTGAACGTTGGACCTACATAACTACATACTAACTCGTCGTTGCCGGACCGAGGTGGGTTCGTAGCCCCCTTTACTTTACATGATTTTGGGGTGAAAAGTGTACGACGTGTTTCTTTGGTTTGTTGATCGTTATGTGTTCGTTTAATTAAGTAATCAAGGTTATTTGATCATTTGGCTATTTTATCAAGGTTATATGCTCGTTTAATTAAGTAATCAAGGTTATTTGATCGTTTGGCTATTTTATCAAGGTTATATGCTCGTTTAATTATTTAATCAAGGTTATGTGATCATTTAATGATCCAATCAAGGTTATATGTTCGTATCAAGGTTATGTGATCATTTAATGATCCAATCAAGGTTATATGTTCGTATCAAGGTTATGTGATCATTTAATGATCCAATCAAGGTTATATGTTCGTATCAAGGTTATGTGATCATTTAATGATCCAATCAAGGTTATATGTTCGTATCAAGGTTATGTGATCATTTGATGATCCAATCAAGGTTATATGTTCGTATCAAGGTTATGTGATCATTTAATGATCCAATCAAGGTTATATGTTCGTATCAAGGTTATGTGATCGTTATGATTTAATCAAGGTTATGTGATCATTTAATGATCCAATCAAGGTTATATGTTCGTATCAAGGTTATGTGATCATTTAATGATCCAATCAAGGTTATTTGATCATTTGGCTATTTTATCAAGGTTATATGCTCGTTTAATTAAGTAATCAAGGTTATTTGATCGTTTGGCTATTTTATCAAGGTTATATGCTCGTTTAATTATTTAATCAAGGTTATGTGATCGTTTGGCTATTTTATCAAGGTTATATGTTCGTATCAAGGTTATGTGATCATTTAATGATCCAATCAAGGTTATATGTTCGTATCAAGGTTATGTGATCATTTAATGATCCAATCAAGGTTATATGTCGTATCAAGGTTATGTGATCATTTAATGATCCAATCAAGGTTATATGTTCGTATCAAGGTTATGTGATCATTTAATGATCCAATCAAGGTTATTTGATCATAATCAAGGTTATATGTTCGTATCAAGGTTATGTGATCATTTAATGATCCAATCAAGCATCGTTATATGTTCGTATCAAGGTTATGTGATCATTTAATGATCCAATCAAGGTTATATGTTCGTATCAAGGTTATGTGATCATTTAATGATCCAATCAAGGTTATATGCTCGTATCAAGGCTATGTGATCATTTGGTATTTTATCAAGGTTATATGTTCGTATCAAGGTTATGTGATCATTTAATGATCCAATCAAGGTTATATGTTCGTATCAAGGTTATGTGATCATTTGATGATCCAATCAAGGTTATATGTTCGTATCAAGGTTATGTGATCATTTAATGATCCAATCAAGGTTATATGTTCGTATCAAGGTTATGTGATCATTTAATGATCCAATCAAGGTTATATGTTCGTATCAAGGTTATGTGATCATTTAATGATCCAATCAAGGTTATATGTTCGTATCAAGGTTATGTGATCATTTAATGATCCAATCAAGGTTATATGTTCGTATATCAAGGTTATGTGATCATTTAATGATCCAATCAAGGTTATATGTTCGTATCAAGGTTATGTGATCATTTAATGATCCAATCAAGGTTATATGTTCGTATCAAGGTTATGTGATCATTTAATGATCCAATCAAGGTTATATGTTCGTATCAAGGTTATGTGATCATTTGATGATCCAATCAAGGTTATATGTTCGTATCAAGGTTATGTGATCATTTAATGATCCAATCAAGGTTATATGTTCGTATCAAGGTTATGTGATCATTTAATGATCCAATCAAGGTTATATGTTCGTATCAAGGTTATGTGATCATTTAATGATCCAATCAAGGTTATATGTTCGTATCAAGGTTATGTGATCATTTGATGATCCAATCAAGGTTATATGTTCGTATCAAGGTTATGTGATCGTTATGATTTAATCAAGGTTATGTGATCATTTGATGATCCAATCAAGGTTATATGTTCGTATCAAGGTTATGTGATCATTTAATGATCCAATCAAGGTTATATGTTCGTATCAAGGTTATGTGATCATTTGATGATCCAATCAAGGTTATATGTTCGTATCAAGGTTATGTGATCATTTAATGATCCAATCAAGGTTATATGTTCGTATCAAGGTTATGTGATCATTTAATGATCCAATCAAGGTTATATGTTCGTATCAAGGTTATGTGATCATTTGATGATCCAATCAAGGTTATATGTTCGTATCAAGGTTATGTGATCATTTAATGATCCAATCAAGGTTATATGTTCGTATCAAGGTTATGTGATCATTTGATGATCCAATCAAGGTTATATGTTCGTATCAAGGTTATGTGATCATTTAATGATCCAATCAAGGTTATATGTTCGTATCAAGGTTATGTGATCATTTGATGATCCAATCAAGGTTATATGTTCGTATCAAGGTTATGTGATCATTTAATGATCCAATCAAGGTTATATGTTCGTATCAAGGTTATGTGATCATTTATTGATCAAATCAAGGTTATGTGATCATTTAATGATCCAATCAAGGTTATATGTTCGTATCAAGGTTATGTGATCATTTAATGATCAAATCAAGGTTATGTGATCATTTAATGATCCAATCAAGGTTATATGTTCGTATCAAGGTTATGTGATCATTTAATGATCCAATCAAGGTTATATGTTCGTATCAAGGTTATGTGATCATTTGATGATCCAATCAAGGTTATATGTTCGTATCAAGGTTATGTGATCATTTAATGATCCAATCAAGGTTATATGTTCGTATCAAGGTTATGTGATCATTTAATGATCCAATCAAGGTTATATGTTCGTATCAAGGTTATGTGATCATTTAATGATCCAATCAAGGTTATATGTTCGTATCAAGGTTATGTGATCATTTAATGATCCAATCAAGGTTATATGTTCGTATCAAGGTTATGTGATCATTTGATGATCCAATCAAGGTTATATGTTCGTATCAAGGTTATGTGATCATTTAATGATCCAATCAAGGTTATATGTTCGTATCAAGGTTATGTGATCATTTAATGATCCAATCAAGGTTATATGTTCGTATATCAAGGTTATGTGATCATTTAATGATCCAATCAAGGTTATATGTTCGTATCAAGGTTATGTGATCATTTAATGATCCAATCAAGGTTATATGTTCGTATCAAGGTTATGTGATCATTTAATGATCCAATCAAGGTTATATGTTCGTATCAAGGTTATGTGATCATTTGATGATCCAATCAAGGTTATATGTTCGTATCAAGGTTATGTGATCATTTAATGATCCAATCAAGGTTATATGTTCGTATCAAGGTTATGTGATCATTTATTGATCAAATCAAGGTTATGTGATCATTTAATGATCCAATCAAGGTTATATGTTCGTATCAAGGTTATGTGATCATTTGATGATCCAATCAAGGTTATATGTTCGTATCAAGGTTATGTGATCATTTAATGATCCAATCAAGGTTATATGTTCGTATCAAGGTTATGTGATCATTTAATGATCCAATCAAGGTTATATGTTCGTATCAAGGTTATGTGATCATTTAATGATCCAATCAAGGTTATATGTTCGTATCAAGGTTATGTGATCATTTAATGATCCAATCAAGGTTATATGTTCAAGGTTATGTGATCATTTAATCTAACACGTGTGTTCAGGAAAGATGGTTAGACCAAGGAGAGCTAACACTAACTATAGGCGTCAAAATGAGCAAGAAGAGCCGGTTGTTCAAGAGAATCAAGGTGGGAATCGTGGCGGTAGAGGTGGTCGAGGAGGTAAAGGTAATCGTGGGGGTCGTGGTGGTCGTGGTGGCCGAGGTGGCCAGGGTGGTGCAAATCCCCCGGTAAGAACCGAGGTTATCACCCAAGCTCTTAATGAGCTTATGCCGGAACTTGTGGCCCGAATCTCGGCGGCCATGGAGAATAGATATGCACAAGAGGAACCGGAGGTTGAAACGGTTCGTGTGGAAGATGAGAAGGAGGGAGATGTGACTGTAAATGGTGGTGGGAACAGGGGGGGGCATTTGTTGGTCCAAGGATCAACAATACTTATCGACAAGGTTGCATATTCAAAGACTTTAAGGCTTGTGGAGCTCCGGAGTGGAAGGGAGAAGGTGGAGCCACCGGTTGTTTGGAGTGGCTAGAGAAGATTGAAGCCGTTAATGCTCGAAGTGGGTGTACTCATGATCAAATAGTTTCTCACGCCACCGGCATGTTAGGGGGTGATGCTCTAGAATGGTGGAATGTGGAAGTGGATGCTTTAGGGATTGATCTTGCTAACTCCATGCCTTAGGAAAACTTCAAACAAATGATTGTTGCCAAGTATTGCCCACCGCATGAAATGAGGAATCTACAAGAAGAATTTACTAGCCTCACTATGAAGGGAGCCAATCATGTGGGGTACACTCGCCGATTCAACCAACTTTCTAGGCTCATCCCTCATCTAGTGAGACCCGAAGATCGGAAGGTGGAGAAATATGTTGTCGGTTTGCCTCATAAAGTGAGAGTGCTTGTTTCTCAGCCCACCATGCCATTGACTATTAATGAAGCTATTAACCGAACCGCTAGTGTCACCATGGAGCTTGTGAAGGATGGTGAACTAGGAAAGAATGATGGTAAGAGGAAGGATGTGACCGAGTCTAGTGGCACCAAGAAAGACGAGAGGCATCATCATAAGAAGCCAACTAGAGGTGGAAGGGTGTTTGCGGCGGTTGTGCCGGCAAGGGAGGTTAACACCGGGGCTATTCCTTTATGCCCTCGGTGCAATCGTTATCATAGGTCTCACACTCAATGTGATGCTTGTTTTCATTGTAATCAAGTGGGTCATATCTCAAGAATGTGCCCTACCAATCCTCGTGCCGCTCCTTTGAATGTTTGCCACTTAATGTTCGATATCCCTCGATGGCCCGGGGTACTTGTTACGAGTGTGGTAGCCAAGACCACTACCGGAATAGGTGCCCTAATCTTATTGGCCAACAATTTCAAGTGACCGTGCACCCGAATCAATTACAAATCGCTGGTCCCAATCAAAACCGGGGACAACAAGGCCAACAACAACAAGCTCCTCAACAACAACAACTAGCCCCTCGTGGAAGAGCTTTTGCCGTGAATGCGGCCGAGGCTCGTGTTGACCCCAATGTCGTGGCAGGTACTTTTCTTCTCAATCACCAATATGCTACCGTGTTATTTGATTCCGGGGCCGATTATAGCCTCATTTCCAATGATTTCATTCCGTTGATCGATGCTAGTCTTAGCCCATTGTCGTATTACTTTGAACTCGAAATGGTAAATGGTGGATTGTCTAGAATTAGTCAAGTTGTTCGTGATTGTATGTTAGAATTATGTGACCACCCATTTTACATAGACTTAATGCCTTTTGATATCGGTAGTTTTGATGTGATCGTGGGTATGGATTGGTTGTCGGCTATGAACGCGGTGATCGATTGTGGTAGTAGAGTAGTGAGGATACCTTTAGAAAACGGGGAGGAATTAGTGGTCCAAGGTGAGACAACCGAACCATGGGAAGGGAAAGTGTATAATGTGAACGTTGCTAAAGTTGAATTGAAAACCATGCCCGTAGTTAAAGATTTTGCGGATGTATTCCTGGATGACCTACCGGGTTTGCCTCCATCTCGTGAACATGATTTCTGTATCAATCTCATTCCAAATGCTTCTCCCGTGGCCAAAGCGCCTTATCGCTTAGCCATGACCGGAATGCAAGAGTTGGCCGCCCAACTCAAAGAGCTTCAAGAAAAGGGTTTCATCCGCCCTAGCCAATCACCTTGGGGCGCACCGGTCTTATTTGTCAAAAAGAAGGATGGATCGTTCCGAATGTGTATCGATTATAGAGAATTGAACAAGCTAACGGTAAAGAATCGTTATCCCCTCCCTAGGATCGATGATTTATTTGACCAACTTCAAGGTGCTCAATACTTTTCTAAGATTGATTTGAGGTCGGGTTACCATCAATTGAGGGTCCATGAAGATGACATTCCTAAAACCGCATTCCGAACAAGATATGGGCATTTTGAATTCACGGTGGTGCCCTTTGGGTTGACCAATGCACCGGCGGTGTTCATGGATTTGATTAACCGGGTGTGTCGGCCCTACTTGGATCAATTCATCATTGTCTTTATTGATGACATCCTTATTTATTCTAAAACGAAAGAAGATCATGCCGAGCATTTGAAGAAAGTTTTGGACTTACTTCGGGAAGAGAAATTGTATGCCAAGTTCTCTAAATGTGAATTTTGGCTAGAAGAGGTTCATTTCCTTGGTCATGTGGTGAGCAAGGAGGGAATTCACGTGGACCCTAGCAAAATCGAGGCGGTTAAGAATTGGAGACGACCTGAGATGCCAACCGAGATTCGCCAATTTCTTGGTTTGGCGGGTTATTATAGGAGGTTTATTGAGGGCTTCTGAAAAATCGCCCAACCTTTGACCTTGTTGACACAACGGGAAAGAAGGTTTGATTGGGGCAAAAAGCAAGAACGGGCCTTCCAATTGCTTAAAGACAAGTTATGTAATGCACCAATCTTAAGTTTGCCGGATGGAGCCGATGATTTTGTCATGTATTGTGATGCATCCGGGCAAGGCTTAGGATGTGTTTTGATGCAACGGGGTAAAGTGATTGCATATGCATCTAGACAATTGAAGGTGAATGAAAATAATTACCCCACACATGACTTGGAGTTAGGAGCGGTCGTGTTTGCTTTGAAGTGTTGGAGGCATTACTTGTATGGCACCAAAAGTGTGATCTATACCGCTCACAAAAGCCTACAGCACATCTTTGATCAAAGCGAATTGAATATGAGACAACGGAGGTGGTTGGAGCTTTTTAGTGATTATGATTGTGTTATCCGGTATCACCCGGGTAAAGCCAATGTTGTAGCCGATGCTTTAAGCCGAAAAGAACGTGTGAAACCAAGACAGATTAGAGCCATGAGCCTCACCGTACAAAGAAGTGTTTGTGATACCATAATTGAAGCTCAAAGAATGGCTACCTTACCCGAAAACTTTATTAATGAAGCACTTCATGGGCTAGAAGAGCAATTTGACCGGAAAGATGATGATGGCTTGTATATTGTGGAGCGTTTATGGATTCCCGTCTTTGGGGGCCAAAGATTGAAGTTGATGAATGAAGCACATAAGTCGGCATACTCGGATCACCCGGGGTCCGACAAGATGTATTTTGATATGAGGGATTTGTATTGGTGGCCGGGAATGAAGAGGGATATTGCTAGGTATGTTAGTGAATGTATTACATGTTTGCAAGTAAAGGCCGAGCACAAGAAACCACCCGGTTTGCTAGCTCAACCGGTAACACCGGAGTAGAAATGGGAAGGAATTGCTATGGACTTCATCACGAAGTTACCTAGAACAAGTAGTGGTCGTGACACCATTTGGGTGATTGTTGATTGATTGACTAAGTCGGCTCATTTCTTAGCCATTCAGGAAGATGACAAGTTTGACACCATGGCACGTTTGTACATCAAGGAAGTAGTATCCAAGCATGGAGTGCCGATTTCCATAATCACCGATCGGGATACCTGATTTACTTCAAAGTGTTGGAAGGCGTTCCAAAAGGCAATGGGCACTCAACTTGATATGAGTACGGCGTTTCATCCACAAACCGACAGTCAAAGTGAAAGGACGATCCAAACACTTGAAGATATGTTAAGAGCTTGTGCCATCGAGTTTGGTGGCAATTGGGATGTACATCTCCCTTTGGTCGAATTCTCATATAATAATAGCTACCATGCAAGTATTCAAATGGCACCGTTTAAGGCTTTGTATGGGAGAAAGTGTAGGTCACTGATGTGACCCATTTATATAGATCGCCCACATCATTATTGGCCTTTTTCGTATGTGTTTTGAGTCGATTTTGTATGCATTTGGCGCGTTTATGGTGTTTGTTAGTGCTTTCAGGTTCTTAGCAGGTTGCGCGCCCATTTGGTACATTTTCTGACGATTGTTGGCCAAAAAGTTGACCCGAGTGTTCGAGTGATGTTGATAATGAAGAACAAAGATTTTAGCAGATATTCACTGCGCCGCAGTGGGAGGGTTATTGCCCCACTGCGCCGCAGTCATTGGGTACCAAAGATACAAGATTCCAGTGAATTATCACTGCGCCGCAGTCATTGGGTACCAAAGATACAAGATTCCAGTGAATTATCACTGCGCCGCAGTGGGAGCATTCACACCCCACTGCGCCGCAGTGGGAGCATTCACACCCCACTGCGCCGCAGTGGGAGATTCACACCTCACTGCGCCGCAGTGGGAGCATTCACACCCCACTGCGCCGCAGTCAACAATGAATAAACAATCCAGTGAATTCTCACTGCGCCGCAGTGGGAAGTGCACAAGGCCACTGCGCCGCAGTGGGAGCATTCACACCCCACTGCGCCGCAGTCAACAATGAATAAACAATCCAGTGAATTCTCACTGCGCCGCAGTGGGAAGTGCACAAGGCCACTGCGCCGCAGTGGGAGCATTCACACCCCACTGCGCCGCAGTGGGAGATTCACACCCCACTGCGCCGCAGTGGGAGCATTCACACCCCACTGCGCCGCAGTGGGAGCATTCACACCCCACTGCGCCGTAGTGGGAGGGTTATTACCCCACTGCTCCGCAGTCATTGGGTACCAAAGATACAAGATTCCAGTGAATTATCACTGCGCCGCAGTCATTGGGTACCAAAGATACAAGATTCCAGTGAATTATCACTGCGCCGCAGTGGGAGCATTCACACCCCACTGCGCCGCAGTCATTGGGTACCAAAGATACAAGATTCCAGTGAATTATCACTGCGCCGCAGTGGGAGCGTTTATGGATTCCCGTCTTTGGGGGCCAAAGATTGAAGTTGATGAATGAAGCACATAAGTCGGCATACTCGGATCACCCGGGGTCCGACAAGATGTATTTTGATATGAGGGATTTGTATTGGTGGCCGGGAATGAAGAGGGATATTGCTAGGTATGTTAGTGAATGTATTACATGTTTGCAAGTAAAGGCCGAGCACAAGAAACCACCCGGTTTGCTAGCTCAACCGGTAACACCGGAGTAGAAATGGGAAGGAATTGCTATGGACTTCATCACGAAGTTACCTAGAACAAGTAGTGGTCGTGACACCATTTGGGTGATTGTTGATTGATTGACTAAGTCGGCTCATTTCTTAGCCATTCAGGAAGATGACAAGTTTGACACCATGGCACGTTTGTACATCAAGGAAGTAGTATCCAAGCATGGAGTGCCGATTTCCATAATCACCGATCGGGATACCTGATTTACTTCAAAGTGTTGGAAGGCGTTCCAAAAGGCAATGGGCACTCAACTTGATATGAGTACGGCGTTTCATCCACAAACCGACAGTCAAAGTGAAAGGACGATCCAAACACTTGAAGATATGTTAAGAGCTTGTGCCATCGAGTTTGGTGGCAATTGGGATGTACATCTCCCTTTGGTCGAATTCTCATATAATAATAGCTACCATGCAAGTATTCAAATGGCACCGTTTAAGGCTTTGTATGGGAGAAAGTGTAGGTCACTGATGTGACCCATTTATATAGATCGCCCACATCATTATTGGCCTTTTTCGTATGTGTTTTGAGTCGATTTTGTATGCATTTGGCGCGTTTATGGTGTTTGTTAGTGCTTTCAGGTTCTTAGCAGGTTGCGCGCCCATTTGGTACATTTTCTGACGATTGTTGGCCAAAAAGTTGACCCGAGTGTTCGAGTGATGTTGATAATGAAGAACAAAGATTTTAGCAGATATTCACTGCGCCGCAGTGGGAGGGTTATTGCCCCACTGCGCCGCAGTCATTGGGTACCAAAGATACAAGATTCCAGTGAATTATCACTGCGCCGCAGTGGGAGCATTCACACCCCACTGCGCCGCAGTCAACAATGAATAAACAATCCAGTGAATTCTCACTACGCCGCAGTGGGAAGTGCACAAGGCCACTGCGCCGCAGTGAGTGCACGGGAGTATCAGGTTGCAGCCTTTTGCTGCAGATTTTGGGGGAGGTATAAAAAGAAAAAAACCCTATTTTCCCAAGTATCCAAATTCTTTCTAAGAGCTGCTCTCCAAGGGATTCCTTCGAGGATCAAGGGTCGATTTCTTCGTCTGATTCATTGAAGATTCACGGGCACCCACTTAGATCGTATCTATTTTATTGTCTTGCAATTTCAATTTCAAGAACGATTGGTACATCATGTTCTTCTTTTATTTTGATTGTTATTTTAAATTAATCATGAGTGGCTAAACATTCAATCATCCACCTTGAGGAAACTAGACGAATGATGTGATTGCTATATGTTTTAATTCAAAGAGTTGATTTCAATTATCGTTGTGTCGAGATCTTGATGATTTAATTCCTTTTTATATATTATTATGATATTGGTGGCATGTGTGTTCTTCGTTAGTGGTACTAGTTGGATGCATATATGATTTTCAAATGGTTGTTTGTCTATGAGCAATTATCACTAGTTCATGGTATGATAGTGAATATCATTTTAATAAAAGGAGTCATTTTGTCAACGTGTTTTGTAACGGTTGGTGGTACCACGTTATCTTCACATAGGCACAATTGTTAATTCGATAGTCAAGAAAACTAAATTTTGGTAAGGTTGTCTAGGCATTGGTGGTACCGGCTTGGGTAATTAAACTAGCAACTTAGGTGATTGGGTAATTTGCTCACGGTTGGTGGTACCACGTGAGCACCTTAATCCTTTTACGATTATCTTTTCAACTCAATGAATTTGGTCTTAATTGAATGCAATCATGTTTGAAGTCTAGCAAATTCAAGGTGGATGATCTTTATTAATATTGTCTGAAGCTTTTCTTACTTTTATGCGTTTTGTCTTTTAATTTTATTTTAATTTAATTGTCAAAGTGAGACTCGAAGCAACACCCTGTTTTCCAAACCACTTTATTAAACAACTAGTTCAAACCAATCCCCGAGAACGAACACGGGCTTGCCTCTTAACTATATTGCATACGAACGGGTCCACTGCCCGATAGTGTGTAGTAGGGAGTTTCTAGGTATTTCTAGTTTATAATTTTTAAACTCAATTTAGCACATCAAGTTTTTGGCGCCGCTGTCGGGGATTGTGTGCCGATTTAGTTGTTAATTTAGTGGTTTGACCCTTTCTCACGCGTGAGGAAGTTACTTGTTTATTAGTTTAGTTTTCTTTTCTTATCGCAGGTGCATTTGATGTGTTTGTGTTAGTTGTGTGTTTGCAGGTATTACTTTAGTTGATGAACTTGCGTTCTTCGGGTCTCCCTTTGAATAGTCCTTTGTCTACTCCGAGAAGACCAAGAGGGCGTAGGTTTAACTTCACTGAACCCACAACACCAATACCGACACCATTTTCACCTATAGCTAAACCCACTCCTGATTCGGACGAGGAAGGGTTCTTTTTGGACGAGTTTTTCAACTTAGAAGTAAAGCAAGAGGAAATGGGGGACGAACAACCAAGGGGTCCAAATGACACTCGCTATGGCGAGAGGGTTCGAACTATCCCAACGGGCCGTGGTTCCGCCATTAGACCTCCAACCATTGATCACACTTTCGCTTTGAAAGGAAACCATCTAAAGAGCATAGAAGAGCATCAATTTGATGGGAAACTGAAATGGGATCCTTACCAACACTTGGATAGGTTCGAAAAGTTGGCTCGGCTATATCAATATGGGCAAAACCAAATGAATGCCGTGAAACTTGAGACATTTCCCATGTCAATCACCGGAGAAGCACTTGATTGGTTCAATGATCTTTCAGAAAATTCTATTACTACTTGGAACCAACTCAAGGAGGCTTTCATTGGTGAGTTTTATTCACTTAGAACTCAAAGAAGGTTGGAGAACATGATTAGATCTTTTGAACAAGATGATGGAGAAGATGTTGTTGAGGCTTGGATTCATTTCAAGGAAATGTTGAGGAATTGTCCAGGGCACGATTTGACTAGGGAGAAATATGTGGAGCTTTTCTTTGATGGGTTGGATAAAAAGTCTAAACGAGAATTGGGATATGCTTTCGGGGGTAGTTTCAATAATATTACACCCAATGAAGGTTATCGAATCTTGGAAGACATGGCGAAGGATATCTCAACTTTGGATGATGAAAGGTTTTTGAAGAATGAGAAAAAGATGAAGAGAGGCACTAACCAAGGGAGAGTTGCTAAGGTTGAAGCTAGCAATGACCCAGGGGTTATTGGAGAGATTAGGGCGCTATCTGAGCGCATGGAAAAGGGGTTTCCTACTCAAGAGAATAGGTTTGGAGCAATTGAGAGGGATGTTAAGGTAGTAGCCGATGGGTGTGATTATTGTGGTGATATGCACTATTCTGATGAGTGTCCAAATCGGGCACCCGAAGATGTGAGTTATGTTCAAAATCAAACCCAAGGGAATTTCTACCGCAACACCGGTTTCCAGAACCGGCCTTCAGGTAATACTTCTTATAACTCTCCTTTTCAATCTAATAATTCTCATTTTTCAGGTAATAGGTGGCAAAGAGATAATTATCAGAATCAGCCACAACAGCAGACTTAGCAAGGACAAGGATCAGGTTCTTCTTCTTCTAATGCCGATCCTAATGCCGAGTTGAGAGAGATGATGAAGCAGTTGGCTAGTAATCAGGTTGAAACAAATACTAGCATTCAAATGATCAGGGAAGACACTAAGACTTTGAGTGAGAGGTTGGATCAGTTAAGTGGGAAGGTGGAGATCAATATGAAGAACCAGGGAGTTAATTTCAAGGATCTCGAAAGTAGGATGGCCGCTCTTGCTAGGCCCACGGGGACTCTTCCTAGCAATACACAGCAGGATCCAAGACCTCAGTTTAGTCTTGGACAGAATCAAGGACAGAAATACACTCCACCTCCAGTCCGCAATGAGCAAGCCAAAGCCATCATCACTCGTACTGGTAGGTCTCATGACTCACCTCCTATGCCTAATGTTGTTGTTTCAGATGTGCAGGATAAAGGGAGTGATGATGATGAGGTTGATGAAGAGATTGAAATGGAGGAAGATTCAACTGTGAAGACTCCGGTCATTCCACCAAAACCGGATGTGGTTCCAGAGGTTAAACCATACAAGCCAAAGATACTATTTCCTCAGAGGTTCAAAAAGGCAAAGCTGAAGAAGCAATATAACAAGTTTGTGGAGATGATTACAAATGTTCACATTAATGTGCCTTTAGTTGATCTTATTCAGGGGATGCCCCATTATGCCAAGTTCATTAAGGAGCTTGTGACTGACAAAGGAAAGATGGATGAGGTGAAAGCTACTTATCTTAATGCCGAGTGTTCTGCTATCTTGCAGAACCGCATCCCACCTAAGCTTGAAGATCCAGGGAGTTTCCTTATTACTTGTTCTATTCATACTCTTACTTGTAAGGCACTTACTGATTTAGGTGCTAGCATTAATTTGATGCCTTACTCGGTTTGGAGTAAGTTGGCTCTAGGAGTTTTGAGACCTACCCGCATGAGTATTAGATTAGCTAACCATTCTTTTCAGTATCCCATTGGGATTGCTGAAAACATGACTGTCCGGGTAGGCCATATTGTGTTTCTAGTTGACTTCGTTATCCTAGAGATGGAGGAAGATACGAAGGTACCCCTTATTCTTGGACGACCATTCCTTAATACCGCGGATGCTATCATCCGTGTGAAGGATAAGGAAATTTCTTTGGGTGTGGGTACGGATAGAATTATGTTTAATGTTGAAAAGTCTATCAAGCATTCATATTCTAATGATGAGTCTTGTTTCAGGATTGACGTTATTGATGATGCTTTAGACCGAGAGTTTCAGGAACTAATGGAGATCGACACTGGAGATGAGGAGATTTCTAATTTAGGATTGGGAGATATATCTGATGATGAGTCTTGTTTCAGGATTGACGTTATTGATGATGCTTTAGACCGAGAGTTTCAGGAACTAATGGAGATCGACACTGGAGATGAGGAGATTTCTAATTTAGGATTGGGAGATATATCTAATGATGAGTCTTGTTTCAGGATTGACGTTATTGATGATGCTTTAGACCGAGAGTTTCAGGAACTAATGGAGATCGACACTGGAGATGAGGAGATTTCTAATTTAGGATTGGGAGATATATCTGATGATGAGTCTTGTTTCAGGATTGACGTTATTGATGATGCTTTAGACCGAGAGTTTCAGGAACTAATGGAGATCGACACTGGAGATGAGGAGATTTCTAATTTAGGATTGGGAGATATATCTGATGATGATTTGTTTGCAGAGGTTATGGCGCTTAGCTTGGATGAGACGCCTCCCGAGGATGAGAGTTTTGAGGAGGTTGTTGCTGATGGAAGTTCGAGGGTACCGAATTCTGTTGATGTACCACCCACTGATTTGGAGCTTAAGCCATTACCTTTCCATTTGGAGTATGCTTATTTGTCAGGTGAATCTTCTTTACCCGTGGTTATCTCATCCTCACTCTCGAGTGACGAGAAGGATTGTCTTTTGTCTGTGCTTCGAGCCCATAAGCGGGCTTTTGCTTGGAAGACCACCGATATTCCAGGTATTAGTCCTAACTTTTGTCAGCATAAAATAGATTTTGTTGATGATGTTAAGCCCGTTGTCCAGAGACAAATGAGGCTTAATCCGAACATGAAAGAAGTTGTTAAGAAAGAGGTCATTAAGTTGTTAGATGCTGGGATCATTTTTCCTATTGCTGATAGTCCTTGGGTTAGTCCTGTTCATTGTGTGCCCAAAAAGGGGGGCATGACAGTTATTGAGAATGAGAATAAGGAACTCTTGGCCACTAGGACCATAACGGGTTGGCGGGTTTGTATTGATTACCGTAAGCTTAATGATGCCACCCGTAAGGATCACTTTCCCCTTCCCTTCATTGATCAGATGTTAGAAAGACTTGCAGGTAATGAATATTTTTGTTTCTTAGATAGGTTTTCTGGGTACTTCCAAATACCCATTGATCCCAGGGACCAAGAAAAGACCACATTCACATGCCCATTTGGTACTTTTGCTTATCGGCGATGCCGTTTGGTTTGTGTAATGCCCCAGGCACCTTTCAAAGGTGCATGATAGCTATTTTCCAGAACATGCTTGAAACCTCCATGGAGGTTTTCATGGATGATTTCTCGGTTTTTGGGGACTCTTTTCATACTTGCTTGCATAATTTGGAAAGGATGTTAGAACGGTGTGAAAGGACACACCTTGTTTTGAATTGGGAAAAGTGCCATTTTATGGTGACCGAGGGAATTGTTTTAGGGCATAAAGTGTCTAAGGCCGGGATTGAAGTTGATAGGGCTAAGATAGATGTTATAGCCAAATTACCCCCGCCTTCCAATGTGAAAGGGGTAAGGAGTTTTCTTGGACATGCCGGTTTTTACCGCCGTTTTATTAAGGATTTTTCTAAGATTACTCGTCCTATGACCTACTTGTTGGAGAAGGACGTCCCTTTAGTGTTTGATGATGCTTGTTTGAGTGCATTTCAGGTTTTAAAGGAGAAGTTGACTAATTCTCCTATCATGGTTGGACCGGATTGGGAATTTCCATTTGAATTGATGTGTGATGCAAGTGACTATGCTGATGTGCTAAATCGAGTTTAAAATTTATAAACTAGAAATACCTAAAAACTCACTACTACACACTATCGGGCAGTGGACCCGATCGTATGCAATATAGTTAAAAAGTAAGTTCAGGTTCGTTCACGGGGATTGGTTTGAATCAATTGTTTAGTAAAATGGTTTGGTAAAAGGGTGTTGCTTCAAATCACTCTTGACTATAACTTTTAAAAGATAAAATGCATAAAAGTAAAGGTAAACTCAAACAATAATGGTAAAGATCATCCACCTTGACTCCGCTAGACTTCAAACATGATTGCATTCAATTAAAACCAAATTCGTTAAGAGTTGACAAGATAAACGTGAAAGAATGAAATGCTCGCGTGGTACCACCAACCGCTTACAAGTCACCCAAACACCTAAGTTGCTAGTTTAATTACCCAAGCCGGTACCACCAATGCCTAGACAACCTTACCAACAACTAGTTTGTTTGATTATCAAATTACCAATTGCGCCTATGTGAAAATAACGTGGTACCACCAACCGTTACAAAACACGTTGACAAAATGATTCCTTCTATTAAAATGACATTCACTATCATACCATGAACTAGTGATAACCGCTCATAGACAAGCGACCGTTTGAAAATCACATGTGTGTTCGACTAGTACCACTAACGAAGAACACACATGCCACCAATATCAAATTAATACAATTAAAGGAATTAAATCATCAAGATTACGACACAACGATAATTGAAATCAACTCTTGAATTAAAACATTAAGCAATCACATCATTTGTCTAGTTTCATCAAGGTGGACGATTGAAAGATTAGCCACACATGATTAAATTGAAATTACAATTAAAATCAAGGAAGAACATGAAGTACCAATTGTTTGAGGAAAAGAAATTGCAAGACAATAAGTAGATACGATCTAGATGGGTGCACGTGAATCTTCCACGAATCGAAAGACGATTAAATCTTGAATTGATCCTTGAAAGTTCCCCTGAAGTGCAGCTCCTAGAAAGAATATTTGATAGTTTGGGAATTAGGTTATTTTTCTCATTTATACCTCCCTTCAATTGGTGCAAAAGCTGCCCAAAACCCTTCAGGTACGACCCTTCACTGCGGCGCAGTGGGCGAGTAATGCCCCCACTGCGTCGCAGTGCAAATGTACTGGCCAAAAGTGCTCGCTGGAAAAGGTTCACTGCGGCGCAGTGGGCCATGATCACCCCCACTGCGTCGCAGTGCTTCCTCACTGGACAATTGTGCTCTTATTTCTGGTGGCCGACTGCGGCGCAGTGGGTCAGTTCACCACCACTGCGTCGCAGTGTATACTCACTGGTCTCGATGCACCCTTTCCACCTGGATGACTGCGGCGCAGTGGGCACATATACACCCCACTGCGTCGCAGTGATATCTTACTGGTCACGAGGTCTCCTTGCCATATAGATGACTGCGGCGCAGTGAGCCATGATCACTCCCACTGCGTCGCAGTCCAATACTTCTGGTCTCGATGCCACTCATCAACATATGAAGACTTGCATAATTTCCATCACTTTTCACCACTCGAACTCTCCAATCAACTTCATGGCCGCGAAATTACTCGAAATTGCACCAAACGGACACGTCACCTGTTTAGAACCTGAAACCACTAACAAAACCCATAAACGCGCCAAATGCCAACAAAATCGAGTAAAAACATATAATAAAAAGGCCAATAACGATGTGGGCGATGGGTCTAAATTGGTCACATCAAATCCCCCCACACTTGAGCATTGCTTGTCCTCAAGCAAATCCAACATTTAAAGAAGAAGTAATCCTTGGCAAAGAAGCTAAATAAACAATTACGAGTATCAAAAAGAAGCAACACCAAGTATGTCAATGACAAAGAAGTTGGGTGAAGCAGTTTTAATCTTAAATGAAAACTCGAAATGTTTGACAATATCTGAACAATCCACAAGCCTCAATAACACGACTATGCACAAGTGAAACAAATGAACCTATCAATATCATTCTACTCCAACAAACTTACTTTTGGGGTTGAATATATCAAGAATCACTCATAGCGCAGTCGTGATGCATATCTTACCATAGGCTTGAACAAGGATCATAGCTCCACCGACATGGCGTAAGCACCAAGCACATCATCAAAATATGGCATATAAGTTGGTTGTAAAGTTAGGCTAAGGTATAAGTAATGGGTATTTACAATGGTTGAGGGAGTGTAGGTTAGAAATGAAAGGAAACAATCAAAAGTATAAGGTGTGAATGAAATATGAACAAAATAGTCTAATCAAAACACGTACCACTGATTGCCAACAAACCATGAACCCTTAAATTGCTTAACCGCTAAAACACCTCAACATACCAAGCAAGCTTGACACCATTGTGGTGTATCAACTTCAAACAACTACAAATCAACCAAACCTCCATCCTTAACGACACATCACAACTCTAGACATATGAAAATGAGAAGTACCCACTAGTAGCCCAAGTTCTTTTTCTCTTTTTTTTTCTCTTTTATTTTTTTATTTGTTTTTTTTTTTTTTTTCAATTTTTCACTTTTTTTTTCTTTTCTGAACCACTTTTACTCTACTAGTAGGCACCCTCTTACAATGATGAACATGTCTAACACACTTACTTTCTTTCGAACAACACATTCCCATAAACCAAAAATATTCCACCGACACCCCATTTAAGCTCTCCCAAACCGTCCAACAAACCAATGACAATCAATGGCCCTCCAGATTAGACTATCGGTATAGTGAGGTATAATTAGGTAAAGTTTACATAAATGAGTGTATATATTCAAATGGAAAAGGCTAAGTGAGTATGAGTATAGTAAGGGTATGAATATACAAAAGGAAAAGTGAAAATAAAGAAAGAAAAGTATGGGTCAAACCTATATGCCAATTCGTCATCCGATGTACTTTTATCACAAAAGTGATCTCACTGCGGTCTCGTCACGATCACAAGGCCAAGTTCTAGCTCAACACATCACCGGCACACTCAAATCAGAGAAAAGAACCCGGAAATGGAATAGATTAACCTCAAATTCGCACATCTTAGTGCAGAGTTCGAAATGGAACCCTTACTCCCGAATAAATCCAAGAGCCTAAGAGAGGGACAAATTACAAGGCAATCAAACCAAAACCGTAAACACCTAGCACATCTATATATGAACAGTGAATCTCACAACTTTAGGTGTTTGGGAAATTTTGAGTATGCAAGTAATGTTATCAATCTACAAGGATAAGCCCAATAACCGTTCAGAACACATTTCGCCGATTAAAATTTTACCAAGGACAATTTTTGTAGTAAAATTGCTCATTAAATTATTATGAATTAAGTGACAAAGCAATTTACCACAAGGACAAGCTCAACACAAGTTCAAAACCATATCACCTTCTATCATCCCGCCAAATTGAAAGCAACCAATCCTCAAACATGCACATCATAGTTCAGAGTTCAAGATAGAACCCTTACTCTCGGATATAAACCCAAAAGCCTACGAGAGGGACACATCCACAAGAACGGCTAAAATCTCAATGGCAAAATAACAAAAGAGATAAACCCGGTAGCTTAAACCTATTTGCCACCCCCCCCACACTTAAGATGGACAATGCCCTCAATGTCCATATTCGGTCAAACAAAGGTAAATAGGGGTAAGCAACATAGAAAAATCAGAGCACATACCGGAACCGCATCAAATCGAGACCAAACCTGCACTTACTAACTAAAACAAGATTAAAACTAACAAATTCAAAGAAAAGTAAAATACGATAAAATAAACACGGGTTGCCTCCCGAGAAGCGCTTAAGTTATTTACGAGTCTTTAGCTAGACTCGATCCTCTCATAATTACCAACGTTGGGACCCCGACGCCCCCACACTTAAAGTGTTGGGCGGTCTTCCCTTGAAAGGAGAGAAACAGTTACCTTTCACCTTTTCAAAGATCCAATCATTCGCTCGTTCCGACGTATCAACAACCATCATTAACTCAGCTTTCTCATTTGTTGATAAGCTAGAACACAACTCTGCAGATAACTTAATATTACCATGAGAAATGGCAGACCTCAATCGACTATAAAGCTTTCGGATCTTAGCACACGGTCCATCCGTCGGTTTAGAACCAGTACTGCTGCTGACTTCAATTCAACCACTTTTTCCACTAACTTCTCATCCAACCATTTATCAATCTGTGAATCCAAAGAACTAACACAAGCAGTTTCAATAAAGTTAGCAACATTAGGTAAAGAAACAGAACATGTGTTCGAAAATGTAACGGATTCATCTCTGCTCTCAATGTAAGCTTACCACGACCAACTTCAAGTTTAGCATCGGCCGTGGCAAGGAATGGTCTCCCTAAAATAAGAGGCACATTTAATGCCTCGTCAGCTTCAATAATTATGAAATCTACAGGAAAAACCAAACCTCCCACCTGAATTAACACATCTTCTAATATTCCAATAGGTCTTATTTCAGACTTATCGGCCAAATTGATCTTCATGTTAATAGATTTCGGTGTTCCTAAGTTCAGCTTGGAGTAAAGAGAAGAAGGCATAAGATTAATGCTTGCGCCCGAATCATTTAAGGCACGTTTTACCGTTAAGTTACCAATCTTACAGGGAATAGTAAAACTACCTGGATCTCCTCGTTTTTCGAGCAACTTACCTGTTACAGCTGCTGAACAAACTTCCTCTAGCACTGTAGTAGCCACACTATCCAGATGCTTCTTATTCATCAAAATCTGCTTCAAGCACTTTGCATATCCTGGCATCTGCACAATTGCATCTAAAAATGGAATATTGATATGCAATTTTCTGAGGTGACTTACAAATTTATCCATTTGTTCCTTTAGCTTATTTTTCGCCAATCGTTGGGGAAATGGAGCCTTCGGCTAATATGGCTTAACAGTTGGTTCCTCAGCGGGCTTCTCAACAGGTTTAGCAACGGGTTTGGATGGAACGGCCGGTGTCGGCACGGCTAGTTCCGGTTCCATCTCAATCTCGTCATCAACTTCCTCCTCCTCTTCATTAACCTGCACAGATTGAAACGAATCATTAGGCGAAGATTTAGCTGAATCATAAGTGTTACCTGCCCTCGTAGTTATAGCATTCACATGCTCGTTTCTGACATTAGGCTGGGTATCTTTTTTCCATGATCCTAGATTACTCGATTGAGGCTTTGGATTCTGTTGGGTATTGCTCGGTAGAGTCCCCGTGGGCCTAGCAAGAGCTGCCATCCTACTCTCGAGATCTTTAAAGTTAACACATTGATTCTTCATGTTGATCTCCACCTTCCCGTTTATTGCATCCAACCTCTCGCTCAAAGCCTTAGTATCTTCCCTGATCAGTTTAATGCTATTGTTGGTTTCAACCTGATTACTAACCAACTGCTTCATCATCTCCCTCAACTCGTCATTTGGGTTGGCAATAGAAGATCCTGATCCTTGGCCTTGCTGTGTCTGCTGCTGAGGCGAATTCTGATAATTGTCTCCTTGCCACCTGTTACCTGAAAAACGAGCATTATTAGTAGGAAAGGAAGAGTTGTAAGAAGTATTACCTGAGGGCCGGTTTTGGAAACCGGTGTTGCGCTGGAAACTCCCTTGTTGTTGATTCTGAATGTAGTTGACATCTTCTGGCCCCCGGTTGGGATAATCCTCAGAATAATGCATGTCACCATAATGATCACAACCATCAGCAACAACCATTACATCCCTTTCAATGGCCCCAAACCGACTCTCTTGCATAGCAAACCCCTTCTCCATGCGCTCAGATAGCGCTCTCATATCTCCAATCATTCCCGCATCATGACTAGCCTCAACCTTTGCAACTCTACCTTGGCTAGTACCCTTCTTCAATCTTCTCTCATTCTTCAAAAATCTGTCATCATCCATATTTGCATTATCCTTTGCCATGGACTCCAAGATTTCAAAGCCCTCATTTGGTGTGATCTTGTTGAACCCACCACCAAAAGCATAACCTAGCTCACGTTTGGACTTCTTATCTAGGCCATCAAAGAAGAGCTCAACATATTGTTCTTTAGTCATGTTATGACCCGGGCAATTCCTCAGCATCTCCTTGAATCGGATCCATGCATCAACCACATCTTCATCTTCATCTTGGGCAAACGACCTTATCAGATTTTCCAACTTCCTTTGAGTTCTAAGTGAGTAGAACTCACCAATAAAAGCTTGCTTGAGTTGGTCCAAGTTGTAATGCAATTTTCCGGAAGGTCATTAAACCAATCTAGAGCATCACCGGTAATGGACATTGGAAATGTCTCTAGTTTAACGGCATTCATTTGGTTTTGCCCGTATTGGTATAACCGTGCCAACTTCTCAAATCTTTCCAAGTGTTGATATGGATCCCACTTCCTTTTCCCATCAAATTGTTGCTCCTCAATGCTCTTAAGATGATTACCTTTCAGGTTGAAATCATGAGCAATGGCTGGAGGTCTTATAGGACTACCCCGGTTTGCAGGAATAGTACGGACCCTTTCACCATACCGTATGTCATTTGGGTCCCTTTCCTCATCTGCCATTTCGTCTTCTAACTTAACTTCAAGATTGAAAAATTCTTCCAAGTAGAACCCCTCCTCGTCAGAATCAGGAGTGGGTCTAGCAATGGGTGAGAATGGTGTAGGTGTTGTGAAGTTGAACCTACGTCTTGTTGGTGTTCTCAAAGGACTATTAAGAGGTAAACCAAAAGACCGCAAGTTCATCAACCAAGAAGTAGACCTGCAAGACACAACTAACCAACACGTCAACTGCACCTGTGATAATACAAGAAATGCAAAACTAAACTATTAAAGCAAATAACTTCCTCACGCATGAGGAAGGATCAAACCACTAAATTAACAACTAAAACAGCGCACAATCCCCGGCAGCGGCGCCAAAAACTTGATGTGCTAAATCGAGTTTAAAATTTATAAACTAGAAATACCTAAAAACTCACTACTACACACTATCGGGCAGTGGACCCGATCGTATGCAATATAGTTAAAAAGTAAGTTCAGGTTCGTTCACGGGGATTGGTTTGAATCAATTGTTTAGTAAAATGGTTTGGTAAAAGGGTGTTGCTTCAAATCACTCTTGACTATAACTTTTAAAAGATAAAATGCATAAAAGTAAAGGTAAACTCAAACAATAATGGTAAAGATCATCCACCTTGACTCCGCTAGACTTCAAACATGATTGCATTCAATTAAAACCAAATTCGTTAAGAGTTGACAAGATAAACGTGAAAGAATGAAATGCTCGCGTGGTACCACCAACCGCTTACAAGTCACCCAAACACCTAAGTTGCTAGTTTAATTACCCAAGCCGGTACCACCAATGCCTAGACAACCTTACCAACAACTAGTTTGTTTGATTATCAAATTACCAATTGCGCCTATGTGAAAATAACGTGGTACCACCAACCGTTACAAAACACGTTGACAAAATGATTCCTTCTATTAAAATGACATTCACTATCATACCATGAACTAGTGATAACCGCTCATAGACAAGCGACCGTTTGAAAATCACATGTGTGTTCGACTAGTACCACTAACGAAGAACACACATGCCACCAATATCAAATTAATACAATTAAAGGAATTAAATCATCAAGATTACGACACAACGATAATTGTAATCAACTCTTGAATTAAAACATTAAGCAATCACATCATTTGTCTAGTTTCATCAAGGTGGACGATTGAAAGATTAGCCACACATGATTAAATTGAAATTACAATTAAAATCAAGGAAGAACATGAAGTACCAATTGTTTGAGGAAAAGAAATTGCAAGACAATAAGTAGATACGATCTAGATGGGTGCACGTAAATCTTCCACGAATCGAAAGACGATTAAATCTTGAATTGATCCTTGAAAGTTCCCCTGAAGTGCAGCTCCTAGAAAGAATATTTGATAGTTTGGGAATTAGGTTATTTTTCTTATTTATACCTCCCTTCAATTGGTGCAAAAGCTGCCCAAAACCCTTTAGGTACGACCCTTCACTGCGGCGCAGTGGGCGAGTAATGCCCCCACTGCGTCGCAGTGCAAATGTACTGGCCAAAAGTGCTCGCTGGAAAAGGTTCACTGCGGCGCAGTGGGCCATGATCACCCCCACTGCGTCGCAGTGCTTCCTCACTGGACAATTGTGCTCTTATTTCTGGTGGCCGACTGCGGCGCAGTGGGTCAGTTCACCACCACTGCGTCGCAGTGTATACTCACTGGTCTCGATGCACCCTTTCCACCTGGATGACTGCGGCGCAGTGGGCACATACACACCCCACTGCGTCGCAGTGATATCTTACTGGTCACGAGGTCTCCTTGCCATATAGATGACTGCGGCGCAGTGAGCCATGATCACTCCCACTGCGTCGCAGTCCAATACTTCTGGTCTCGATGCCACTCATCAACATATGAAGACTTGCATAATTTCCATCACTTTTCACCGCTCGAACTCTCCAATCAACTTCATGGCCGCGAAATTACTCGAAATTGCACCAAACGGACACGTCACCTGTTTAGAACCTGAAACCACTAACAAAACCCATAAACGCGCCAAATGCCAACAAAATCGAGTAAAAACATATAATAAAAAGGCCAATAACGATGTGGGCGATGGGTCTAAATTGGTCACATCATATGCTGTGGGAGCCGTGCTTGGGCAAAGGGTTGATAAGCATTTCAAGCCAATTTACTTTGCTAGTAAGACCTTGAACCCCGCTCAGCAAAATTACACCACTACTGAGAAGGAGTTGCTTGCCGTGGTCTTTGCCTTTGATAAGTTTAGATCTTATTTGGTGTTGAGTAAGACCATTGTTTTCACCGACCATTCAGCCCTTAAGTACTTGTTCTCGAAGCAAGATACTAAACCTAAGCTTATCCGATGGATTTTGTTGTTACAAGAGTTTGATATAGAGATTAAGGATAAGAAAGGTGCTGAAAACTTGGCGGCCGACCATTTAAGTCGTTTGGAAGATCCTCACCGGGAGGAACTTCGAGATGGGGAGATTAATGATCACTTCCCCGATGAGTCTTTAATGTTTATTTCTAACTCTGATGATGCTCCTTGGTTTGCAGATATTGCTAATTATTTGGTTGCAGGTGAGATACCGAATGATTTCATGTCCCAGCAAAAGAAGAAGCTCATATCGGATGCTAAGCACTATTTTTTGGATAGTCCATACTTGTTTCGTGTTTGTGCAGATGGTATGGTAAGGAGATGTGTAGCTGGAGCTGAGACGAGGGAGATTCTTGATGCTTGTCACTATGGTCCAACTGGAGGTCATTACGGTCCTTCAGTTACTGGTAAGTGATATGCAGGTTTCTATTGGCTACTAATAACAACTC
>CM067167.1:246066863-246121642 GCA_034093135.1 Erigeron breviscapus | reverse complement strand
ATATGAATAGCGACCTTGCTTCTTCTAAAAGGTTCAACACTGAAACCACCATTGGGCTTAACAGTCAAGAGCTGAGGAGCAAGGGGCTTGAAACCATCACTTGAAGGATTTCCTTCAAATGTTTGGGAAGAGGAATATTGAACACGGCCTTCATTAGGCATCATATCTATGATAGGATGATTAGGAAAGACGGTTTTAGCAAAGCTAGCTGTTGAGCTAGTTTCAGCTTGTGAGGAAGAAGAAGTGCTGGGAGAGGAGACTCATCATTCAGTTCAGAGTGATAGTCATTCCCTTTGATAAAGTAATTTTTCAGCATTTCCTCAGGAGATGCCATCAGCTTGAGTATAGAAACACTGCTCTGAAGGAGAGTGTTGGAGCACATTAAGTGCACAAATTGTTGTCCGATGCAATAATTCTAAAAGGCTGAGAAATTCGTACATATATGCCTTACGAACTTTAAGTTCGTAAGAACTAATAAGTTCGTAAGGCCCAGCCCATTTTGTACGAATTTGACAGCCCAGCCCATTTGTACCTATAAATATAGGACTTAGGTTTCAGATTTCAGTGATGATTTAATAGCTATGTAATTCGTCCATGGCCGGCTGAAGGATCGCGCAAACCTTCAGTCGTAAGTCCACCATATTCATTATTGTTAGTCGTCTTGTTGATTGTGATTCGTAGTCATCAAGATGTAATCATACGAATTCGTTTTGTATTGTAATCATATGACTAATGATAATGTTTATTATTTCTCCCATTGTAATTGTTTTCTTATCTTTGTATTGTACAAGAACCCTAATAACTAATCTAGATGGATTTCGCACTTCTAGTTTAGGATAGATCACGATTTACGATCAACACACGTTCCAAACGTGTTTTCACAAGTGGTATCAGAGAAGGGGAGGCTATTTTGCCTTCGATCGTGATCTGGTTTAGGGTTTATGTTCGAAAGTATGAAGAAGATGAAGTTTCTGTTCGTTTGATGATCATCTTCGCAAAGACTATTTTAGTACTTACGAAGATGTTGATGTTTCATGGGATAATTTCGCACAGAAGACTTCATACGAAGATAAGAGTGTTTTTGAGCATATCTTCGCAATATGTAACAAGTTCGTGAGAAGATGGTTATATTCGCAGTAGTGAATATGTTCGCAGAAAGATTGTACTTACGAAGATAACACCAATTTGGGTTTATATTCGCAAGAACAAACATGGTTCTTCTTACGAAGATGTTCATACCTAGCAGAATAACTTCGCATGTATTGTTGATTTTCTACATACGAAGTTGGTCATTTAAGTTCAACATATATTCGTAAGCTATCTTCGTTCAGAACCTCACCTTACGAAGATAGAAAACGAAGATAGCCTTTTTCGTTTTCAGATTTCAACTAACGAATTTAGCTTACGAACTTAGCTATCTTCGTTGTGAACTTTCACCTTATGAATTTAAAGCCTTACGAAGTTAGTAGCTTTGCTGATATAATGGTCTTACGAACTTACTAAGTTCGTAAGAAGATTATTTTGTTCTACACATATTCGTAAGCTATATTTTGTTACGAATATGTTCAAGCCAGGAGATCAAGTTCGTAGGTATAGTTCTTTAACTGTGCCGATGCTATACGAAGATGATCATAGAAGATAGAGTTCAAGAAAGAGGTTCATATATGTTTCAGTCTGCAGAGAACGATTCCACATCTGATCAGAAGAAACACAGGGTGTCTTTCTCCAACCAGAAGATTCTTTAAATAAAAAAAAAAAGTCTTTTGGCGGGAAAAACAATTTTTGCCTATGATCTTATAATCTCGTTTTTTACGCGGGAAAATTAATTTGGTAAAGGTCCGAAAAATTTTGGGTCATTTTCGTGCGTTTTTGGCGCAATTTCGGCAAAATTTTTGACGATTATCAAATTTTTTCTACCATTATTAGATCAAAAGTTAAGGTGAATTTCAAAATTTCACGAGAACATTTTTCCCGAAATTTTTTTTGGAGGGAAACACAATATACCCTGTTTAGAACCACATGAAAGGGAGATTTTTGAAACTGAAGACAAGCAGATGGGCTGATTTTCAAAGTTTTGCAGAAAAATGAGGGGGATAAAATATTCATTCTGATTTTTGAGCAAAACTTTTCTACATACTCGAGTTACATAACGATCAAAGGTTATTCTGTTGGTGATTATTGTATTCTAATGCTCGAGGCGTTTTGAAGATCATCGAACTATATCAACGGATGATTTTCATATATAGCGGTCGTGGAAACTTTGTTGAAGTATTGGATCATTAAAGCTGGTTATTTGTTGTTCAGTATTTGAAGATCGAATCTTATCCATATTCCAAGATGTAAGGATGAATTATCAGGTGATTCTTGCGGAGGAGTTGCATAGATAAAGATCTTTATATTATGGCAGCATATACAACTGAAGAGGAGATCTGATAAGAACGACTTCGAGTGATTGGTGGATTTGTGAAGATACAAGACAGAGTCAGACACTGCTAGTTGAGACAGGATTTATGCGACTACATTTTGTGATTCAGTTTGCAGAGTTTCTTATTTTTATGGGAGCTGATTGATTTGATGCTGATTGTTGGAAATTCTACTTCTCTATTATATGCCGGTTAAGCACGACATGCAAATTGATCCGAGTGGATGATTGCTTATGTTTAATTCGGAGGTGGTTATTGTTGAGGGGGAGAACTACAATGAGAGGTGTTGGTTAGTTGGTTGTCATGAAGATACAGAGAGTTTACAGGTTGAAGATCAGAGTGCAGTTTCAGAAGATCGAGTTTCAACATAAGAAGACCCGATATCTTTAGTTACGGGGGAGGCTATTTGTTTAGACTTTCTATAACTAATATCGGATTTTGAAGAATTGATTGCACCGGCCAAGGGGGAGTTTGTTGGAGCACATTAAGTGCACAAATTGTTGTCCGATGCAATAATTCTAAAAGGCTGAGAAATTCGTACATATATGCCTTACGAACTTTAAGTTCGTAAGAACTAATAAATTCGTACATATATGCCTTACGAACTTTAAGTTCGTAAGAACTTATAAGTTCGTAAGGCCAAGCCCATTTTGTACGAATTTGACAGCCCAGCCCATTTGTACCTATAAATATAGGACTTAGGTTTCAGATTTCAATGATGATTTAATAGCTATGTAATTCGTCCATGGCCGGCTGAAGGATCGCGCAAACCTTCAGTCGTAAGTCCACCATATTCATTATTGTTAGTCGTCTTGTTGATTGTGATTCGTAGTCTTCAAGATGTAATCATACGAATTCGTTTTGTATTGTAATCATATGACTAATGATAATGTTTATTATTTCTCCCATTGTAATTGTTTTCTTATCTTTGTATTGTACAAGAACCCTAATAACTAATCTAGATGGATTTCGCACTTCTAGTTTAGGATAGATCACGATTTACGATCAACACACGTTCCAAACGTGTTTTCACAAGGAGCAGGACCGTCGCTGAACATATTAGTTATGACAGCGGCAGTTTCATAATCACCACCAATGATGGCTTTCATTTGAGCGGGCACCTGCTTACTGAAGATTTGGTCATGAAGCCTGGAGGTGACAATCTTCTCAAGGTCAGCGACCTGATTTTTCAGCTTCTCATTGGATATAGAAAGAGTTTGGTTAAGAAGCTTTTGAGACTCAAGCTCAACATGGACATTTCTTAGGTCCTTGAGCTTGTCAGCTTTAACACTTAACTCAGCGCTAACTGAGTTAAGTTTAGACTGAAGGTCAGCACGAATTGACTCGACGTATTGAATGTCACAAGTAAGAGATTCAAGAATAGTAGGTTTGTCCTCTTCAGAGGCAGAGGAAAAAGTGCATACCTTCTTGATTATGACATTCACCCACTGACTGGAGCACACTTGATCCTTTGTCAGCGCCTGATCATCAGCGAGTGCCATGAAGCAGATGGCATCTACGAAGTCCTCGCTGTCAGAAACATCAGATTCGGCCCAGTCATGTTCTTCAGCAACAAGACCTTTGGCAGGGGCTTTAGCTTCTTCTACATCAGCCATTTTTGCACGAAGCTCATAATACTTCTTCTTGTATTCATCAGCAGGCTTGACAGAAGAAAAGGTCTTGCTGACGAAGAAGAGGGCTTTGGTACCTGCAAAGAGGGAATAGAGACTTTGCAATCTTTTTTATAATGGCCTTTTCGACCACATCTCCAACATTCTTCCTGCGATTTGTCTACCACTGGTCTTTGGGAAGCAGTCGACCTACGACTGTTCCATTTCTTGGAATATCTTTTACCAGCGATAAGAGCAAATTGCATGAAATCCGAGAACATCTCTTGTCTCTCCTCGAAATCAAGGTCATTGACAAGGTCCTGGATATGAGATGGGGTAGAATTGCTGTTGTTAACATGAATAGTGCTAACTTCAGCAGAGACCAAGGCAAGAGGGTCATGAGCATGAGGGACAGACGATAGAGAGGAGGAAGAAGAAGAGCCAGCATGCCTTTTGGAATCAGCTTCAGCTCTCAAGTTTTGAGCGAGGGCTCTCTCTTCAAATTGAAGAGTGCCATAAAGTGATTCCAAGTCATGTTGTTTCAATTGTTTGGTGGTCCTTAAGATTTGTCTTAGACCTTGCCACTTAATGGGCAAGCTGTCGATGAACTTGTGGCATACTTCAAGCATATCATGCTCTATGCCAGCGTTCGTCATGTCATTCAGAAGACATTTAAAACGGTTATAAGTGCCATCCAGATTCTCATTAGGAAGAGAAAAGAATCCTTCATAGGCACGTTTTAAATCTATTTTCTTGGTGGCAAGAACATCTTCTGTACCATCAAATCTGATACAAAGATTATCCCACACCTTTTTAGCAGAAGAAAGTTTGATGACAGATTTCATAATGTCATCGGGAAGTGTGTTGATAATGAGATTTCTTAACCGAGCATCCAGATTGACAAGCCTACGCTCATCATCTGTCCATTGTACTTCTGGTTTTATAAGCTCAGTGACAACCTCAGGAGCATCAGCGGTGGCTCCTGGTGTCCTGGTAACCAGAACTGGTACATATGGCCCTCTGGTCAGAATAGTCATTAGGTAAGGTTCAACTCCTACAATGTGTAGGAGCATTCTCTCTTTCCAAGATCCGAAATCATGGGTTTCGAATCTTGGTGGGATAGAGACATACCCAAAGTCTCTGGTATTAACCAGAGTAGGAACCGAAGCCATGTAAAGAAAAAGTTTAAGGAAAAGAAAAGAAAAGGTTTTAGATGCAGAAAATTAAAAAACAGAAATAAAGGTAATCTTGCAAACACTTTTCAGATCAGTATATTCATTGTGTGCGTGTTTTATATATATGTATGTTTTGTATATGTGATTGTTTTTTAACGGTATGAATTGTATTTGGTTTTGGATTTGGATTTATATTGATTTTATATTGAAAGCGGGTTGCATTTCATAGGTATAAGTTTCAGGTTATTTTTTTTTTTTACTTTTCTTAGATGATCGTTGATATAGATATAGAATTGTTGTTATATGAAAGTGAAAATATAGTGAGAGGCTGTAATTGTTGTTTTTGGATCTGGGTTTTTGGATCTTGTTGCTTGAAGATCTGGAATGTTGATGATGAAAATGATGATTGATAGAGTGTAAAGAAGAGATTAGCTTGAAAGGACTAAAATACCCTCTCACGTGAGCGGCACATGACCATATTTAACGATCCGTCATGCTCCGTTAGCCGTAGGTATGTCAATTGTGCAAATTTGCAAACCATGGGTATGTCTCGGGTAAATTTGTGCAATTAGGTATGAATTGTGTAATCTGGTGTATTCGTCAGGTACCATCCTTGTATGTATCATTGTTGTCATTGCCTTTATTATTGTTTTTTGTTTTGACGAGGGTATTTAAAATATTGGGTGAGGGCATTGACATATTTGGGCTATATTTTTCTTAATAGCTTAAACCATATGCAATTTTAAAGTTAATGGGTAAATGGGGGCACTTCCCTCCACTAAGGTAGATCTGCCCCTAACTATATATCAACAAATGACCAATTATTTATAATAAAACTAAAATAATATTTTAAACAAAAGATCAGTTTATAAAAATAACAATAGTGTGTAAGAACATCATAAAAATTATAGTATAAAATCCTATAAAAAGTCTAGCTACCAAAAGAAAATAATGATGCATGAAAGTTGAAGCTTTTGTATTACTTGCAACTAGTTCTCCACCCAACCCTTTTATTTACTTTGCCTTCCTTTCTCTCCTTGACAATCACTCAAGCACACATAGAGTAGAAAAACCAAGATACTTTTAATTGAGAGTTGAATGACTATCATTTCTTATATTAAAATTCCTTTTTCTTCATAACCCCACTTGTAAATAATCTTGTTACAATATTTCGGATGAAAAGCAATATACTGGTTTAGTTCTTTGGAGTTTCTTTTGTTGTATTAATAATAAGGATGACTTTTTAGTCTATTTATATATGCATGCAATTTTATAACCGTAGATATTGCCACACAACTAGTTCTATCAAAGGTCATGTTGTTAATTGACATTTATTTGCCATAACTATGCTTTTAATTAGATCCATAATTAATGTATCCATCATTTAACATGAATATTTACACATTATTCTACACATTCCTTAACTGATCATCATGCCGACTAAATTTTAATTTTGTTTTATCACTATCATTCATTACTTTATCATCAAAATTAGTGTAAGGTTATAATTACTTCAAACTATATATTATTTTTTTAAATTTTCGTATAATAACAACTAGACTACATTTAACTACGAGTTCTAAATTATAATTATATATGGATATTTTAGTTAAGGTATTATAATTCTTACTCATGAAAGTTAACTTACTCATGAAATGACCTCAAAGTAGACAACTATAAGAAGAAGAGATACGGATTCTACTGTACTAACACAAGAGTAACTTTTTCATAGATATATATGATGATGCATGGAGATACATAGGAAAACATAAATACCAAACCACCACAATTTACGCAAATTTCGGGTATATTACATATGACCCAAACACTTTAAAAACCAAAACCACCACCTTTAAATATGGAAGATGTATTGCCGTATTGGGCGGTACCATTTTGACCACAACTCGTATCCAAAACCTAAGCAACCTACAACCTGCGGCTCCACATGTCTTATATGCATCTCACATTATATTTTGGGTAAGAACGTTATCATAAATGTATCTAATGTTAAACGGGTAATTTTAAGAATAAATTAAGTAATTAATGTAAAAATGAATGTTATTATTATTTTTTTCCTTCAAATGCTGGATACAATTCTAAATTGTATGGAGATTTAAGATAAAGTATTACATAACGTATTCACACATTTTTTTTTTTTGAACGGCAATAAAAAAATTTTATTAAAAGAAAAAACTAGTAAGAAACTAGCAAGTACAAGACTCCCCCAAATCGTTCCAATAGACAAAAGAAAATAAATTAATATACGTATACATTTTATTTATATTTATATTTATATATATATATATTATATATATATATATATATATTTTTAAACGTAATATAAAATCAAATATTTTGTTGTAATATCAAAACAATGACCACTATGGCTATGTATTATATGTTCATTTTTATAGAGATCTTAACATAAGAAGTCATAAAAAGGTCAATATCAAGTCAGACTTTCAAGCTGTGTGATGTTTTTGAAAGAAAGATTATATATTTCACATGTTATCGCATACAATAAACATAATGTAATATATGTTCATATTTTTCTCTAAAGGTCTTAATATAAGAAGTCTTAAAAAGGTCGATGTCAAGTCAGTCATCTAGCTGTATCATGTTTTTGGAAGAAGGTTATAAAATTTACATGTTATCGTACACAATAAACAAAATGTCAACGCCCATGCAGTATTTTTCACTACAACAAATATGTCATTTCCTCACACTTGTTTTTCCATACCTTTAAAAAGTGTGAAAAATTTTGTTAATTTATTCACATTTAAAAGTGTGTAGAAATAATTTACATTTCAAAAGTGTGAAGAAATTTAAAAAATCACAATATTTACACACTTATACATGTGGAAAAGAAAGTTCACACTTTCAAGTGTGTAAAAATATATCAATTGTTTACACTTTAGAGTGTGAAAGTTAATTTGTAACACTTATTTTCTTCACACATGGAGGGTGTGAAGAAATCATGTGTTACAAATTGACTTTCACACTTTTAAGTGTGAAAATATTTGACAATTGTTCACACTTTTAAGTGTTAACATTTTGTTTACACACTTATAAGTGTGAAAAAATTATAACTTTTGAAATTTATTCACACTTTTAAATGTAACTTTTTTCTACACATTTTTATATGTGATTAAATTCATAAATTTTTTCACATTTTTTATAACAAAGTGTGAACAAATGAAATTTTTTTGTAGTGTTTCGTGTATCCATTATAATATTATACTGATTTGAAAGTAAAAAACAATGGCATCTATTTATAGTATCCCGGAGTGTAAGTAACTTTGTAACTTTTCCTATTGTGTGTATGCATCAAAAATTTTGAACATTGTATGTAAGTATCTCGCTAAATTGAACGCTTAATGTAAAAATGTATACGTGGCAACCATATGAGCTGTCCACGTATAAGTTTTTGATTGGTCAACGTAATAATTTTACATTAAGTGTTCAATTTAGCGAGATATTTACATACAATGTACAAATTTTTGATACTTACATACAATAGAAAAAGTTTCAAAGTTACTTACACTCCGGGATACTAAACCCTAATCTATTATAACAGGTTATGTCACCCGGGCATTACCCAAGAGATGATATTTACATCGTCACAAAGAAATTAAAGACAATATGTTATGATACCTTGCCATACGTTATAACATATGACAATGATTTGACACTTTGATAACAATGGCATAATGTGTCATTAAGATAATACGTATTATTAATAAAGATAATGTATGACAATAACGATAATAAATACATATAGAAGCTAAACAATCATCGTATTAATACAAATGACGAAACTTAAATAACATTAACTATATTAATACTGTTAACGACAATCTCATAGGAATAATTTATTATGTCAATAACTATCAACTAACAGAAAATAAGAAAACAATAAAATTTGTGACAAAAAGAACAATAAGTAAAGTTGAAAACCAATTTTTGCATATGGGACAAAACCACAAAAAGATTAAAAAAAAAAAAATTGAAATCGTAAAAAATTATAAAATGAAAAACAAAATAAACTAATATAATAAACCGGCACGCAATCTGGTACTTTTTAATTTTAGTATATATATTAATATTAATATTAAGGGATTATGGCATACGAATGTAACCACCTATGATCAAATGGTTATGTAATGTAACCACCTACTCAGGTGGCTATGTAATGTATGCACCTATGTTTTTTTGGCTATACTATGTAAGGACCTTTTTATTTGGGTCAATCAATGTAAGGACCTATGTATTTTTTTTTGCTATACTATGTAAGTGTACACGTTTTACATAGTATAGCCAAAAAAACATAGGTGCATACATTACATAGCCACCTGAGTAGGTGGTTACATTACATAACCATTTGGTCATAGGTGGTTACATTCGTATGCCATAATCCCTAATATTAATTAATATAGCAATGATGTTGTTTCATTTGGTACCAAAATACAATGGCAGCGGGCCCTTCCTTCAACTGTCAATTTATTTTGAGTTTTATTCTACTTTTTACGGTTTTCCGGAGACTATTTCAACGTGTCACTTGAAATTGTGATATCAAAGACAACAAGAAAAGATATATGAGGCTCTTGTTTGACATAAATTCCCATTCCTTTTATAGATTCTTCTTTTATTTGACAAAAATAAAAAACTTGTTGATATTCTTGTACTTGAACTATGATAAAAATGTATTACGATGTGGAGAGGTTATTTCATGCACCCAAAAACTCACATATAAAAAACTCAGAATTGGAAGAATAAGTTTGAAAGAGAATCGAACATAACCTATAGGAAATGAGTAGTAGTAGAAAATGTCATAAGAATGCCGTCTCTCTCCATATAACTAGTTTTTTTGTTTACGTGACTATATATTTTAGAGTAAACGACATAAATCGTCCTTGTGGTTTACTTAAATAGTCACCTTTCGTCCCTGAGAATCAAAAACCTCATGGATCGTCCTTATTTGGAAAATAAGCTTCGCCTTTCGTCCTTTGACTATTTGACCGTTAACCTCAATCCGTTAACCCCCCACGTGCCTACCACGTGAGGGGTATTCTTGTCTTTGCGCCCACTATAAATAGAGTAAACGACATAAATCGTCCTTGTGGTTTACTTAAATAGTCACATTTCGTCCCTGAGAATCAAAAACCTCATGGATCGTCCTTATTTGGAAAATAAGCTTCGCCTTTCGTCCTTTGACTATTTGACCGTTAACCTCAATCCGTTAACCCCCCACGTGCCTACCACGTGAGGGGTATTCTTGTCTTTGCGCCCACTATAAATAGAGTAAACGACATAAATCGTCCTTGTGGTTTACTTAAATAGTCACCTTTCGTCCCTGAGAATCAAAAACCTCATGGATCGTCCTTATTTGGAAAATAAGCTTCGCCTTTCGTCCTTTGACTATTTGACCGTTAACCTCAATCCGTTAACCCCCCACGTGCCTACCACGTGAGGGGTATTCTTGTCTTTGCGCCCACTATAAATAGAGTAAACGACATAAATCGTCCTTGTGGTTTACTTAAATAGTCACCTTTCGTCCCTGAGAATCAAAAACCTCATGGATCGTCCTTATTTGGAAAATAAGCTTCGCCTTTCGTCCTTTGACTATTTGACCGTTAACCTCAATCCGTTAACCCCCCACGTGCCTACCACGTGAGGGGTATTCTTGTCTTTGCGCCCACTATAAATAGAGTAAACGACATAAATCGTCCTTGTGGTTTACTTAAATAGTCACCTTTCGTCCCTGAGAATCAAAAACCTCATGGATCGTCCTTATTTGGAAAATAAGCTTCGCCTTTCGTCCTTTGACTATTTGACCGTTAACCTCAATCCGTTAACCCCCCACGTGCCTACCACGTGAGGGGTATTCTTGTCTTTGCGCCCACTATAAATAGAGTAAACGACATAAATCGTCCTTGTGGTTTACTTAAATAGTCACCTTTCGTCCCTGAGAATCAAAAACCTCATGGATCGTCCTTATTTGGAAAATAAGCTTCGCCTTTCGTCCTTTGACTATTTGACCGTTAACCTCAATCCGTTAACCCCCCACGTGCCTACCACGTGAGGGGTATTCTTGTCTTTGCGCCCACTATAAATAGAGTAAACGACATAAATCGTCCTTGTGGTTTACTTAAATAGTCACCTTTCGTCCCTGAGAATCAAAAACCTCATGGATCGTCCTTATTTGGAAAATAAGCTTCGCCTTTCGTCCTTTGACTATTTGACCGTTAACCTCAATCCGTTAACCCCCCACGTGCCTACCACGTGAGGGGTATTCTTGTCTTTGCGCCCACTATAAATAGAGTAAACGACATAAATCGTCCTTGTGGTTTACTTAAATAGTCACCTTTCGTCCCTGAGAATCAAAAACCTCATGGATCGTCCTTATTTGGAAAATAAGCTTCGCCTTTCGTCCTTTGACTATTTGACCGTTAACCTCAATCCGTTAACCCCCCACGTGCCTACCACGTGAGGGGTATTCTTGTCTTTGCGCCCACTATAAATAGAGTAAACGACATAAATCGTCCTTGTGGTTTACTTAAATAGTCACCTTTCGTCCCTGAGAATTAAATGTTATTCCTTAAATGTTCTCAACCATATTTGTACGGCCAAAGTTGACATCCCAATGTCAACTTTGCCTATAAATAGAGGTCTTTGCACAACAAGAAAATAACTTTGCAAACCTGCAATATTTTTGGTGAACTTGTGCAATATTCTCTCAATCGCAAAAAGGAACATTTCACAACTTTAAGTGTTTCGATTGTTTAGAGAATTTCCAAGTATAGATCAATTGTATTTCATAGGTTGTTAGGATATTTACATACTTTGCATTATCTTGGTTCCGCAACAACCTTGTAATTTATTTAAAGTTAATAAATAAATTACACTTGAAAAATACATATTGTCTCACCAATTTACTTTACAAGTACTTTCTATTATTGCATGGTCTTTCAAGTGTAATTTATTTATTAACTTTAAATAAATTACAAGGTTGTTGCGGAACCAAGATAATACAAAGTATGTAAATATCCTAACAACCTATGAACTACAATTGATCTACACTTGGAATTTCTCTAAACAATCGAAACACTTAAAGTTGTGAAATGTTCCTTTTTGTGATTGAGAGAATATTGCACAAGTTCACCAAGAATATTGCAGGTATGCAAAGTGTGAAATCTTTCGAAGTGAAGAAGTGTTATTCTTGTTGTGCAATGACTTGTATTTATAGGCAAAGTTAACATTGGGATGTTAACTTTGGCCGTACAAATATGGTTGAGAACATTTAAGGAATAGCATTTAATTCCTTAAAATGTTGTGTAAAGTTGCAGCATAAAGCAACTTTATTCAACCAGCTTTATGTACGATCCATGAGGTTTTTGATTCTCAGGGACGAAATGTGACTATTTAAGTAAACCACAAGGACGATTTATGTCGTTTACTCTATTTATAGTGGGCGCAAAACAAGAATACCCCTCACGTGGTAGGCACGTGGGGGGTTAACGGATTGAGGTTAACGGTCAAATAGTCAAAGGACGAAAGGCGAAGCTTATTTTCCAAATAAGGACGATCCATGAGGTTTTTGATTCTCAGGGACGAAAGGTGACTATTTAAGTAAACCACAGGGACGATTTATGTCGTTTACTCTATATTTTAATGACATGTAAGCTTTTTGCTTAGATGTTATTTTTTTTATACTTGGTGTTTTTTTATGTCATTTAAAATATTTAAAAAAGTTTATTTAATAGTTAAATTAATAATGAGCCAAATACTGTATTCTCCTTTATTTGGAGTTTAATTAAATAAAAAAGCAAATATATTAACTTTGTATCACATTCAAAAAACTATTTCAAATTCTTTCTTATGATATATATCATATCTTTTATTTTATTTAGAAATTCCACTTCTAATTTGATCTAATAAAATATCCATTCTATCTCATTTATGACTCAAAGACCTTTTAACAACATATATTTTTTTTTCCTTCTCGGTAATAATAACTCAAAATCTTTCTTATTAATTTTATCATATTCGATGTTTATAAAGTTTCTAACTTTTCTTTCTTTAAAATCTAAATTTCAGGCTTTGTTGATTGATTTTGGGAAAAACATTTAAACGGGTTTCAGAGATGCAGCAAGGTAATTCAAATATTGAAGGTTCTAACTTTTTTTTAAAGATAGGTATTAATTTATGGGAAATGATTATTAAAACTTTCAAAAAATGACATGTGGATTCTATCAAAAAAAATTCTTAATCTCAGCTCTTAATTTTGTCAAATGTTATGATCTTATGGTTAAAACAGTTTATAAAAAAAATAATTAGAAAGATATATCAATTCTCTGAATTTATAATAGATTAATAGATGTATTAACTAGGTACAAGTGTACAAGCATTGTTTCCCGAGTTATAGAAAACTCAATTTGATTTTTCCCATCAATATATCAATTTATTATTTATATTTATTTACACCTTATAATGAAATGCATTAATTTTTGTTTTGTTTTTTAAATTTCACATATTTCCTTCAAAGGCCCATTCAAACAATTTTTGTATATTGATTTCGTATATTTTGCAATAATGGCCAATTTAATTAAGAATGAAACTCTTGTGTAATATAATATTATAATGAGTATTTTTCTTACTTAGGATTAATTATACATATCCTTTTCAAGAATTAAGTATAAGGAAGGTCTCAAAAGCTTTAGATATTGGACAAAAAGTGAGATCATTATCAATTTTACAACTAATGTAGCTTTCAATGAAATATTACATTTGTAATTTCTATGATTAATTATTTTAATGATTTTGTTAGGTTTAGTTATTTTTGTTAAATTTATTTATTTAACATTTCTTCATATGAGTTATTATTATGTTAATGTTGTATGGAGTTTTTATATGAAAATATATATTTTCAATTATTATATTTTATTGTTAGCTAACAATTATCATAATTATGATTTTTTTTAATCTAGTTAAAAATAAAATAAAAATGCCGACTTAATTATAAACGTGTACATTTCTATTTACTTTGCCACGTAAAAAATTAAAAATAGATAAGTAAATTTCAGATTGAGATTCTATTTTGATCAAGTTGGTCAGATTGAACTATTCAAAATGTTGTAAACATGATAAAAGGTCCATCACCAAGTAAAATCAAGGCCTACTAGTTTCCTACTCAAAAATTTCAAACTTGAGAAAGCTTGAGGTAATCCTAACTCGTAAATACTTTCATTCTTGTGTTATTTTTTTTTATATATACAAAATGTAAAGGAAAGGAAAGACAGCAAAATATAGTTTTTTGCATTCAAATACTTTCAGCCCAACATTTGGGATTGGTTTACGCATGCTGACTACCGTTGCAACGTTTACTTGAACTACTGGTCGCAAGACGTGTAACTCTACCATGATCAAAAGTTGTGACGTGATCCCATTGTTGCAGTTCAGATAGGATAGTCGTGTGTGTTCATTTCTGTGCCATTTATATGAAACTGGTGATCATGGGTTATATTTTGCGTCGAAGATAATATTTATCAAGTGATTTACTTATCGATATCACGATATGTATGTGTAAACGGGCATCATAGGATGCCACACCAAAACAAACTTCATCAATCAATATGTATGGGTAACTGGGCATCATAGGATGCCACACAAAAACAAACATCAAACCGCTTGAAAAGTTATATAGGCTCGGGCAGTTGACAGTGCAACAAATAATACTTGAAATCAGATCAATCTATGCTTGTTTACTTCTTATTCGATCCACTGAAAGCATCCAAAACATAGCAAGTTTCAAACTAGAACCCCGTCAAAGCAAACAAAATATTCTCCTATATACCTTTGCACATCCCGCAAAGAATTTACAAAATGGCAGCATTTCACCACCTAAAATGCAGTCATCACTCATTATTCAACTTCCCCAGATGATCAAATCTGATGCTAAAAGAGCTCATTATACAATATGAGAAATAAACGGAAGTTACAATAAAATTTGAAATTGGCAACAAAAGTCATATGTATGACTTCAGATGGTGCCATCTGAAGGAGATGACATAACAGAAAGAATGTCTGTCACAGAAGCCATAGCGCTTAGAGCGGCTTTCAGAATGTCCTGAGAACAACCTGGTTTCACAATGCTTCGTACCTACAGAAATAGAGATTAACATCAGGTCAAAACATGCCATCACTTCATTTTCATAAACTATTATATACTCGTATATATAAAGAAACTAACTAATGTGTCGAATCTTGTATATTACTATGACAAAAGAAATTGTAAGAGGCAATATAATTTTTTTGAGGAAAGTTATATAGGGTGGTTGTAAGCATATGAACAGCCCTTTGGTGACTTTCACCACGATTGACCTGTTTCCTTTTTAGTATATTTATTTGACCATATTGAATTGTTATCTATAAAATACAAACCGCATCATACCTTATCAAGGTATACGTTTAGTTCTTTTATCCGGCCCATGTAATCCAGGTCCTGAATATTCAAGGTAACAGTCCTAGAGTCAGCACCTGGACCATCAAACTGAAGAGGTCCCGGGTTTCTGTAGACATCATCCATTAAAAATTTTGTTGCATTTTGTCTAAGCACCCTGCAGTTAGTTAAAATAAAGCTTAGTCTGCTTCAAGGACCAGATTAGTAGTTTATAAAATTCCAATCAATCAGATATTTTTGCCATTCGCCATTGAATAGTTTGATATGTGAAGATCAAAGACATGGGAAACTGGATGTTTGATAACATACTCATATATTTTGCCTCTCAAGTCCACGGTGGCATGATGAACAACAGGTATTCCAATCGTCATAGAACCAGAAGCACGCCCATAATCCCTTACAGCCATCATAGCCTAAAAAATTGCATAGTAGTAAAAAAGTAGTCAGTCCTTATTCCTAAATAGGGTGACAAAGGGAGAAAAGTCTATACAAGATAGGAGTGGCGATTTTGATCCATTTGCTGGTGGATGTATGAGTTATGTTTTATCTCAAGCAGATTAAATTAAATCTTAGCTAAAAGGCGAACACGTTAAAAGTTGCCCAAAGTCTACTTTTCACGAATACGCCTCCTAAATAGTTTTTTATTCAGAGATGTAGCTTATTTTAAGTAATAATTGTACTTGTAATTGGAATTAGCACATTCATCGTCTAAATAAAGTACAAAAAAGAAGTGATTGCACCTGTTTCAATATGTACTATAAATGACCCGTCTTGATCCATTATCCAACCCGCCAGACCCACCCATATTTGCAACCACCGTATTTAAGATGAGGAAGAAATTATACCGTTATTGGAGCTGCACCACAACGCCAATTGCATAAAGAATCCTTCAAGTTAGTTACAGTGGCCATGTAACCATTCAGACCAGCTGCCAGAATATGATAACAAATATGTCCAAGAACCTACATGAGTATTACCTCATGACTGGTTAGAGAGTACTTAACGTATAACACATAATATGTAACTTGATGGGTGCCTCAGAAGCATACATAGGCGTAATCGCAATCAAACTTTGAAGGCAGCGAACCCCGGGACTGATATCCCATAGAGTGACAGATAGCAGTGAATTTCTTCCCTTTGTATGTCCCTTCTTTCTGTCAACATATTTTATAGATAATGAGTTCTTGAAAACCATGATAATGTTAAACGTAATAATGATACTTTTTGTACAGAAACAAATAAGTTATGCCCAAATGGCTCATTTCATACCAGTCGCTTGCTCATTTCCGCTTCTACAAGTACAGCAAGAAGCTTCTCAGTTTCAATCTGAGAGTCAAAACTCAAAAATCAATGCTTTTGAAACACAATTCATCCTTTTCATTATAGGTAGCAGTCTTGACCCGTTTACTTGTGTAGTTGTTCAGGTGATGTTTAACATGTCACGGGTTCAATAATGTAAATAAAAATGTTTAGTTTACTAGGATACATATCAAATGGGTCGAATGGGTGAAAAGTTACCTTGGTGAATATATATTGCATAAAACATCTCAAATTATAATATCAAAAAGTTGTGTTATTGTTAGAAATGAATGTTTCTAAGCACATCAATTATATTCATAATTATATTGACACATTTGTTATATATAATAGTTTAAATCTTTTGGACAAAAAGTGTTTCTACAGCACCATCTGTACCTAAAACGTCCCCGTTTAAATCTTTTTGTCAAATGTTATGTTATCACTCCAAACAAAGTACCTGAGATAACTGTGCAGAGTCATCTGATTCAGGATAAAGGAGAAGCTGCAGTATTGAAGGTCATCTATGAGCAATAATCTGCATAAAAATCTAAAACATGTGCAAAAATAGAAAGTACGTAAACAAACCTCTTCTCTAATAAAGGGTGGCAAAAATTGAAATAAGGCGGATGCCCAAGGTGACAGTTGTGATGATATCTTATCAGCAGAAACACCTTGTCGAAGATATCGATGGATTTCCTGAAAACACAAGATTTTAATGCCAAAATAAATATACTAATCTTTGAACCAAAACAAAAGACATCATAAATTAGTCACCTGTAACAAGCCATAAACCTCGGGAATGCTTTCTATAAGCCCTTCTGGAAGTAGGATGACTCCATGGAACTTTTCTGTCCCAATAAACAAACTATTGAAGATAAGTTGATAATACTAACCACCACATTGACAATAATAAAGTGTGATAAAATGTGAGGTCAGACAATGGGGCTAATGAGTCAGATTCGGTTGGGCAGAAAGTTATATTATTTAAGTATTAGCAAAACTTTAAATGTGTAATTTATGAGGATTCGTGAATTGAAAAGGAAACACTTTAGGCCCTTAGGAGTCTTTTGACCAGTTCCTTTTTACGCTATTTCTGTCAATTTATATCATTTCATCTGCTAGATAAAAAATACCCAAGTCAAACAATTCTCAGGTAAATGAACCAAAACTGCCACCTCTAACAATATCAGAACCACAGACCACCACTGACCTTTTTCTGCACGGGCTTGCACAGCATCACAGATCTGTTTTGATATGTCAAAGATGGTTAGTTTTGAAGCAACAACATCTTCACCAAGAATAACCTACAGAGAACACATAACAAGAATAAATACAAAATGTAGGCATCTAAATTCTATAAGTTAGTATACAGTGCTAAAGATTGTGCACCATGTTAGGATGTGACTGCAGAGTGCATTCCAAGGCAACATGAGAGGCCTTCTGCCCCATGATCCGAACAAAATAGTAATACTGGAAGAAACAAAATAATTTAGATATTGACGGACGGGAAAATAAGTAACACAATAATTAAATTAATAATGTCGCTTGTTATGCATTTCTGATTCCTCTTCTTAACAAACCAAAAAAAACACTAGATTATATTCAAAAATCAACAATAGTGTAGGAAGAACAAAAGGATTTTCTGAATTAAGTGCATTACCTTCTCAGCTGAAACAGCATCGATGCAAAGGTTGCTGATGAGCTGAGAGTTAACCTAAACAAAAAGCAAGAAAGGTTTAGTTTCTAAATCGTATCGGTTCTTTTAGTTGAATACTAATTGCTTCATTTCAGAAATGCTATAAAAACTAATTTTATTCATGTTTGGGAATAAAAAGGTTATTTTCACTAAAAATGCAATGTATTCATTTAGCATTAAGTCATTACACATAAAAAGTAATTAAGATCATCGGATCCCAACCTTGCACACTGTATCGAAACCAACATTAGCTTCCACAAACTGGTTCTTTAGATCTCCGTTTAAAGTAACAGGTACTCCTACTACCTTCAAGTTTGTAAATAAGTTCAGCAGAGATTTACCTCAGTCAAAAGTACATTTCGGTTTATATATGTCTACCTTTGTAGAGCACTTTGCTTGAGAAAAAGTCTCAGCAAGGTGAGCAGCATCTGTGTTTGATCTTACCCCTTTGGTGTTAAAAAACAAAAGGTGGGATTGTTAAATAAAAAACAAGAGGCAAAATAATTTCCATTGCCGTTATCATATAACTATAGCTCATGCATACCTCCAACAATTACAAGACCATCCAACTTCAGAGCCTCACATGCAGCCATTGCGGCATTGACTTGTTCTTTTGTTCTTATTTGATCTTTTGTTCGTCCCAATAGATCGTAACCACCTTCAGAGGTGAAAACGATTAAACAAGTTACTTAGCAAATAAAAGAGAAACCGTCACAAAGTCTTCGCTTGTAAGTACTCCAGTACCTTGGTTTTTGTAGGTCAAAAGAACATCATCTGTGATCTCAAGTGTTCTTTGAGCATATAAACCTTCAGAACCACCTAATCACATACATGAAAGAATATGGTGACATTGTAAATCATTATGAAAAAGTCAAAAGGTTTGTCATAAGAACATTAGAAAGGCCATATGATACTCGTAACAACTATAGAAAGAAAAGAAAATATTAACAGCACGCTTACCCAGAAATCCCAGCAAGGTACTTTCAGAGTTATGGATTTTGAGAGCTTCATGCAGGCCCCAAACAACATTATGTCCTCCAGGGGATTGTCTACCGCAGAAAACCAATCCAACCCTGAAAGAAGGCAATTAATATGAGTTCATTGCTGGACATATTATACAGTGGAAAGTTTTTTCAAGTTCTGGTTGATACATACAAAAAGGTGCAGCATGGGCAGGTTGGGTAATGGGTCAAAATATGTTCAGCTTGAGACAGGTCATTTATGGTGTTTCGGGCGGGGTTGACTCAGAAATCAATACTGCATAATTTAAATTAATGCATGAAGTCTTTGAATACAACGAGTTAGGAGGTTGTAGTCACTAAAACTAGACTTCAGGCAACTTTCTACCCATTCGACGTATAAACTGACTTTTTTGTTTGACTAGTTGGATATTAGTATATAACACAACCCAAAACACCTCAGTCATAAGTAAAGTAAATGGATCAAAATTGACACTTCTACCAGCAATGATAAAATCTGTTACTGCAATAAAAAACGGACCTTATTGCGGGATGCTCACTAATGATCTGAGCATTGGGTACATTGGATGTAGCTCTAAGAAAATGAGCCAAAGGTTGACCATAAGTGTGAGGAAATGATTGAAAAATGGCACTAGCACCAGACGGATCAACTGCAGTAGTTGCATCACCAAACTCAACTCGCACAGTAGTTCCCTTCAAAATTACCGAAGAGCAATGAAATGTGATTTGATGCATGCAATGACACCAGACCAATAGTACGTACAAACGAGAGGGGAATAAACAAAATAATCACAAAGAGTAGAATTGCCACAAACTAGTGAAAAAGAAGGGTGAAATGACATAATTGGTGAATAGTTGCCAAATATAGCATTTTTTTAACCCAAATAACACTAGTCGGTAATTGTGTCCATACGTACCACCAAAATAAGAAAAACATGCGTGTCTATGCACCAATACTCGCATGGTGGTCCAGTTTGGTAAAATTATAAACAAAACATTCCATTTAGTACCGTGTAAATATTACTTCAAACATGTTTGAGTTTATATCAGTTCGACTTCATATTCCAGACCCACTTGCAGGATCAACTACATGAAACTATGAAGATCAATAAAATAAAAAGTTGATGATACAAACACCTTTTTTAATTATTTCTAACAAAAGTGATTCCATATGATCAACATAAAGTCATCAAAACATTAAACAATCCAAGCCATCAAAGTACCATATGAATATAAATATTACATTACATGATACATGGTGCATACATACATATATAGAGATACATCACAGATATAGTCATATATACGTACATACAGAAATGAAATGAAAAAATATAGTATAAGTCAGTATGAAAGTAAAACCTGAAGACAAGGAGGAAGTTCAGGTTGATAAAGAGATCGAGTTATTTGTAGATGAGACAGGTCTCTTGGAACTCCATAATCTGATTCCATTTTTTTATATATCTATATCTATATATATTTTTTCCTGTATATGTATCTGTGTGTGTGTTGAAAAAGTTAAGTTTAGCTCTGTTTTAACGCAGTTGCATATAGAATAAAATTAAAGTATATATATGTGCAGAGACTGTTGTTGTTTAAGGAATCTGTGACTTATTCTTTCTTTCTTTTCTTTTTTTAGTTTTTATAGTGTTTTTGTGATCAACATTCAATGGGGGGAAATGGGGAATTCGCCCGTTGAATATGGATGGAAATTTTGTAAAAAAAAACAGCAGTCTACAAATGCCATAGACTATGACATCCTCCATTTTACTTTTCTTTCATGTCATTTTCTATTTTCTAGAAGAGTATCTAATCTAATATATTATATTTCAACTCAGATTTCTAGCCCACAATCTCGAAGAACCTGTTTATGCATTTGGCCTTTAATTAAAGCCTAACTTTATAAAGAATTTTCCACCATTAATATAAAAAACAATATTCATAAATCATAGCCATCATCGTCCAACAACTTCAATAGTTAAAGTCAAGTTTGGAATAAACTACTGTAATATATTACTTATTCTAAAATAATCTTGAAAGAATAGTATAAGTGAGATTATAGAGTAAAATCAGGCTAGCAAATCAAGCTTATAATTCTAGAAAAAAAGAGGGCAAAAAAAAACTCGAACCCAATGGAATCCGATACCCGAAAGGCCAAACCCTGTTTGACCAGGAATGGCCGATGGGGAATCTTTTGTGAAGATTGTTCCGATGCTTATATAGTCATGTCATAAAATGAAAGGAATAAAAACCAGGAATTTCAACTGAAATTAGTGCATATAAGAATTAAATGTGAATTATCAGTAATTTTAGATGACTTTATTTTGAAAAAATAAATATCCATTTACATAAAAGGTTTGAGTTAATATCAAATACACTAATGATAATTAAAAAAGTTGTGTGCATATAAGAATTTAGATGTGAATTATCAGTAATTTACCCAAACTTAAATGGTAAGGTCTTCAATATAATGACAGAAAACTTAATTTGGATTTGTATAGCAAATCAACTGGAAATTCGAATGGTAACTTAAGCTATTTTCTTGGTTGGCTTGCAGCAAATATCGATAAAAATGTGAAATAAGATAGATCAGAAGCTATCACTGAAATAGTAAAGTAAATACATAAAAACCAAAATATATTAATGGTCAAAAGGAGTATAGAAAATCTAGCAAACGTCTATGAAAATTGCATAAGTTAAGTAACCTATTGTAAGAAAAACAAATATATCGTTTCCACATTTTACTCCAACTTCTTGCTACTTCTTTCATCTCCTGAACTAGCTGTTTTTGACTCGTCGAACTCCAATAACTGTGTAACCAATAGGGGCATATGTCAGTGATACAAACCACTTGTACGACCCACAAACTTAAAAAGGCTAAATGATCGAAATTGAAATTAAATTTGGTGTTTAAATGTTAAGTCATACCGGCTTGACCTCTCCATTCCATATGCAATGAGCACCCAAGAACCCAATCACTCCTGGAACGATATATAATAGAGCCGGCAAAAAAAAAAAAACAGAATTAAGTTTCAATCAAGATTATCTTCTTTTGTCATGATCACAAGGGAAAGATGCATAATTGTATCCTATTAACAGCCCAAAACTGGAATATTAATTTCAAGGGACAAAAGAAAGTAGCACACTGCTACTTCATGGCTCATCTCAAAAAGAGGTGTTGTTTAGTATAATAAGGATTACCAACCTGTGCAGCTTGGAACCAGTTCATGACAACAATTGTAGCAACCAAACCTACTGTATATCCCACAAAAGCACTTTTAAAGTAGTGGCTCTGCTTCCCTCTTGACACATCATATCGCAATGCCAAAGCTACAAAGATTCCTAGATATAAATAGCCAGATCCATAAGTTAATATCACCACTAGAGTGCTCACAAAATTCCATCTGTATATACCGAGAAACCAACTTCAAAGAAGGTTAAACAATATTAAGGTCATACCTGGAATTACAATGTCTCCTAGACCAAGCATGGAAAAGGGGCGTGCAACAATTCTTGACGGGAACAGAAGCTGGAGAAAGAGGAAACCCAACATGTTAAATAAAACCCATTTTCACACACAAAAAAGCATATGGAGATAAGTTACAATTTGACATAACACCTTGATAGGTGCATCAAATGATTTGGCAACGCTGACCATCACTGGTGTGAAAAAAACCCAGAATATATCATATACAAAAAGTCCACTCTGCAATTTCAACCAAACATTATCAGAATATGCACATCGACAAAATATACTCTGTCATATTTTCAACAATAAAAAGAACTCCCTTACCAACAAAATGGCACCAGTCTTGAAAGAGCCAAGAGAAAGCATTTCGATTCCCTACAAAAATTTAAAAGTGAATCAAGTAAACATACAAAGAATGCAAAATATCATATATGTGTCACGTAACATATGTTCACAACATTCTTCTTAAGATTTATATAGAATGACTATTTCAACAGAAAAAATGAGGAGAAACCTGAATGCAGAACGCAAGACCCAGTATGTTGTTAGCCAGCCAATGCTTCTGTGCGGCATACCATGCGCAAAAAAAGGTACCAGGTATAGCAGCAACAACTTGAGACCTTGTGAACTCAATCTCCAAAGCTGTTTAAAAAAGTGTGTAATAAACATATCATTCTGCAGATCACATGATAAATCAAACAGCTGCAAAAAAACTATGAGTTGCTAAACAACTCTTGCAGCTGAGAGTAAAAAGAGAAAAATACATACAGCGAAAGTATGGGAATCGCCATATTATAACGTCATCATTCCACTTGTTTGGTAAAAACCGTGCAATTGCAGGTAAGAGAGTGGCCCTATGACAAAGAAATCAAAATCGAAAAAACATGAATTGTAAAAAAAAATAAAATTTAGTAAACTATTTTCTGCAAAAACAAACACAAAAGAAGGAAGAATGATTCATACAAAAAGAACATACGAAAGAGCAATGATCCCAAGTATGAAGAAGTAGGCAGTCAGGACTGCGTTAACCAAGTCTTTTGATAAGAATTTAAAAAGCAAGAACAATGACAACAACATTGCACTGCCAACGAACGGAAAACGCATTGCGTGCTCACTAGTCATTGTCTCCTGAGGAAAAAGATTCAAGTAATTGTAATTTAGAACAGATAAAATAAAACCAAAAATTTCAAAGAAGATTTGTAACATTACAGCTGCCTAGCTGTGTATACTTACCGAAGGAGGTGTCGGCTTGACAGAACGATAGCAACCCACGTATACTGTGAGGCATGCGGTTAATATAACATTTATATTTGTATCTACTTTCACAACTAATGGCGCCAATGTTAGACCTGCACCACAAGGCTAAGTAGGTAAATTAATCTCATAATTATGAATTAAACTTTCAGATAAGTACATGTACTGTATGTTGATCAGAGGGGGAATCAAACCAGCTAAAGCAATATTTGCAGCTCGCTCCCCATTCTTCATTATCACAGCTACAAATAAGTGATTTCAGAAGAACTTTGCTACAGATAATGAGTTAATCTTTGCTGCTACTTGGAAACCGAATTATGACCTACAGTTATCACAAGTACTCTGTATAACTTTATAAGAATGTAGGTGAAAACCTAAGAAAACGACTTAAACTAGAAACAGTGGTAACCACATCCTTTACAAATAAAACTAAAAATAAAAAACAAAAGGAGGAAACACAACTCAAAAGGAAGGGAACACACAGAGCCAATGCCATTTGTTGCATTAATTATAATTTACTTAGCGATTCACAACATCGGTAGATAGGTATAAGAGCTAAATCAAATACGGCACTAAAGTAAGTCTGCAACCTAGATGCAAAAGCAAATAAGGTCTATCTTAATGAGGTCTATCACATAGTTGAATTCTTGATGCATGTATCAACTGAATCTTAATGAGGTCTATCACATACAACTATACAATTTATGCGTGAAATGTTTTACATCAAGACCACTCCCGTATTCCCAGAAAAATCACTAGGCTTCGGAAAACTACTCACCAAGTCACAATCTTTTAGCCCTGAAAATAATCTTTATGCAGGACCTCACGTTTATGTTACTACACTATATCCAATTTTTTGCCTATTACTCCACATTCTAACGTTCCCCTCTAGTTGTGATCACCGACATTATAAAAAACTACAAACTCGTCCAGCGACCATAACGTTATCAAGAAGTCAAGATGTTCCTATATCGGTGTTTAAACGTTGCCAACTCAAACCATATATAGAGTCATCAACTCATCATATGTTTCATTAGTCCAATTATACAAAATGTTAACACCTTTATTACATATTCACTATAGTATCACACTATCATTTCATTAATATGTAAATAAACTATACATACATACAATTATCATTATGATATAAGCATACATATAACTTCAGATCCTTTACAAAACCCAAATCATAATATATTTACACGAAAACAGAAAATTTACTGACCTGAACTGAACTGAAGAAAACACGAGATATCTAACCGCCGTAAATAAATTGAGAGATCGATCGATCCGTTCCTGTAACTGTAAAAAAGTAACAAAATTTAATGTAATTATGAAACCCTAGGTCAAAACGACACCGGATCGATTACTGTATCAAAATTTAATAATTTTTATATAGCAGAAATGAAATACTGGTGCCGGCGGTGGTGGTGGTTCCGATGCAGTTCCGGTGCTACTACTTTGAATGTGGATATTATCTGCACACTTAGCAATAATAAATAGTTATAAATTTATTATATATTTTTTGTACAGTGATTATGGCAATTTCAGTTAAATTTACATTTATTGAGTGTTGGGGTCACTCCATGTCATTGTAACCAATTATATCATGACACGTGGATTTTATGAGGAAGCTTGTTTCTTGTATATGTTGTATCGGAGGTTCTTTCTAAATATGGAAACGATACACATAAATAAAGTCGACTAATCTTTAGAACGGTAAAAAACAAAACTTCTAAATGACCGAGTTAAAATTTTTCTCTATTTTCTTTATGTAAAAATCGTTTAGAATATTCATATAAAATCTATCATTCAAGTTATATATAGATAATTTTTATATACAATATTGTAACTAGTTTTTTAACCCGCGCGTTGCCGCAGAATATGTTTTACACGACAATATTTTAGACTAAAATTTATGTCAAATATTCAAACCGAAATCTTAAAAAGAACAACTAAATATGTAGTAATAACAATAAAAAAAATGTAAAAGAATGATAGTAAGATATATAAAAACATAAACAATAACTATAATAATGTTTTAAATGTTACATGAACGTAAGACATAACGATGAAATTATATACAAAAAAACGGATGAAAATAATCAAAATCAAATGTTTAAAGGTAAAACCGTAACTGTATGAAAGTTATTTTATGAAAACATGAGAATTCAAAAGTTAAGTGTCAAGAAAATGAAAACGAAAACTTTGATGTGGCAAAATTTAAAAAATAGAAACCTTAGGGGGTTAAATGAAAATTATAATTATTATGCGTTATAGGATCGCTTTAAATGTTACATAAATGTAAGACGTAACGATGATGAAAGTTATTATATATTAAAACATTATATATATATAAAAAGATGGATGAAAAATAAAAGTAAAACCGTAACTGTGTGAAAGTTGTTTGATAAAAACATGAAAACGCAAAAGTTAAGTGTCAAGAAAATGAAAACGAAAACTTTGATGTGGGACATAAGTTAAAAGATAGAAACTTGAGGGGGTTAAAATGAAAATTAGTAAAAATTATTATGTGCTATAAGAGCTTGTACATTTAATGCATAAAGAACTTGTACATTCACATAGGTTTTTAGTATATATATAATTGACAAAATAAGTCAACAGCAGAAAAAAAAAATAGATGAGGCAAAGGCAAAAAACTTTTAGTAAAAAAATCAAAAAGAGGTCAAATGTATAAATCCATATAAAAATGAAAATTTCTAAGGCCGACGCCAACCCTGTGTCGACACACTCGTCGACGAGGACAACGTTGGTAGGGAGCTCGTCGACGGCCGAGTCGTTGGTAACCATCGATGCATCGAAGGGCTTGGACGGGGAAGGGGAGCGTGTGTGGGACCCGAAAACAAAACAAAAAAACTTTTTTTAAAATTTTTTTTGAATCAAACGGCTACTAATTTGAATCAAACTTTTTTTTGTTTTTTTTCTTTTCCATCTTTATTTAAACTACTCTTTCAAACAACACACACACATAAACTCTTCTTCACCTACAATCCTTTCACTTAAACAAAAACCCTTTCAAATCCTTTCTCATTCTTCACCTAAAATCATGTCTCGAAACAACGAAAACCTAAACCAAAATCAAACCTCCAACGATATGTGGCAACAAATTCTCGACTATCCGCAACCGGCAATGTCATCAACCAATCAAAGCCAAACAAGCCACCCACCGGGCTCCTCCAACCTGCCCCTATGGGTCCTCCCGCAAGTTATATGGTTAACCCATTTTCACAACCATTTTATAACACCATGAACTATGGGTCCTCCAACCCATTTCTAGCCCGCCCCCTATGGGTCCTCCAACCCACTTGCAAGAAAAGTTTGGGAGCAAGTTTTATGCCGATGTCGACGACGACGAGGAGGCCGACGAGGACGAGGAAGACGACGAGTAGTTTTATGTAGTTTTAATAATGTAGTTTAATTTTAGTTGTAATGTTTTAATTTTATCTAGTTTGAATTTAATTGTAATGTTTTAATTATCTAGTTTTAATTTAATTGTAATGTTTTAATTTTATCTAGTTTGAATTTAATTGTAATGTTTTAATTTTATCTAGTTTGAATTTTAGTTGTAATGTTTTAATTTTATCTAGTTTGAATTTAAGTTGTAATGTTTTAATTTTATCTAGTTTGAATTTTAAGTTGTAATGTTTTAATTTTATCTAGTTTGAATTTAATTGTAATGTTTTAATTTTATCTAGTTTGAATTTTAGTTGTAATGTTTTAATTTTATCTAGTTTGAATTTAAGTTGTAATGTTTTAATTTTATCTAGTTTGAATTTTAAGTTGTAATGTTTTAATTTTATCTAGTTTGAATTTAATTGTAATGTTTTAATTTTATCTAGTTTGAATTTTAGTTGTAATGTTTTAATTTTATCTAGTTTGAATTTAAGTTGTAATGTTTTAATTTTATCTAGTTTGAATTTTAAGTTGTAATGTTTTAATTTTATCTAGTTTGAATTTAATTGTAATGTTTTAATTTTATCTAGTTTGAATTTTAGTTGTAATGTTTTAATTTTATCTAGTTTGAATTTAAGTTGTAATGTTTTAATTTTATCTAGTTTGAATTTTAAGTTGTAATGTTTTAATTTTATCTAGTTTGAATTTAATTGTAATGTTTTAATTTTATCTAGTTTGAATTTTAGTTGTAATGTTTTAATTTTATCTAGTTTGAATTTAAGTTGTAATGTTTTAATTTTATCTAGTTTGAATTTTAAGTTGTAATGTTTTAATTTTATCTAGTTTGAATTTAATTGTAATGTTTTAATTTTATCTAGTTTGAATTTTAGTTGTAATGTTTTAATTTTATCTAGTTTGAATTTAAGTTGTAATGTTTTAATTTTATCTAGTTTGAATTTTAAGTTGTAATGTTTTAATTTTATCTAGTTTGAATTTAATTGTAATGTTTTAATTTTATCTAGTTTGAATTTTAGTTGTAATGTTTTAATTTTATCTAGTTTGAATTTAAGTTGTAATGTTTTAATTTTATCTAGTTTGAATTTTAAGTTGTAATGTTTTAATTTTATCTAGTTTGAATTTAATTGTAATGTTTTAATTTTATCTAGTTTGAATTTTAGTTGTAATGTTTTAATTTTATCTAGTTTGAATTTAAGTTGTAATGTTTTAATTTTATCTAGTTTGAATTTTAGTTGTAATGTTTTAATTTTATCTAGTTTGAATTTAATTGTAATGTTTTAATTTTATCTGTTTAATTTTAGTTGTAATGTTTTAATTTTGAAAGGTGAATTTCGCTTTAAGCTTCGTGTCGCGATTCGACAGCAGGAGGTCTAGCATACGTTGTCTTTTTTTTTAACGACATTAATTAATAATTAAACAAATAAAATGCTAATCTTGGACTACCGGTATCGAATCTTGGAGGAGGCGATTCTGTTTCGAATGAGCTCTCTAGCGCGGACCCGGTTAAAACAACGTATGCTATGTTGGTTCATCAACAAACGAGGATTTGAATGCTGAAAATATTTGGTACTATCGAGACCCGACTGGGAAAAGTCATGTGCCGTTCTCACTCACTCAGTTACATAAGTGGAGCGAATATCTCCCCATCGGTTTAATTTGGATCGGACTGTGTAATCTTTTGTATAAGCTAGTTTCTCACTAGCATTTTATTTGTTTAATTAATATTTAATGTCGTTGGAAAAAAAAAAAGACAACATATGTTAGACCTATCGCGACACGAAGCTTAAAGCGAAATTCACCTTTCAAAATTAAAAAAATAAAAAAATTAATAATAAACATTAGGTATGAAACCAGCAATATCGTGCAAACGTTAGGTACCATTTAAGTAATTTAGAAACGCGAAAATACATTTTTACCCCTCACGTGCAAGTCACGTGGGGTTTTTTTTAACGGCCATCAAACGGCGTTTTGGTTCCAGTATTGTCCGAGTGGAGTTTTAGAAACGTTGGGTATGATCCGCGTAATATCGAAAGGAAAGGTATCAAATTGGCAATATCGCGCAAACGTTAGGTACCATTTAAGTAATTAACTCATAAAACTATAAACATCTAATAGAAGATCATGTGCAAAACAAATCATATTTTCATAATAGTCAATGACAACTTAAGAAAACACGGGTACAAAAGATTATTTAAAACGTGATTCTCTGAAAAAAAAAAAACAAAAAAAAAAAAACACAGAAACACTACACCATAACTAACATAATTTACTTTATACATACATATATGGCAATGTATACATTATGCTATTATTTAGCCTTTAAATCCATGCCATACAGAAAGACCTTTTTTGTTTGTACGTTTACTATCTTATGTCCAAAAAAAATAATCTATGCCATACATTACCTCATTTTCATAGCATGTTACTAACAATATATTTAATTTTGATCAAAAGTACATAATTGCATAACTAAAACACCACCAAGTTCTGAGCAAGTAGACTGAATAACCGCACACCATCTAGTGTCCAGATAGTAGAATGATATTGACCTGCACACAACAAACATCAATTAACAAGATGTACTTCGCTCTTTCATGTGTATATACTTGATTTCATACAAAACCTAACCTACTTCAACCGTAACTTAAACGCATCAGTTAATAATTAAACTATATATATATATATATATATATAATAGTATATATATATATATATATATATATATATAGTAATATAAATAGAAGTACCTTTAATCATCATGGGATTCAGGAGTTTGTTTCTTTTTGATTGTTTGTTGATGATCTGCTGCATCTTTAACCACTGCCATTGGAGACGGAAATCACTAAGTTTTGATGAATGATTTATGTAATAGAAACTGGATATCAGGTCCAGTAGAGCCGGTAGGACCCATAGACTCCAAAAGTGCCTGGTAAAGTTCACACATGGAAGACTTCATTAAGATGCATTAGATAACATAGATTATATCATGGTTGTCATAAAACAATATGGCCAAAAAGATACTACACATACACAGACCTGCGGGGTTGATGGAAGCATGAAAAGGCTATTTTCTGGACTTCAATAAAAGGCTGAAACTTCTGTGTTCTGACTTAATTTCAGCGAGTGTCACATCAAAAGTACAATTACCTGTTTAGAGGCACGTTTTCCACCAACGCTTCCATTTAGCTCTTAAACAATGTGTTTAGTACTTATCAACCCTTATTTCAAAACTTCCCTACACAACTTTATTACCATATTATGCTCAGAGATACTTCATGGATTTATTTAAATGCAGGAGAAAATGCATCGGTTTAGTTATTTGACACTCCCAGCAATAATTCACATTTGAAAATAACATATCATTGCAGTCCATATCCTAATTCTGCCATATTTTGTAGTACCCAAAAATAATTTCAAGTTCCACACATATAATTCTAACAGCAATATCTCCATATTCCTATCAATTTCTAATTCGCACCAAAGTCAGTCAAATGACCAGAAGTCCTAATTTCCATAACGATCCCTAGTATAACCATACGTTTCAATCCACTGCTGTCATTTGCTATATAAAAACAACCACCATATGAGCCAACTCTTTACATAGAACCAAAAAAAAAAAAAAAAAAAAAAAAAAAAAAAAAAAAAAAAAAAAAAAAAAAAAAAAAAAAAAAAAAAAAAAAAAAAAAAAAAAAAAAAAAAAAAAAAAAAAAAAAAAAAAAAAAAAAAAAAAAAAAAAAAAAAAAAAAAAAAAAAAAAAAAAAAAAAAAAAAAAAAAAAAAAAAAAAAAAAAAAAAAAAAAAAAAAAAAAAAAAAAAAAAAAAAAAAAAAAAAAAAAAAAAAAAAAAAAAAAAAAAAAAAAAAAAAAAAAAAAAAAAAAAAAAAAAAAAAAAAAAAAAAAAAAAAAAAAAAAAAAAAAAAAAAAAAAAAAAAAAAAAAAAAAAAAAAAAAAAAAAAAAAAAAAAAAAAAAAAAAAAAAAAAAAAAAAAAAAAAAAAAAAAAAAAAAAAAAAAAAAAAAAAAAAAAAAAAAAAAAAAAAAAAAAAAAAAAAAAAAAAAAAAAAAAAAAAAAAAAAAAAAAAAAAAAAAAAAAAAAAAAAAAAAAAAAAAAAAAAAAAAAAAAAAAAAAAAAAAAAAAAAAAAAAAAAAAAAAAAAAAAAAAAAAAAAAAAAAAAAAAAAAAAAAAAAAAAAAAAAAAAAAAAAATGATGAATGATTTATGTAATAGAAACTGGATATCAGGTCCAGTAGAGCCGGTAGGACCCATAGACTCCAAAAGTGCCTGGTAAAGTTCACACATGGAAGACTTCATTAAGATGCATTAGATAACATAGATTATATCATGGTTGTCATAAAACAATATGGCCAAAAAGATACTACACATACACAGACCTGCGGGGTTGATGGAAGCATGAAAAGGCTATTTTCTGGACTTCAATAAAAGGCTGAAACTTCTGTGTTCTGACTTAATTTCAGCGAGTGTCACATCAAAAGTACAATTACCTGTTTAGAGGCACGTTTTCCACCAACGCTTCCATTTAGCTCTTAAACAATGTGTTTAGTACTTATCAACCCTTATTTCAAAACTTCCCTACACAACTTTATTACCATATTATGCTCAGAGATACTTCATGGATTTATTTAAATGCAGGAGAAAATGCATCGGTTTAGTTATTTGACACTCCCAGCAATAATTCACATTTGAAAATAACATATCATTGCAGTCCATATCCTAATTCTGCCATATTTTGTAGTACCCAAAAATAATTTCAAGTTCCACACATATAATTCTAACAGCAATATCTCCATATTCCTATCAATTTCTAATTCGCACCAAAGTCAGTCAAATGACCAGAAGTCCTAATTTCCATAACGATCCCTAGTATAACCATACGTTTCAATCCACTGCTGTCATTTGCTATATAAAAACAACCACCATATGAGCCAACTCTTTACATAGAACCATGACGTCACACATTAATTGTTCGTGCATAAGCTTAGATGCAGTTACTAAGCTAATTAAATTCAAAATGAATTAGAAAAAGACGATAGCAATTAATCAATCAGATCTCATTGCAGCAAAATCGTGAACTTATTTTTATCAATTATTACACATTATAACCTAATGCTTGATGTCAATAAACGCATAGTGTCTTTAGGTGATGGGACTATGGGAGAATTCATCATGTGAGTCACAGAGTAAATGCACAGATTTAAGCAATAGCATCAGTGGGGGTATAAATGTCATCCTTTAGATTTCAAGAAACTAATTGTGATGTCTAAAATGCTGAACAGAATTTACATGTGAACCCAACAGCAGGACATAATAACACCCCAATCAATCTATGTAGTTCAACTATCCCTCTTCATCTCCCATCCTTGCTGTTTGACCAATATATTCCAATCTATTTATGTAGTTCAACCATCCCTCTAATATAACCCGATGTCGTATCCCGACTAAATGTTCGAAAAAATATAACCCTACAACCAAATCTTCTATCCATAGTCCAATATATTTCACTGCAGACATGAGCATTTCCACATGAGTTACCCACTAATACCAGCGTCTTTACAACCAAATAATCATATCCATAAATCAAATGGAGAAAAGAAAAGAATATTACCATCTAGCTATCTATGCCTTATGTTCTTCATCTTCATACTTGTAACGAACAAATGCAAATCCACATGAATCACCAAACCTGATGCAAGTATATAATAAAACACACATTTTTAAGATTATCCTGATCTAACATCAACCATTAAAGCTTGCATACTCTAAATTATTATATTCCAATAAATTTAATGTAACCAAATACTTTTTCACCAACTAATTCTGCCTATAATATACATACAAATATATAGGGTCAACTTCCTTTGAAATATAAAACCTTCATATTACTCGTACTTTTTCACCAATTAGTTTTCTTTCATTTATTTGTGCTTTGGATCAAATCTTTGTTGAAAATATTAGAAAGTTAAAATTGAAACTATTTTCGTAGAATTTTCATACTAATTTATAGTTTCCGGCCAAATATCACATTTGTTTTGGTTAACACAAAAATTAACAAACTCCTTATAATCAAATATTCAGTTACCAATTGTGCCGGCATCATATGGCCGTTGAATTAAAAAATAATCAAAGAATTAAGCCAGGCAAGTCAGCAAGCGCCATCAAAATCTAAGTTTATCGATATATATACCAAAATGAAGGTACTTTTGTCTAAATTCACCATCTTACTAAATCTATACATACACATATTCACACACACGGAGATATGATATATTGATATGTCACATATCTATATAACACTATCAAATGGAGAAGACAAAAAAAGGGTGCGTACCTTTGATCTTTAGAGATGAAAATATCATCGGCCGCCGGACCTAATACGTACACACATACACCCTTGCATCGATGATGAAACGATGGAAACGGATTTTAGGTGGAGTATATGAATGGGATGAGATCTGGAAGTTTCCTGAGGAAGGAGATATCTTATCTCATTTTATGCATAAAAAGTAGTACTAATTGCTTAAAAGAAAAGTAAAGAAATGAACAGAAGCTGTTTGTGAGTAGGGAGGAAGTTGCCAATTAGTATGTATTAAATAAAAAGAATCCTCGCACGTCCTCCATCTTTCGAATGCAAATTGTCAACAAAGATGAGATACGACTATACGAGCATAAGAATTTTACATTCATGCCAAAAAGATTTTTATTAAAAATTAGCATAAGGTCACTGCCAACTAAATAATTCAAGTTTAGAATCAGGATTTCCATGCAAATGTCTCTTAATAGGTATAAATGAGAGAAAGCAATGTGACAAGAAAATTGTGGGTAATCTGGGTTAAACAAAGATAGAACAATCAAAATTATGAGGAAAAAAACGGTGATCTAGCAAAAATAATGGATCATACTAGCAACGCCAACGCCATGCAATGCTTTCAAAGAAAAAACTGGTAACTTTTCATGATAAATTTGTACTACACTAATGTCCATACACAAAACTACTGGCATAGCAACGACAGCTCCACAAGTCAATGTCTTCGGAAATAAAGTATACAAACATACAAAAATCAAGAACAATACACGGACTGTAAAAGTAAACTGACCTTGTGAAATATTAACTCAACGTATGCAAAAACTATAAAAGGAAATCCGGTATAACTGGTTTCGATAAAGCCACTTCGGTACCTCCATCAGATCTTTGCCTAACTTTATGCCTGCCAGCACTTTTCTGATTACTAGTTTCACCATTTTTTTCTTTTTGATCATCAATATTAGCTGAATTCTGATGCTTTTTTCCTTTACGAGATTTGCTTCTTCTTTTACTAGAATTCCCAGTTTCAGAATCATCCACTTTATCTTTGTTCTTTCTTCTGCCTGGTGGCTTACGTGACTGATTGCTCTGTGATGAAGCTTCATTTCCTAAAAGAAAATCTCTCACAGCTCCAGAGATCGAATCATCAATTGATTCGGTTTTTGTCAATGCGATAGGAAGTTTGTCCCCCTCGTCAAGTTTCACCACAGCAGGCCTTGGCCTAGCTGGATTTGCTTTCCTTTTTAGCACCAGAGATTCTTCTGTTAGCTTAACCAGATCTTTCACATCATTGTCTTCATTACTAGGGTCATTGGCAGGCGGGAAACTAGTGGATGCATTTTTATTATTATTATCAAAAGGAAGATAGAACAACCCATGTCGTTTTCGATGTTCAGCAAGCAGAGACGTGGATTCAACAGCAGACGTTTCTGATTCTTCTTCATTCTGATGATAAGAAAGAGAATCACCATCATTCGGTAAGATATTAGGCTTTATGAGGTAGAACGATTCACTTATTGGTAACTGAACATCTACACATATACTGTCCAACATGCTCAGATTCTCCTCAAGGACTAATCCATCTGGAACAGGTACCCTCTCTTGAGCACTCAATGAAACTGGACCAAGATCCTCTATGAGTGCGTCGTTGATCGACTGGATGAGAATACTAGTTTTTAAATCCACCACCGCTTCCTTATGATCACCATCACAAGATATCTCTAATTGTGCCAACCGGGCTAAACCAAGGAGGTTCCTCACTCTCTCCTGTATTTCAACGTCATGGCTTTCAGCCAAAGGGCTTAAAGATGTTACAACAACATTCAACACGTTTAAGATGGATTCCTCTGTATAAGTATCTTTTTTGTGCAAACTTGAAGAAATTGTAGCACGTTCTGCATTTGTATCGGGAAATTCTTTTTCAGATTCCGAATATACGAAACCTGGTTCCGTATCAGCAACATTTGTGAAGGAAGAAGAACTTGTAGCTGTGTCAGGAAAAAGAAAAGAATGAAGGCAAAAGCTCAGTACTTTAAATGCAGAGTGAATATATACAGCTCTTATTGACGGTGGCAAGAGATTAGTGCGTGGTTGTAAGAGTGCTTCCATTATCTCAAAGGGATTCCTTGAAAACTGAACATACTCCCCTGCCACCCAAGCAGCAGCAGATAAAATCCTAAAAATGAAAGGATTCCCAAGCAAAGCCGGGTCAATCAATAGATCACGCCCAACACGAACAAGCTCTGGTCTTACATCTACAACCCTCATACCAATATCTATCAAGTGATACTCTATGTCTTCACCATTTTGGCAATGTGGAACCCTTGCCATTTCCCCAAGAAGCGACACGTACCAATCAAAATCAACAATAACTTCATAAACATTTCTAGAACAAGTCGACAGTATCGACCTCAAAATCTCATTACAAAACTCGGGATCAGACTTGACCGCATAACCAATCAAAACCCTACAAATCTCAACCACATTATCTTCGGAAACCATCGACATCACAAGCCTCAACGCTTCCAGCTTAATATTCCAGTCATCATCACTCAACGACTTAATCACCACATCCTTATTCTCCAAAACCGCCCACAAATGATTCGGCGCAACAAGCAAAAGCCCTTGCAATCCAAGATACCTAAGATTCAAATCACTATCCAACAAAAACTCATTAATCTTTCCGACAGCAAGCTTTACCGCAAACTCATACTCATAAAACACGGTCACGATCGTCCTCACACACTCAAACACCAACGACTTAGCCTCACTCCGTTTCATATGATCACAAATCGGTTGCACAACCTTATTAGCCAACCTAGGTTCTAACTTAGCAAGCTTAGCAAAAATCTTCAAAACCTTAATCAAAACCCAATTATTCCTAGAATCAACTAAAATCCTAAAAAACTCCGGCGCTAACGGAAGGTAAGCCTTAGGATCACGACAAGCAAGTTCACAAAACACGCCGATAACAGCCGACAAAACGGCGCAATTCTCCTTGTCCTCTTCTAAACTATCAACTAACCGTTTAAAACAAACCCTAACGGAATCAGGATACTTATCAAACACAATTAATAAACACGAAACCGCCTTTTTCTTAACGAAACTATTCTTATTATTCAAAAGTATAAAAATGTCAGGAGTCAAGTCTCTAGCGAAATCAGAATTACAAATAACGGAAAGGCATTCTAAAGCGAGACTAACCTCGTGCTGATTAGACGATTTCAGATCTTTTCGTAGCTGATTGGTTAAGAGGAGGATGACGTCAGTAGAAGGACGGAAGGAAAGTGAAGCGGCGAGATATCCGTTTTTTTTGTGAGAGAAAAGAGTGGAAGAAGTGAGTTCGATAGCGTGAAAAGCGGAGAAAGAAATGTCGATATGGTGTAAGGAATGGAGGTAAGTGAGTTTTTGGAGGGCGGTGGATTTGGTGTGTAAATCGGTTGATTTGATTTCGCGGTGGATATCGGAAAGTGATTTGGAGATGAAGGATGATTTTGATGATTCAGGTGGTGTCGCGTGTAGACGGATGCCTTTGATTAAGTCGTCTAGTGTGTGTTGGAATAGTGACTCCATAAATTCTGAATAATAATATGAAGATGATGAAGAAGAAGCAGCCGTGGTGGTGGTGGGTTGGGTTTGGTGGAAGTTAGAAATTTTGATCGGACCTCATTTTGGAAGGAAGGATAACTGCTACACTCGACGAAAAGTTTTTCTTTTTAAGAAAAAAAAGTGTTTGAGAATGTTAATATTATTTTTTTATCAATAAGTTAAAAAACCTTAACTTTTTTAGTAAAATAATAAGTAAAAGCTTATTTTCATGTTAGTCTTGAAAAATGCTTTAGAAAAAACTTTAAAATAGTTAGAGATGATAAGATATTTATGTGGAAAAAAAAAAGAGTTATTTAATACCATTGTGGATGCTTTTAGTAGTATTGTATTTTAATCTTTGAAATTTAAATAATGAAATGACACTTACAACTCTATCTCTTACTCCTTTGTAAAATTTATTACATGTTTTATTTTCCGAAAGTGTTACCCAATAATTAGTTACAAAAGTATGGAATTGCTCATAGTGAACACTTCATTTGAAAAGAGTTGTCAGAAATTACTCAATTTGTTCTTAACAAGCTAAATAACACCCTAAAATCCTATCTTATTAATTTACACTCTAAACTTTAATCATCTAAAATATTTTCACTGTCACCTTTAATATTTGAAGTATTGTTTCAGGAGCTTTTAGTTTGAAAGCTTTTAGTATTTGAAAATTACACATAACCTCTTCAAATTACAGTTACAGCTACCATTCACTAGCCGCTACAGCTAATTTTGCCTTATTTTGATATTTTTAACATTTTCTCGACTATATATTTCAAACATGATCAATGTTTTTCAACTCTGCAAATATTTTAGCTGCATTGGGCCTTTTCTTAAAAACTAGATTTTTTGGGCCACGGTCAAGAGAAAACTTAAGTCTCAGAAGCCCAAAAGACAAAAGATCTAATAAGAGACTTTGGTTTCTTTTTTAAGGGCAGTGAAAAATTTTCAATGTGTTGTTAGTAAAATAGATGAAGCATAGATCAATTGAAAAATGTATGGAGATTATGAGAAGGTTTCTCTGGTTTTCACTCGCAGGTCTTTGGATTCGATTATTTAGAGTGACAAGTATGTGGGATATTTTCCTTGAATTTCATGATTGGATTATGTTTATAACCCAGGCCTAAAAACTGAACGTTTTTTAAAAAAATAGATACGTAAATTTGAATCAGTGACAACCCAATGTGAGTAGTCATTAACTTTTTACAAAGCATGTAAAATTGCCCTTAATATTCAAAGATAAGTATTGTCTTATTTCATATATGTCTGGGTCAAGTTACATTATATCATATTTTCTTATCAATTATCGAAACGAACCCGAGTTTTTGTTTGCTAAAACTCTACAAAGGGGCGGATATCACAGTTCTTGTTGCGAATGCATACACTGATTACTGATACACAAACCGGCAAGTTAAAAGTGTAGAATGCACATGCCGAGTTATTTCATTTGTAATGATAATGCACACTGGAGTTAAAAGTAACGAAAAGATTTCACCATTAATGCCGAAACACTAAAAAGTGGTCACATTCAAGAGTGGGAGTACATCACTAATACAAAAAATTGCTACATCACTACTACTCATCATTGTATATTTAACTTTTGTACAGCATTATCGTTATTGTATCTTATCAATAGGGTGGTCACTAAAGAATCAAGATGACAATATTGGTTCAAAGCATGCCTATTTTTAGGGGATGGGCCACACAAAAACTTTGCTTTGTGGTTAGAAATGAGGTGATGTGTATTAACTGAGAATTTGGGTGATGTGACATCTTATGGATGGGTTATTGAGCAGTCTAATAATTCATTACATACATTATATAATACGAGTCATATGCTCGCGCAATGCGGCGGCGATGGTGGTAGTGGCGCGGGGTGGTGGTGACGGCGGTGGCGGCGACGGGTGGCGGGTACGGTGGTGACGGGTGGTGGGGGCGACAATGGTGGTGAATGTAAAACTAATTGATGTTAAAGGAGTTAGTGTAGTTATTTTAAGGATTGAAGGATTTATGTTTTAAAATATTTCATTAAGGGTATTATAGTTATATTAGGTAGAGATGTTTAAATTAAGAGTAAATTACACTTTTCGTCCCTAAAGTTGGCACGTTTTTCACTTTTCGTCCCTCAAGTAGCTATTTTTTCACTTTTCGTCCCTCAAGTAGCTATTTTTTCACTTTTCGTCCCTAAAGTTGGCACGTTTTTCACTTTTGATCCCTAAACTTTAAAAATTACAATTTTGACCTTAAAGTTGGCCAATTTTTTCAATAATCGTCCTTTGGCCATACGGCGTTAAAAAATGGCCATTAACGTGCGCACGTGCGAGACACGTGAGGGCACTAATGTAATTTCACCTTACACCGAGGGACGAAAAGTGAAAAAATTACTACTTGAGGGACGAAAAGTGAAAAAATAGCTACTTGAGGGACGAAAAATGAAAATCATGCGAAAAACGAAAAATAAATTTATATCTATATCTCTGTGTGTGTTATATATATATATATATATATTTGTTAGTGAAACGCGAAGATCATGGAAATCAAAAAAGTCAACAACAAAAGCAGTCACCGATCTTTATTCTGATCATTTTGATAGTTTCATATTTCGGATTGGGTGAGTTTGGACGGCGGTTGAATTTTCCGGTGAGAAATTAAATTTTCCGGAGAGTATAGATCGAATCAATTGTTGCCCAGGGTTTGTGCGGGATCAAGTTTTGAGAAGATTGGTGGTGATTTCAAGTGGTAATTCGAAGAAACAACAAAGTTATTGGAGATTTAATTTTTCCGGCAACCTGACATGTTTTCCGGCGAGCTTTGAATCTGAAATTTTTTGGTCAGGGATTGTTCGCGATTGAATGTAGAGTTGGTTGCAACCGGTTTCGAGTCGTAATTCGGAGGATCGAGAGAATAATCGTGATTTAAAGTTTTCCGGTGACATTCTATTCTTTTCCGACGGGGTTTTGCAGTTTCCGACGGGTTGTTCTTCTGAAATTCATCATTTTCCAGACACCATAACTGTTCATCGCTTTTTCTGCAAAAATAAGTCATTTGCCGACTTGACCAATCTTGCCATTGCCGAAGTAACCGATCAACAACTCTTATTTTTTTTATTTTTTTTTAGAAGAAGGCAGTGATATAGCAAAATTATTCTTTGATTAGGATTCATTAGTTTAAGAAGTGTAGGTTGTTGTGCCCATTTGTACTATAAGATGAATGATACCTCGTTTGGTGATTTTGTTGAAATTATTTATTTGTACTAAAAGCTGAGCATGAGCATGTGTGTGGGGAAAGGATAGTTGAAAACAGGGAAGTGTGGAGACATGATTGAAAAACGTTAATATGTTAATTGGATTATTATCATAAGGTGATTGATGTTGTTGTGATTTTAGGTTGTTTGATTTTGGGATAGTATGTTTGAAGAAGAAGAAACAGGAAGGAAGGGAGGAAGGAACAAAGACAGAAACACGTTGATATATTTTTTGCATGATTTTCATTTTTCGTCCCTCAAGTAGCTATTTTTTCACTTTTCGTCCCTCAAGTAGCAATTTTTTCACTTTTCGTCCCTCGGTGTAAGGTGAAATTACATTAGTGCCCTCACGTGTCTCGCACGTGCGCACGTTAACGGCCATTTTTTAATGCCGTATGGCCAAAGGACGATTATTGAAAAAATTGGCCAACTTTAAGGTCAAAATTGTAATTTTTAAAGTTTAGGGATCAAAAGTGAAAAACGTGCCAACTTTAGGGACGAAAAATGTAATTTACTCTTAAATTAATGAATAAATGAGAGGGGTATTTTAGGTATTTCAATTCCTTAATTGAGATTTTAAAAAAAGAGTTGTTGTTTTATTATACATTATATAATATAACCATTTGTGTATAGTTGATTAAATTTTAGCATTATTATCGCCTTTATTTATGGATGAGGATCCTCTCAAGTTATCCCAACTTGAGAGGTCAAGTTGGGACATCCTCAACCATTGGATTAATATAAAGGGTCAAGATTCAAACTTGATTGTTAAATCTTGACCCTTGATTTTAATCCGATGGTTGAAGATGTCCCAACTTGACCTCTCAAGTTGAAACAACTTGAGAGGATCCTATCCTTATTTATGTCGCTTGAACTATCAAAAATTTCATAATATGATTATCAATTTCAAGTTTTTCTAGCTCAATTGCATTAATTAAATTGTATAGTGTTTATCTCATTGTTATATGTAACAAACTATATTTGATGCCATTTAGAACTTAGCATTTGTTAACATAAAGTTTTCTTGTATGATGTAACGGATATCTATTTATCTGTTTTATGATGAATCTAATATAGCTGGAGTAATTGAACTAACTTAAATAGATTAGACGCGAATGTAGATATATACGACTGTACGCGATCTATATATATCCACTCGCTTTTCAGTCCTAATGAGTGGGAAAGTTCAAGTGTTTCTCTTATTTCTAATTTATATCGCATCATGTACGGTCTTGTGAGCTGTGATAATGAAAGGTAGAGTGCATTTAACACTCACAAAAGTTCAAGTGTTCAACTTTATTTTGTTTCCATTTCTGCGAATTCTGAAGGGTAACGTAACATACTTAAAAAGAAGACACTTAAGGGCGCGTTTGGTTCACAGAATGTTTTTGGAAGGAAATGAATCTTTTAAAGGAATTGGAATCTGATGGAATGAAATTTGACGGAATGTTTTTCATTTTTTAAAGATTTAAGTGACGGGCGGAATGAGATTCCTTCCCCCATCCCCATGGAATGGAGATTCCATCAAATGAGGGAATGTTTACATTACAACGGAATGATATTCCTTCATCATTGAGCAACCAAACGCACTAAGGAATGGAATTCAATTCCAATTCCATCAGATTCCATCGGAATCTGCGAACCAAACGCGACCTTAGCATGTGAGAATGAAAGGGAATGGCAGCATATGGAATGTTTGGTTCAAAATGGTAACCTTGAAGTGGAGGTTTTGGTCCAAAAAAGTTGTGCAACATGGCTTTTTGAGAAACATATATACCCACACCAAATCACCAAGTATATCTATATTATAGCAATACGGTAAGGTGATAGTGCCGACGACGAGATGTGGAAGGTAAGGCGACAAATGGTGGTGGTGGACCTAATAAGAGTTTCGCGGTTTAGGAATATTGAAATTTGTAAAGGTATTGTACGTATTTTAAAAAAATGAAGGATAGATGGTAAAATATTAGAGAGGGATATTTTAGATATTTCAATCTTTCAAAACTCAAAAGGGGAGGAAACAAAATGCTTTATAAGATACTAAATGATATGCGCTCAATGCAGCAGCGACAATAAACATCATACGAGGTACAGTGACGACGTTAATATCAAACCAAACACTTATGTGAGAAAATAATAACATAATCGGCACAAATCATAGTAGAGAATGTGTTGAAATTAAAAAAAAATCATTTTTAACATTGAAACTTTAAATAATAGATAGAACACTTTTTTAGTCTTTCTATATATGTTCAGACAACTAAATAGACTTGCTTCTTAACAAAAAATTGTTGTAATTTCTTTTGACAATCATGAATAACAATCAATTTGTGTCGTGCAAAAATTAACAACGTTATGATCATACTACACATCTTTATGCTCCTTGTTATAATTGATTTCATGTTAAACTATGTTAGTCTTTCTATGTATGCTCGGCAAAAGGGGAAAAAAACACAGACTTGCTTCTTTACACAAACTAGTTATAAATTCTTATGCTATTAATGAATAAAAATAAATTCGTGTCGTGTATAAATTAACAATGTTTATTGATCATATTACACGTCTTTATGCTTCACTTCTTTCCTACTTTAGAGTTTAGAATAACAAAAGATATTAGTTGTCAAAAAGTCTTTTTGAAATGAATTATGATGTTAATTTGTATAAACCTATTAACTTAGTAAAATAAATATGATTTTTCATGTGTAGATTCCACTTTGACTATAGCTATGGCTATCTTCGTTCACGAATATTCCTTTACTCCAAGCTTTTCATTACTATTCAAGCATATAATAGAATATCGATAGATCAAAATAAGTACTTTTAAGTCAGATACACATTGTGTAACTAATATTTATCTTTTATTTCTTTATAAAACAAACTTGTTATCTCTTTTCTAACTTTCCAGTCTTTAACATATCTAAATTACTCCTTATCTTTTAACATTTTTCAACCCACATATTAGATCTACCCAATATACCCAAAAAGTATTTCCAACCCTATTTACCCAAACTACCTCTCTCCTTTATTCACTAATTTAAATATCTCCATCAAATATACTTATATTACCCTTAATAAAATTATTTACAATATACATTACTCAACTCTTAAAATTGAAATTGTCTCTTGAAAACTTGCAAATGAAGAGAAGTATTGATTGTATTTCTATATCTGTATGTCAGTATGTGTTGTATTCTTGTATATGTATATTTGAAGGGAGTGTGGTTTCCTGAAATTGTGCGAGAAATTAAGGTGTTCACATAATGCATGTGGGCAGCATCACATCAAACTTGCGTCTTCGCAAATACATTCTTTATTGCAAGTTTGCAATTAGTCAATTAACATGCTCAATTATGATTATTTGATGTATTAGATTGATAGTTTATTTAATAATTTTCCGAAGTCTAAAAAATGTGAGACTAAAACCACAAGCTATATAAAATGTGAGACCAATTTTATATGTCTAAAAAATTGTAACACCCCAAGATTTTTTTTAAAGGTAAAATAAATTAATTTATATTATAGTTTCAACATTAAAATAATTTTCTAGTATTTTGTTTTGAATACGGGGTTAATTTAGTTAGAACTTTAGCGGATAGCGGGTATTTTACCCACTTAAAATCTTGTCGGGTCGTGGCAAGGGGAGGAGGTGCCAGACAAATCCCTTGCTTGATGAATCACCAAAACCCACTTCTATTCAACCCCTTTTCTCCTCTTTTCAATCTACCATTTCAATTGTGCTATTTCTTTCTTCTAAATCAAAGAAATCCTCCAAGAAAACAATATTAATAACTTCAAGATTTTCATAACAATTTGATTGGGGATTTTGGTGTGTGGTGGTGTAAATTTCGAAACCCACAAGAAAGAAGTAATTTTAGCTTCAATCCTTAATTCTAACCCTTTTCTTCAACGTAATTATTCCTTTAACCAAATTTTAATTATTTTAGAGATTAGGGTTCATGCAACTAGTTGATTTTGGGTTTTGGGAGTTTTCTTAAAAATAGGTTATTTGGAGTAATTTCAATTTAGGGTTCTTATTATGAACTAAATTGTGGATTTTCTTGAAAATGAGATATTTGCTTAAATTCAAGTTAGGGTTCTTGCAACCATCTAAATTGGTAATTTTTCATGAGATGGTGATGTTGTAATGTTTTTCTAGATTCTTACTTGTGATGAGACATATGGATGTGTAGTTGTATGAATGTTTTGATAAAAGTGTTTTTGGTGGCTTTTATGGTCAAAACAAGAAAAATGAAGATTTTGAGTAATAATATAGTATGGTCTTATGGTAGATGTTATGAATAGATGGAAATAATAATTTTTTGGTGAAATGTTGTATGGCCATATTGATGAGAAAGTGAAATGGTGATTTTTAGTATTAAAATGAGTTATGACCTTGTTTTTGTGAAAGTAAATTGAGATTTTGAAAAAAGTCAACTTTAGAGCATGATGAGAATGTAAATGGGTTAACATTGCTAGTGAATTATTTGTGTTTGGCTATGGTTAGATAGCCTTGAATATGATGGATGACCTTATATGTGTTTTGAATTTGATTTGCTAGATTGAAAGCTTGTAATTTGTGTTCTTGCGGTCATCATGGATTTGGTTGTCGCGAAGGAGGTGAGTAAATTTGTATACTCTTATATGTGCGTTGGGTCGATTACCATATGATGGTAGATTCCGTGTGTGGTAATCGATTCGGCGTTAGGGCCTAATTTTGAGGTCGGGGCCTAAGAACCCCATAGTTGTATTGAGATGAGACCTAAGAACCTCTTGTTGTATTGAGATGAGGCCTAAGAACCTCTTTGATTATTGTTTAGCGTATATGGATCCATGTATGTTTTGTTAGCGCAAAGGTGAGTATGCAAGTGATGGTATGACGATGCCTATGGCTACATGTGTGACAACCGCCAAATTTCAGGTTGGTTAAACTAGACAAACCAACTATTACATGTACTATTTTAAAAGACGCAAATTTAAATATATGATCCAACATTGTTATGGGATAACGGACTAAACAAATATTCATCAGGATGATGAACATGACATGAACAAACTTCTTACTTGCACATTGTATTTATAAATTAATTGATTGTTATTTAGTGATGAGTAAAATATCAATTGTTTTTGTTAAATTAAGCGATTGAAATTTAATGAGTTAAATTCTAAATAAAATATATTATTACATGTATTAAGTTTCATTCGAACCATATAAATTATATATAAATACACAATGTAATCACATACTTAAGTATATTTGTATAAAAATACATATATATATATATATATATATATGTATGTATAAAAATACATACATATATATATATATGATATACTAGTATATATAATATATATATATTATTAATTAAGGAAATAATTGTTTATTAATTACCTAATTTAGGTAAAGTTGATATATTATATAAAAGACATGGCCTAACTTTGCCACTAAGAATGCATAATGATTTATATATTTTTTTTTTACATTTATTGAATATTAATATTGTTGGTGTGAGTCCCAAATATAGATGATTAACTAAACCCGACTGGCAAGTACAACTAATCTTGATGGACAAGTTAAGTTTACGATCCAGATATGGATAACAAGAAACAAATGACTTAACGTAAATAACAAGAACTAAATGGCAGAAACTATATAAAGATATATATATATATATGTATAATATGTATATATATATATATGTATACTAGTATATATATAAAATATACATATATATATATATATATAATATATATATATTATTAATTAAGGAAATAATTGTTTATTAATTACCTAATTTAGGTAAAGTTGATATATTATATAAAAGACATGGCCTAACTTTGCCACTAAGAATGCATAATGATTTATATATTTTTTTTTTACATTTATTGAATATTAATATTGTTGGTGTGAGTCCCAAATATAGATGATTAACTAAACCCGACTGGCAAGTACAACTAATCTTGATGGACAAGTTAAGTTTACGATCCAGATATGGATAACAAGAAACAAATGACTTAACGTAAATAACAAGAACTAAATGGCAGAAACTATATAAAGATATATATATATGTATAATCAAGTATGTAGCATTGAGACACGTTGTTTCCTTTCTAATGTATTTGATTTATTGATATATAAACAAATACAAGGATTGTTGCGGAACAAAGATAAACACCCAAGTGTAAGTATCTAAACAATCCCGAAAAACAAGTGATCTAAATAACTTGGAAATACTCGTAAGTTTTACTTAGAGTATATCTCACAAGTTGCAATGCTAAAGTTTCAAGCCTTTTGCAAGTTGTAAGAAGACTTTGTATTTATAGACCAAGTCCATGATGACATGGACAAGATCGTATAAAAGTGGTTGTGAGCATTTAAGGAATTAAACCTAATTCCTTACATGCTTGTACTAGGAAAAGTATATAAGTCAGTTGATGTGACTTATAGTACTATGTTCCAAACCTATACTTTTACCTTGTACCTTTTATTAATAGATAAATCTATTAACTGGGTAAAGGTATGTAAAGTAAAAAGTCTTCTTCGTAATCAGTGTAAAGTGTTGTAAATACTTTATACTGAGATGCTTTAGTCTTTGATCTGGTAGAATCACTCTTTGCTCGCTTCTGAGATGATTCTCTTCTTCATACTTCAGTCTTTGACTTCAGAATGAATGCTTCAGATTTATCTTGATCTGAACTGAAGTGAAGCTTCAGTGAAGTAATTCTGAGACGGCTCAGAATTCTATACAAACGTTTTCACTGAACTTCAAGCTATTTCTGAACAAATTATACTTGGTCGATTTCCGACCTAACAGTTGGCTATAAATAGAGTCTTAATCTCACATAAATTCTCACACCAAAACATTCTTTCTCTCTTCATACAACACTCTAAACCAATCTCCTATCTTACTAAATCATCCTCTATTAACTAATTGATTCAAGCAAGTATCTAACCATTGGTTTTAGATACTTAAACTTTGGTAAGAAAAGAATACAAAAGTATTCTTACATTGTTACAATATTTTAATCACCCAAAGGTATGTGTCAAATTTATAAAACTTGTGTATTTTTAGTACATGACAATGTAGATGATATATATATATATTTATACATATATATATTTATACATTATATATATATGATATACTAGTATATATATATATATATATTATTAATTAAGGAAATAATTGTTTATTAATTACCTAATTTAGGTAAAGTTGATATATTATATAAAAGACATGGCCTAACTTTGCCACTAAGAATGCATAATGATTTATATATTTTTTTTTACATTTATTGAATATTAATATTGTTGGTGTGAGTCCCAAATATAGATGATTAACTAAACCCGACTGGCAAGTACAACTAATCTTGATGGACAAGTTAAGTTTACGATCCAGATATGGATAACAAGAAACAAATGACTTAACGTAAATAACAAGAACTAAATGGCAGAAACTATATAAAGATATATATATATATGTATAATCAAGTATGTAGCATTGAGACACGTTGTTTCCTTTCTAATGTATTTGATTTATTGATATATAAACAAATACAAGGATTGTTGCGGAACAAAGATAAACACCCAAGTGTAAGTATCTAAACAATCCCGAAAAACAAGTGATCTAAATAACTTGGAAATACTCGTAAGTTTTACTTAGAGTATATCTCACAAGTTGCAATGCTAAAGTTTCAAGCCTTTTGCAAGTTGTAAGAAGACTTTGTATTTATAGACCAAGTCCATGATGACATGGACAAGATCGTATAAAAGTGGTTGTGAGCATTTAAGGAATTAAACCTAATTCCTTACATGCTTGTACTAGGAAAAGTATATAAGTCAGTTGATGTGACTTATAGTACTATGTTCCAAACCTATACTTTTACCTTGTACCTTTTATTAATAGATAAATCTATTAACTGGGTAAAGGTATGTAAAGTAAAAAGTCTTCTTCGTAATCAGTGTAAAGTGTTGTAAATACTTTATACTGAGATGCTTTAGTCTTTGATCTGGTAGAATCACTCTTTGCTCGCTTCTGAGATGATTCTCTTCTTCATACTTCAGTCTTTGACTTCAGAATGAATGCTTCAGATTTATCTTGATCTGAACTGAAGTGAAGCTTCAGTGAAGTAATTCTGAGACGGCTCAGAATTCTATACAAACGTTTTCACTGAACTTCAAGCTATTTCTGAACAAATTATACTTGGTCGATTTCCGACCTAACAGTTGGCTATAAATAGAGTCTTAATCTCACATAAATTCTCACACCAAAACATTCTTTCTCTCTTCATACAACACTCTAAACCAATCTCCTATCTTACTAAATCATCCTCTATTAACTAATTGATTCAAGCAAGTATCTAACCATTGGTTTTAGATACTTAAACTTTGGTAAGAAAAGAATACAAAAGTATTCTTACATTGTTACAATATTTTCATCACCCAAAGGTATGTGTCAAATTTATAAAACTTGTGTATTTTTAGTACATGACAATGTAAATGATATATATATATAATACACATGATATATATATATATATATATACTTATCATTATAAATCATCCTCTATTAACTAATTGATTCAAGCAAGTATCTAACCATTGGTTTTAGATACTTAAACTTTGGTAAGAAAAGAATACAAAAGTATTCTTACATTGTTACAATATTTTCATCACCCAAAGGTATGTGTCAAATTTATAAAACTTGTGTATTTTTAGTACATGACAATGTAAATGATATATATATATATACACTTATACACATGATCATATACCTACTTCGTTGCACCATCCGGTGTACATGTATGGTTCTATCATATACATATATATATATATATTTGTTTCTACACATGATCATATACCTACTTCGTTGCACCATCCGGTGTACATGTATGGTTCTATCATATACATATATATATATATTTGTTTCTACACATGATCATATACCTACTTCGTTACACCAACCAGTGTACATGTATGGTTCTATAATATTTTTTTTGGAATAATAAAAACAAACATGTAAATTAATCAAATGTCATGACAACATCTTAATTTGGGTGATGAAGATTATAAAAATAACTTTCTTTCATCTATCTTCTAACAAGAACATATTAACTAAATCAAGTATTATTTTCCTGAAAATAGGTTCTACGTAACACGACATAATCTACTCGCTCTTTTTCTTTCTTCATCCCACTATCCACCCCCAATTAAGGTGAGTCCCTTAGCCCCAACTTGTTAAAACTATTTGGGCTGTGATACATATTCTTTCATTATGGACACAAGTGTAATAACGGCATACTTATCTAAGTCTCTGTTCATGCAAGGCCTCCAAATCATGAAACGTTAATTAAACAGAAGTAAACGTGAATATGTTTAGTAGCGCTATTAGGGTTGACACCCCCACTTGGTACGGTGAACATATTTGTAAACTTAGATACCCCGAACAAGTATCTCTGAGGCAAATCTATAACTAGTCAAGTTCGTTTCATGAGCTTAGATATAATGTATGCATTTTTCATTCCTAGCATTGTTAAGACAATGACTACTTGATATTGCATTTGGGCAATGATCACTATTGGTATCTTGTGGTTCATGGATAACTTGCTTTATAAAAACTATGGGATTCACCAACTTTATGTTGACTCTGTTTAGTATGTATCACAAGTACTTAGAATCTTATTGAACCATGGAAATAACATTCGTTGCATGCAACATGAAGAATAAAGATCTACCTTGCCCTTAGGAATGCTCTAACTTTTGCTAAGGACATGTATTTCAAATAGTTGTTATTTCTAAATATTTTTTCTCAAGACTACTTTCATTTCAAGTATTGTACTTTCATTTTCAAACTATGACATATTTTAATTAAGAAATTTTACAAAACGACAACGTTTTATGTCGTTCATTATGATTCTTGTGTTATGGTGTCATGATAGTCGCGCCCCTTGCATGCCACATTTTGGGGGTGTGACAGATTGGTATCAGAGACAAGGTTATAGTGAACTAGGTTTTCAAAAAGGAAAATGCGTAAAAATCTTCTTTCAAATGACAAGCCTGGACTATAACCCCAAAAGGACTTTGCGTGTTGCATGCAACTTTCTCTTAGATGACTAAGTATATAAAAAAAATACATACATACATCCCTGTAATAATTGTCTCTTAGGGATGATGAGCAATTCTACTTTATAACATAAAAACCAATCAATGATACAAAAGATCACATATTTATCTATTTACTGCATACTTGTTAGTCCCATGTTTAACCCAATGATCCTTCAAGTCAATTGGATAATCGAGATCGTACCCTGCTAACAACAATTCCTTTATGACCTTTGTGAATGTACCACCACCCATTCTTCTCCCCGGCAACCTTACAATACGACTTTTCCCTACATATGTTGGCAACGGATACATGGAGACAACAGTTGTACAACAAGTGGAGGTCCATCCCTCTGTAGTCCACCCGCGACAGGTCCTAGGTGTCCCTGTACATGAGCATATCGGTGTTGGCATCTCCGATATGTCCATTTCTTCCCCAAATACTACCAAAGTAGTATTAGGTTTCACAAACTGGTAAGACCTTCTCGACCTTACATTTCTTTGAGCTTTCGAGGACGATACTTCTGCGGACTTTTTCTTATGGCTATAAAGCTTGCAAATATAAGCCCATGAGTCTTCTACGAGCTTCTCAAACTCTGGTCCGTGATTCATTATCGTATCAATCGGTCCTACCATGTTCGAGGTTGAGACCTCATAATATGTGTCACTAATTGGATTGGGGGATAGTGTGGGCAAGTCTGACATTGGTCGTTTTCCTGGTGCCCTGTTACTCTCCTCAGAAGGTTCTGGTTGGAATGTTGGTTCGGGTTGGAATGTTGATTCCAACTGGAATGTCGGTTCTGGTGTATCGAAAAACCAGTTTTGATGAAAAGGTTCTATTAGGTTAGAAGATGAGGCCCTATGATGAATTGCATCAATAGGATTTGAGAACAATGCACTGACATTTTCTGTTGAGGGTTCTAGCTGTGATGTTGGTACTGTATTTTGGAGAAGCCAATCTTGGCAAAAGTCATCAATTGATGTTCCCCATTCACTAGTACCAATCATCGGGTTTTGCCATGCGTCCATAATTCTCTTGAGTTCTTTTTATCTACAATAAAAATTTGTCAGGCAACTGACATAATAAATACACAAGAAACATTCTCAACAATACTATCCTGAACAACTTAAGATTTTACTTATTAAATAACACAAAATTTTATAATGAAATCAAGACATTTCTATAAAATCCTTCTCGACTTCAAGCACTAGGAGTTCTGTGAGAGCTCGATCCCGGAATATTGCTTCCTCCGACAACATCTCTTTTTCTTCTCTTAAGTGGTGGAATATTGGGATCTTCATCTTCTTCTTCTTCAGATGACATGGCGAAAATGGACTTCTCCCTTTGTGAGAGATTATCTTCTTCTTGCTGAGCTAGAGCTTTTGCCAACATTTCATCATCATTTATTTGGCGGTTAACGAGAATGGATTCTTCCTCTTCTAAAAATTGAGATAAAACTTTTGCCAATGTTTCATCTTCAGTTATTTGGGTATTTTGTTTCTCGACAAGATCAGCTTCCTCTATCTCCAATATCACCTTGTAGTCTTCATACGGGATACCTACCAGTTCGGCCTCCTGCTTGATACTTTTAACCCTATTATTTTCCGTGGCTACTTTTTCAAGAATTTCAAGTTCTTCTTGAGTCATTGGCCTTTTGCCTTTTGGGTCACTAAAAGAGGCACCCGTGTTCTTCATTTTACTATGATGAAATAACTTCACCGGCAGTTAAAAATTGTCAGGACTGTAGTGTTAATCATAACCATAGTATATTCAAGGTGGCTATTCAAATAATTAACAATACTATTGATTAAATAAATCCCCAGACTATGCGAACATACATTAAAAGATCAAATTTTTAAGGTTCATTTCGAATAGTCAGCTTATCAGTTAAGTTGAGTAAGTAAAGAATAGTTTACCAAAAGAATGTCGTAGATCCTCTGAGTGTACACTAGCAGCCGATTTAGAACGAATTAGCTTAAAACAGATTATCAGAAGAAGAACTAAGCGAGTTAAAGAGATATGGAAGAAAGATTTACTGTGTATTTTTACTCTGCAAAACGCGTTTCTAATATAGGGAAAGAAAGAGGGAGTGTGAGTTGCAAGAACGGACAGGTGTCCAAAGGCTACAGTAATCTATAATTATTGCTACAGTAATGACTATCAATCATTGTTACAGCAATTGGTAATTATTGATTTTTTTTAACTAAAGATAATTTTTTAAAACTTTACCATCCCTTTAATAATCATAGTTACCGAGGTTGAAAGGTGCTTAACAGCTTGTTCAAAAGTGCATGCTACGCCAAGAAGATCCTCAACTTGATTAATAGCTTAATGAATAGATCGTGTTGTGTCGATTAAATGGATTACAGGAAGACATGTATCCATAACCATCCTCCCTACATCACCACTTTTCTTCACTGCTTCTTTTTCAAGAACCACATCAATTGCCAATTCATCTTTTTGATCCAAACTTTTATTTCAGGAGTAAACAAAGTAATCTTTACCTCTTTAACCCGTGGATCGCCTTTAATGAGTGAATTTAAGAATATAGGATGAATATCATCAGCAAAAGATTTATATATATATATATATATGTATTAAATATATTATATATATATATATATGTGTGTGTGTGTGTGTGTGTGTGTGTGTGTGTGTGTCGTCTTCTTTAACTGGATAACAGTAGGCAAAATAACTCCAATCACAGCGTCTAGTTGTTGGAAGATAACTGCTGGAAAGGACATTCACTACATGAGTTTCTTGTTGAGGCGAACATGACCAACAAGCCCACCATCCATTTCAGCACTCTCATAGGTAATGAGTTGTCTTTTATATTCAAATTTCTTCATATGGAGTTCAATATATCCTTACCACTCCTCAAATTCTAAGCCTATAAAGGATAATCTATACTCGTTTCAATCACCCAGGGATGTGTTCGCAATATCTCAGCCGCTTTCACATGATTCTATGTGAAGCTCTTTTCAAATTCTAGTTAACCGTTTCATACCACGGATACACCCACTACTACCATAACCGTATTTAGGAAATATGAGAATTTCAATACACTAAGGGAGCTTGAAAAACTAAATTATTAAAGGAGTAGATTTATGGAATTATGATGAGCGATCAACATTAGAAACTACAAATGAACTTAGTATTGAAATCGTATTAAAGAAAATAAGTTGAGAAACGCACAGAGTAAGATTGATAGTAGGAATTGTAAGATATAGATTAAGACAACCATAAAAAAATGGTGAAATCGGTCGTCCCCGGAATTGAACCCGGGTCTAGGCCACACCCTTTCGCGCACCCAACCAACCGAGCTAGATGCCTAGTTTGTGAAATTTCCATTTTGGTTCAATATAAGCACATGTTTTTATTCTTCGAGGATATATATATATTAAATTGATAAATAAATAATAACCAATGAGTTGTATAAAAGAAAGAAAGTTGTATTTCATTATTAGTACAATACACGAATGGAAACTCGTTACATTATTTGAACAAGAAATACAACATCAACGATTACGATATCTAAAAACCATACAAGTTAACTCTAGTTGCCGTAAACAAAAGGGGTAAACCAATGAATAAGAACACGATCAGGAGCGGGAAAGCTACATTCATTGGAAGTTGTAACACGCCATATAACCAGGGTATGATACCCAAGTAAACCAAGATTATAAGAGGGTTCAACATTTTTTTTTTTCGGTTTATGAAGTATGTGAT
>CM067167.1:246056863-246061863 GCA_034093135.1 Erigeron breviscapus | reverse complement strand
TTTTTCCATCAATAATTTATACTTTTTAGCCTCACTAAATATTTAATTATAAATATTACATTTTGTAGCATCAACTTGATTTTTTTCATCATTTAAATTAATTAAAATTTTCAACATATATATTTAAAACTTTTTTTTTTCATAAATATTAAAACTATATATTAACTTACATTTTCAATGAGTATATAAATCATAAATATTAAATATGTATAAAACTGTTTAAATATTTAATATAGTTATTTAAATCTACCCGTATGTATACACCATATTAAAACCTAATAAGTAAGTTAAATAAATAATGATAGAACAATGTTTATAATCCTTTAACAATGTTTATAAATATATATACTTTAACATGGAGTCATTTAACATGTAATAAAACCAATCTAACAATGTTTATGAGTTACTTGTATTATGAACATCAAATATTGATAATGTCGTAAGCCTCATGTTCAGTGTTGGACACAGATCTAAAATCTAGTTAAACTACTATTATTAAAGTAAGAAAAAACGTAGCTTATCCGTGAATAACCCAATCAAGAAAACCTTCTTAATTACATGTTTTAAACCTTTTTATTAACAATAATTTGTTAAAAATTCAGGAAAGGAAGCATGGAGCGTTTTAACTAAATTTGAGAGAATTTCACAATAAAGTCCTTCAGTTAAGCAGGTTTAAGTCCTGTAGAGGGGGCAGAGTTTTATCCCAATTAAATGTCGTGCCTTCGGACGGTTTAGTTGGGAGTTTCTCCTCCTACTAGGTATTGAGGGTGAGGGGGCTCTCTAGCGCGGACCCGGTTAAACAACGTAAGCTAGATCCCCTGTTGCGAGCAAATGATCCACACCTTTCAAAAAAAAAAAAAAAAAAAAAATAAAAAACTTATAAATTGAAAAACGAAAAAAAAAAAAAAAAAAAAAAAAAAAAAAAAAAAAAAAAAAAAAAAAAAAAAAAAAAAAAAAAAAAAAAAAAAAAAAAAAAAAAAAAAAAAAAAAAAAAAAAAAAAAAAAAAAAAAAAAAAAAAAAAAAAAAAAAAAAAAAAAAAAAAAAAAAAAAAAAAAAAAAAAAAAAAAAAAAAAAAAAAAAAAAAAAAAAAAAAAAAAAAAAAAAAAAAAAAAAAAAAAAAAAAAAAAAAAAAAAAAAAAAAAAAAAAAAAAAAAAAAAAAAAAAAAAAAAAAAAAAAAAAAAAAAAAAAAAAAAAAAAAAAAAAAAAAAAAAAAAAAAAAAAAAAAAAAAAAAAAAAAAAAAAAAAAAAAAAAAAAAAAAAAAAAAAAAAAAAAAAAAAAAAAAAAAAAAAAAAAAAAAAAAAAAAAAAAAAAAAAAAAAAAAAAAAAAAAAAAAAAAAAAAAAAAAAAAAAAAAAAAAAAAAAAAAAAAAAAAAAAAAAAAAAAAAAAAAAAAAAAAAAAAAAAAAAAAAAAAAAAAAAAAAAAAAAAAAAAAAAAAAAAAAAAAAAAAAAAAAAAAAAAAAAAAAAAAAAAAAAAAAAAAAAAAAAAAAAAAAAAAAAAAAAAAAAAAAAAAAAAAAAAAAAAAAAAAAAAAAAAAAAAAAAAAAAAAAAAAAAAAAAAAAAAAAAAAAAAAAAAAAAAAAAAAAAAAAAAAAAAAAAAAAAAAAAAAAAAAAAAAAAAAAAAAAAAAAAAAAAAAAAAAAAAAAAAAAAAAAAAAAAAAAAAAAAAAAAAAAAAAAAAAAAAAAAAAAAAAAAAAAAAAAAAAAAAAAAAAAAAAAAAAAAAAAAAAAAAAAAAAAAAAAAAAAAAAAAAAAAAAAAAAAAAAAAAAAAAAAAAAAAAAAAAAAAAAAAAAAAAAAAAAAAAAAAAAAAAAAAAAAAAAAAAAAAAAAAAAAAAAAAAAAAAAAAAAAAAAAAAAAAAAAAAAAAAAAAAAAAAAAAAAAAAAAAAAAAAAAAAAAAAAAAAAAAAAAAAAAAAAAAAAAAAAAAAAAAAAAAAAAAAAAAAAAAAAAAAAAAAAAAAAAAAAAAAAAAAAAAAAAAAAAAAAAAAAAAAAAAAAAAAAAAAAAAAAAAAAAAAAAAAAAAAAAAAAAAAAAAAAAAAAAAAAAAAAAAAAAAAAAAAAATAAAAAAACAAAAAAAAAAAAAAAACACATTCTTAATTAAAAAGTACAACACTCGGACTAAAAAGAAAGCATAGTTTCACATTTTATTATTAAAACAAAGAACAATGGATCACGGGAGGCGCCAAATATGCTCGACAAGATCGTGACGAAGACCATGGTGAACCCCTCGGTCTCGAAGCTCCCTATTGGTCCGTGCGTGGACCGCCATCCTCTCTCGGAAAGTACGAACAGGTACACGGGGTGGTTGAGCTAGGATTTCTAGATCATAGGAGGTTATTGCATGACCCGAATCCTCGATAATCATGTTATGCAATATCACACAAGCATACATGGTTCGACGAATCCGGTTGACACTAAACGACCTTGAGGGGTGTGTAAGGATCGCCCAACGACCTTGGAGAACTCCGAATGCTCGTTCCACATCTTTTCGCGCACTTTCTTGATACTTCTTGAATTTTTTCTTTTTCGCGTCTTGTGGGCATGAAAACGCCTTTACAACGTCGCACACTCAGGATAAATACCGTCTGCTAGATAGTACCCCTTCTGGTAATTGGTTCCGTTAACCGTAAATGAAGTATCCGGAGTCATATCCTCAACGATTTCCGTAAACAAATTTGATTGATTAACGACGTTTATGTCATTGTTCGAACCTGCCGTTCCAAAAAATGCATGCCAAATCCATAAATCGTACGACGCAACAGCTTCAAGCATGATGGTTGGTTGCCCTTTATCACCTCGAGTGAACTGGCCTTGCCATGCTTTGGACACCTTTTCCACGGCCAATGCATACAGTCAATGCTCCCAAGCATCCCTGGAAATCCATGAAGTTGTGCGTATTTATGGTAGATACGCTGTATATCATCTATTGTTGGTCTTCGTAAGTACTATTCTCTGTAAAGTTCAAAGACACACTTACAAAAAGCATCAAGCGCGTCTCTGGAAGTTTGTTCACCCATTTGTAGATACTCATCAAGTGAATCGGCCACGTTGCCATATGTCAGCTGACGTATCGCGGATGTACACTTTTGAATTGTAGAAAAACCGAGTTTACCTCTTCCATCTACACGCTGGTTTCGCAACTCTATAAAATGACGAGGAACAGGCTCATCACCACCTGGGGAGAAAGAAGCTATATCGTTAGCTATACGCATGAACAATTCTTTTCGCATTCGAAATCGCCGCCTAAAGAAGTGTGGCGGGTACTTTGCGTTTTCTACAAAGTAATCATTCATCAACTGTTGTCCTGCACCAAGTCGATCTATTGGTACATGAACACGAGTGTGAGAGGTAGAAGATTCCCCATTTTCGACCAAATCGACAAAATTGCCCATTATACTGATAAGTTCTTCATCGTCGGAGTCATTCGTAAACAACTCCGGTCGAGTGTATGTGTTAGCACTTGACGGAAATGGTAAAGACATGATGATTTTAGATATATGAATGTGTGTTTTATGTTTATAAGAGTGTGTTTTTATGTATAAAATTAGATATGTAAATGGTTTATATATAGATGATAAATAGGGACCAAAAGTGAAAATTTACCCCAAAATCAATTCTGGCCGTTAGAGGGACCATTTGTGTCAATTTTTTGAAAAGTTTCCATGTGACCGTTACATTCAAACTAAAAAAAAAGAAAAAAAGAAAAGAAAAAGCGGAACGAGCTTCGTCCCTGGGGGGACAGACGAGCGGGTTTTGGAGGACGGACGAGTCACACCTAGTGGTGTGCACTCGTCCTCCAAGTCAGAACGGATGGAGAGCGAAGGCATTGTGAATCCTCTAAAGCCATATTACAGAAGGATTTAAACGTGGCAATTTTGACGACACAAACCTAGACTGAAGATATACGGGGTTGTGACTTTTTGTTGTGACAAAATGAGTTTGAATATGAATATATGATCGATAGTCGACATGGTTAACACGTGTGATAAACGAGTTAGATTTGGGTCGAACTTGCTAGCCCATTTACAATACATCCATCATTTTTTTTTGAACAATTAGTCGGTATTCGACATCAGGGAACACCTCACCGTATAATGGTGAAGCCCTGCACGTACTCTAGACTACGAGATGTAGACCATAAGCCGTTATAGGTGATTCAGGGAAAAAACCCACAGACTTGTCACTCCTAAGAGTCGAACCCAATACATGTGGGAAAAACTAGGGATGCATCACAATACATCCATTTATCTATACTCTTTTGTAAAAATTATTCACCCCTACAAATAGAAAGTGTTACTCAATTGTTACATACGAAAGTATTAAATTGCCCTTAATAAACACCCACTATGAAAATAGTTTTTATAAATTACCAAATTTGCCCTTAATGAATTAATTTACACCATAAACCCTTATTTTAATAATTAACACTTTAAGCCCTTATCTTTTTAAATATTCCACTATCACCTTTACATCAACCTACACCACTTGAAACCCCCACCACCACCAATAATACCGTCACCGACACCACTAGACCGTCGTCCCCGCCACCGCATTGCGCGGGTACAATGCTCGTTTAAATTTACCAATATGAAAGTTAAACATTATATGTGTTTTTTTAACTTGTGACCCATGTTACACGTGTTTGATTAAATTATAGAGCAATTTTTTTTTCAATTTTTAGAACGATAAGTGTTAGATGTTAATGATTCAAACTCCAGCAGTGACATCCAAAGTGAACAGTATGCTGTATGTTGGAAATATTATTTGACAAACTAATTAAACACATTTTTATAAACTCATTTATCACCAACAAGATAAAGAGAGGGAATGAAAAAAGATAAAATAGTTTTAAATGAAATTGGTTCACCTAATTTGCTACATCAATTTATAAAAAGTTTAATTGTAATTAGTTTGTCAATATAACATTTATCTAATTTTTAAGATAAGATATAGATAAGAGTAATATATAATTCTAGTTATCAACAAAGAAAAATGAC
>CM067167.1:245886863-246041863 GCA_034093135.1 Erigeron breviscapus | reverse complement strand
GAAATGGAATCAGACTGAGAAATGGAATCAGACTAGAGAAATGGAATCAGACTGGAGAAATGGAATCAGACTGAGAAATGGAATCAGACTGAGAAATGGAATCAGACTGAGAAATGGAATCAGACTAGAGAAATGGAATCAGACTAGAGAAATGGAATCAGACTGGAGAAATGGAATCAGACTGAGAAATGGAATCAGACTGAGAAATGGAATCAGACTAGAGAAATGGAATCAGACTAGAGAAATGGAATCAGACTGAGAAATGGAATCAGACTGAGAAATGGAATCAGACTAGAGAAATGGAATCAGACTGAGAAATGGAATCAGACTAGAGAAATGGAATCAGACTAGAGAAATGGAATCAGACTGAGAAATGGAATCAGACTGAGAAATGGAATCAGACTAGAGAAATGGAATCAGACTAGAGAAATGGAATCAGACTAGAGAAATGGAATCAGACTGGAGAAATGGAATCAGACTGAGAAATGGAATCAGACTAGAGAAATGGAATCAGACTGGAGAAATGGAATCAGACTGAGAAATGGAATCAGACTGAGAAATGGAATCAGACTGGAGAAATGGAATCAGACTAGAGAAATGGAATCAGACTGGAGAAATGGAATCAGACTGGAGAAATGGAATCAGACTAGAGAAATGGAATCAGACTAGAGAAATGGAATCAGACTAGAGAAATGGAATCAGACTGAGAAATGGAATCAGACTGGAGAAATGGAATCAGACTGAGAAATGGAATCAGACTAGAGAAATGGAATCAGACTGGAGAAATGGAATCAGACTGAGAAATGGAATCAGACTGAGAAATGGAATCAGACTAGAGAAATGGAATCAGACTAGAGAAATGGAATCAGACTGAGAAATGGAATCAGACTGAGAAATGGAATCAGACTAGAGAAATGGAATCAGACTAGAGAAATGGAATCAGACTGAGAAATGGAATCAGACTGAGAAATGGAATCAGACTGAGAAATGGAATCAGACTAGAGAAATGGAATCAGACTAGAGAAATGGAATTAGATTGGATAATCAAACTGGAGAAATGGAATCAGACTAGAGAAATGGAATCAGACTAGAGAAATGGAATCAGATTGGAGAATCAGACTGGAGAAATGGAATCAGACTGAGAAATGAATCAGACTAGAGAAATGGAATCAGACTGGAATGAATCAGACTGGAGAAATGGAATCAGGCTGGAGAAATGGAATCAGACTGGAGAATCAAACTGGAGAAATGGAATCAGACTAGAGAAATGGAATCAGACTAGAGAAATGGAATTAGATTGGATAATCAGACTAGAGAAATGGAATCAGACTGAGAAATGGAATCAGACTGAGAAATGGAATCAGACTAGAGAAATGGAATCAGACTAGAGAAATGGAATCAGACTAGAGAAATGGAATCAGACTGAGAAATGGAATCAGACTGGAGAAATGGAATCAGACTAGAGAAATGGAATCAGACTGGAGAAATGGAATCAGACTGAGAAATGGAATCAGACTGAGAAATGGAATCAGACTAGAGAAATGGAATCAGACTAGAGAAATGGAATAGACTGGGAAATAATCAGACTGGAGAAATGGAGTTAGACATATACACATATCATTATTAGTGGCAAATAGGCATGACATGATTCGCCGTTTGAGCAATTTGTTAAAATAATTGCTTTTATTTTACACTTCACTTAAGTACTTAACAAAGATGGGTAATGAGGGACTAACAGCTAAAAACCTTCATTCACCTCTATATGTTTTAAAGATATTATATGATTGTATGGATTCATCAACTACAGTAGCTTCTTCATTGCATTGAGTGGTATTAGTTGGGGGGTTCAATTAATGAGGGGAAAAAATAGTATTGAAACCGCTATTAATCAAATTCTTTGAGGACTATGTACATCCATAATGTATCATTCTCTAGACTCATATATGTCTCATGAATTATATCTTTTATAAAACTACTTCACATAGCAGAACTTATATAGTTGATGATGTGTATAGTGACTCTGTATAGATAGTTATGTTTATCAATATATTCTCTTAAAGTTATTCATAGAATTTGATAAAACTTACAATTCACATAGTACTTTATCATTGTAAATAAAGTAATTCTGTTTACGACAACTGATTGGTATTTTTCGTATCACAAACCACTACAAACGAATATATTGCTTATATTACTATATCACTTTATAAAATGTCTATCGATTGTCCGTGTTTTTACACGGGTCTACAACTAGTTAAATATATATATCAAAGGTGAATATCATAATAAATACAATTCATCTATTAATTTTTTATCAAATTATATCATTACTAGATTATTGTCCCGCGTAATACGCGAGTAGACATATATAATTAATAACGTGTTATCATTTTATGATATCGTAAATTGACAAATATAGATAAAACATATTGAATATGTATTAATTAATATCATGATGCAAAATATGTCAAGTTAATTTGTGTCATGCTAAAGTGATTTATTGTACAAATAAACAATTTTTCATTGAGAATTATGGCATTTACAATCATAATTAAGATATAAATCTTGGAATAAGACCCAAAATTCTTGAAACCTATCCAACCTCCAATAATTCATCTTTACAAATGTAGTAGGTGAGACATGAATGTTGGTGAAACATCTCAATGTCAAAGAACTTAGGCTAACCGGAGTGAGGCAACCTCCCAATGAGGGGACTTCCGCCATGTGGCGCCACGTCACCAAGTGGGTAGCCCCTTAAAAATGGGGGAGTGGGGCTATCTAGGAGTGTTAGGCGACTTCCGACAAGTGTATTAAGGTAATTGGTTGGGAGGGATAAAGTAATAAAGAGAGAGAGAGAGAGAGAGAGAGAGAGAGAGAGAGAGAGAGAGAGAGAGAGAGAAGTACTCCGTGATATCCAGAGAGAGAGAGAGAGAGAGAGAGAGAGAGAGAGAGAGAGAGAGAGACGGAGAGAGAGAGAGAGAGAGAGAGAGAGAGAGAGAGAGAGAGAGAGAGAGAGAGAGAGAGAGAGAGAGAGAGAGAGAGAGAGAGAGAGAGAGAGAGAGAGAGAGAGAGAGAGAGAGAGAGAGAGAGAGAGAGAGAGAGAGAGAGAGAGAGAGAGAGAGAGAGAGAGAGAGAGAGAGAGAGAGAGAGAGAGAGAGAGAGAGAGAGAGAGAGAGAGAGAGAGAGAGAGAGAGAGAGAGAGAGAGAGAGAGAGAGAGAGAGAGAGAGAGAGAGAGAGAGAGAGAGAGAGAGAGAGAGAGAGAGAGAGAGAGAGAGAGAGAGAGAGAGAGAGAGAGAGAGAGAGAGAGAGAGAGAGAGAGAGAGAGAGAGAGAGAGAGAGAGAGAGAGAGAGAGAGAGAGAGAGAGAGAGAGAGAGAGAGAGAGAGAGAGAGAGAGAGAGAGAGAGAGAGAGAGAGAGAGAGAGAGAGAGAGAGAGAGAGAGAGAGAGAGAGAGAGAGAGAGAGAGAGAGAGAGAGAGAGAGAGAGAGAGAGAGAGAGAGAGAGAGAGAGAGAGAGAGAGAGAGAGAGAGAGAGAGAGAGAGAGAGAGAGAGAGAGAGAGAGAGAGAGAGAGAGAGAGAGAGAGAGAGAGAGAGAGAGAGAGAGAGAGAGAGAGAGAGAGAGAGAGAGAGAGAGAGAGAGAGAGAGAGAGAGAGAGAGAGAGAGAGAGAGAGAGAGAGAGAGAGAGAGAGAGAGAGAGAGAGAGAGAGAGAGAGAGAGAGAGAGAGAGAGAGAGAGAGAGAGAGAGAGAGAGAGAGAGAGAGAGAGAGAGAGAGAGAGAGAGAGAGAGAGAGAGAGAGAGAGAGAGAGAGAGAGAGAGAGAGAGAGAGAGAGAGAGAGAGAGAGAGAGAGAGAGAGAGAGAGAGAGAGAGAGAGAGAGAGAGAGAGAGAGAGAGAGAGAGAGAGAGAGAGAGAGAGAGAGAGAGAGAGAGAGAGAGAGAGAGAGAGAGAGAGAGAGAGAGAGAGAGAGAGAGAGAGAGAGAGAGAGAGAGAGAGAGAGAGAGAGAGAGAGAGAGAGAGAGAGAGAGAGAGAGAGAGAGAGAGAGAGAGAGAGAGAGAGAGAGAGAGAGAGAGAGAGAGAGAGAGAGAGAGAGAGAGAGAGAGAGAGAGAGAGAGAGAGAGAGAGAGAGAGAGAGAGAGAGAGAGAGAGAGAGAGAGAGAGAGAGAGAGAGAGAGAGAGAGAGAGAGAGAGAGAGAGAGAGAGAGAGAGAGAGAGAGAGAGAGAGAGAGAGAGAGAGAGAGAGAGAGAGAGAGAGAGAGAGAGAGAGAGAGAGAGAGAGAGAGAGAGAGAGAGAGAGAGAGAGAGAGAGAGAGAGAGAGAGAGAGAGAGAGAGAGAGAGAGAGAGAGAGAGAGAGAGAGAGAGAGAGAGAGAGAGAGAGAGAGAGAGAGAGAGAGAGAGAGAGAGAGAGAGAGAGAGAGAGAGAGAGAGAGAGAGAGAGAGAGAGAGAGAGAGAGAGAGAGAGAGAGAGAGAGAGAGAGAGAGAGAGAGAGAGAGAGAGAGAGAGAGAGAGAGAGAGAGAGAGAGAGAGAGAGAGAGAGAGAGAGAGAGAGAGAGAGAGAGAGAGAGAGAGAGAGAGAGAGAGAGAGAGAGAGAGAGAGAGAGAGAGAGAGAGAGAGAGAGAGACAGACAGAGAGAGAGAGAGACAGAGAGAGAGAGAGAGAGAGAGAGAGAGAGAGAGAGAGAGAGAGAGAGAGAGATAGAGAGAACTTTAATGTATTTATTTTTTATAAAAATGCTACAAAACTTGTTAAAATTCAACGAAAATAGTTAAAATACATTACAGTCCATTCAAAAATAATATTAATTAGGTATTTCATAATTTAATTTTAAGTTTTAAAGTTCACAAACAACTAAAAATAAAATTAAAGTATTTAAAAAAAATCTTAAAAATAAAAAAATAAGAACATGAAAAAATCAGTTTTACAATTCCGAAAGTACCAGAAAATACCGGCGGTAACGAACAATGTAAATACTGGACATAATTTCGTGCTATAAAATAATTTTATCAATAAATTAATCATTTTTTTGGTATTTTCATAAGTCATAAATTAATTTTATCAATAAATTAAGAAAAGAAAGTTTTATGGAAGGAGCATCATACGTAATATATAATATTAATAACTTATTTAATAATATTAGATTAATATAATATTATGTAGTATTTAAGGAAATATAACTTATAATAGATTGTATGGGAAAAAACAAAAATACGCATGTTTTTTTAACATACTACGCATATTTTACTATTCTTACATATTAATATTATTTACTTAATACATAAGGTTATATTTTATATAAATATATAAAGTAGAATGACTAATATTGTGTTTAGTTAATAATAAATTTGGTAATAATACAATTATTTTGATCTAAGGGTTGTAACTAAAAGTTTAAACTCATCTAACGGTACTTGTTTCTTCATAAAAGAATTTAGAACTCTGTTATAATATAATAATAATAATAATAATAATAATAATAATAATAATAATAATGTAGATAGATGTAGATAATATGGCTTCCGTGACAATCTAAAAATATCAGCATAAATATAGGATGGAGATATATCACATTTATTTATTTTATTTTTTTGAACGGCAATACATCACATTTTTGCAAATTATATACGATCTAAACATATGTACCGAGCTTTTATAAACGGATCGAGTTATTTACATTCTGAGTGTTTTAGGAGAAGGGATATTTTTTACTCAAATGAGTTTTTCTACGAGTATTAATTGGAATATATTTGAAAAATCAATATTTGTTATTTACATACGGTGTAAGATGATGCTAGTTAAATCAATTCTGATTTTGTAGGTTCGGGAGACATCAAGGTAATTTTCTTTATTTTTTTATAATTCCAATAATTTATTATCTACTTGTCTCTTTAATATTATTGCTCTTTAGTGTTTAAATATACGGCTTTTAATTTCAGATATCTTTTATTAACTTTTCTTAAATTTCAAATATTAGATAAATGGATTAAACCCGTTGCATGGTAATTGTTGTTAAAAACCTGTTAAAAATAAATAATGCATCTTTCAAATTTAAGGTATAAGACTACACTATTATAACAATAATGTATTCAAATGTAAACTTACTTATTAATGACACTAACATAATAAAACTAATATATTTTAATACGGATTTATTTTTTTAATGATGTCTAAAATCATGCAACCATGTAACAACAAATGAAATCAACGAATAAAGTATATAAAATATACTTCATAGATAAACCATCAACATAAGTTCAATTTCAATGCATAAAACATAAACTGATGAGTTAATTTCCAATAAATAAATAATTTATTGAATTCGAGTAAGAGATTGATTTTTTATTTAATAACTAAAAGGTAAAATAAGATGTCTTAAGATCAAATGATGAAAAGAAAAAAATTCATTATATCATATTTAATTCAATGCTAAAATAATTCGATGTGTAATTATTACTCTAAATATAACTTAAATAAGTACGTGACTAAGTTTAAAATTTGAAAGTTTTTATTCATTAAAGAATAACCTTAAATAATAAATTTGACTAAGTATTTCCTTTAAATAATATCACAAAATACTAAAAAGAGAAAAAAAATGACAAATAAGCAAAAAACTTAGTTGACACTCAAATACGTAAGCCACATTAACCCTAAATTACCCACATTAAATATAAAAAGATTAACTAAATTAACTATAGATAAAATATTCAATATAAAGAGATTAAATAAATTGAAAGATTACAAAGAGATAAGTACAAAATTTACTTTAATAATTAAAATCTACATGGCATGAAAAAAATACCAAAAATTTGAAAAAATTACAACTAAACAAAAATCTTATTTGTCATTTAGATAAATATGTCACATAGGATTTTTCATATTCTCTCTTGCTTGTGTGGTGTAATTGATATAGAAAAAAACTTGTTAAATACAGCTTAGGTTGTCGTTAAAGTTCATAATATAGCTGTATAATTACCATAAATTTTAAAAATCTCTTAAAATTTGCAAAAGTGTGTTTTAAAAGTTTAGGAATGAAAGCAATATTGTATTTGTAAAATCACTAAAATGGATCTTTTATATACAAAAAAGCTGAATAAAAAATTAAAAAGTTCATTTGTAATTTCTGTGTATGTATTGAAAATGAGACAGGGGATTTGGGGGGTAGGGGTCCATGATAGTGAAGTGAAACGAGGGAAAAAAACTCGTGTATTTTTGTGTGTAAAGGACGCGGAAATACAAATAAAAGACGGGTCCCATATGAAATGTTACGTTTGAAGGACGTCATCACATGTTAGTAGTACTAGTACAGCTAAGAGTTGAGTTTTTGTTTAATCACACGGTATCCATCGGCATTTTGCCTTTCACTCTCCATTGTCTCTGACTTTTTCTTATACATAGTGTTGACGCGTGACCGAAAATAAAGCATTTAAAGCATTTTAGAATTGACTCGGCAAAAAACAAATAGTGCATACAATCTACTTGACTACATGAAAAATGAAAATAGCAACTTTTCAAAAAGTCTAATTTTAAGAATCTGTGAAAAGAAAATAAAACATCATACATGATCTTATTACTACATAGCCTTAAAGATTATGTGCCCGGAGTGAGCCGGGAAAAATAACTCATAGGCAAAGTGGGAAATAAGAACTTGTGAGAAAATAAAAGTTGAAAGAAGTCCCATCAAAATTCGACGTGGCGAAACTAGAAGACATTATTTTTATCGTTGTAATCACCTGATCAAAATACACATAGTTGATTATTGAATACACACATCCGTACATATATTTTAAAATATCTGTGCCTCCAATATATTGGACACTGGGGTGGTCATTCACTCCGTCTAAGTCGCCCATGATGTATCCTTTGAGACTATATGTTTGTTTAATGGATACTATATGACTGGATACTATATGACAGATATAGGTGATTCGTAGACTATCAAATATGTTTCACATAATTCTATAATATTATATTTTAATTAAAATACATGATGTATAGATCAGCATCCAAGAAAAAACTAACACACAATTTAATAACTTATATAAAGACATTTTATTAATATTGTATTCAAATTCTCTAAGAAAATGAAAATGTGAATACAAAACTAAACCAGTGGAAACAACGTTAAGGACAATTACCTTACACAATGTGAATTATATATTATCTGATCACCTTACACAATGTGAATGATTTATTATCTTATCTTATAATATGAAATAAAATAATATATGTTAAACCTTTTTTACCCGTTAAACCATTTTTTTAATCGGATGTTATAATGTGTTGCTTGTTATATGCTCTACCTAATTCAGTTTAAATGGATTTCTAAAAATATAAATTTTAGTGTAATTTAAATATAACTATAAAATTCATAAATTTTACTTGGTACATATTTAAAAAAAATGACAGTGACCTATTGCTTTCGTCAACAACTTGGTTTAGATTGTGGGTGCGGATTTCCTCAAGTTATCCCAACTTGAGGGATAAAGCTGAGAGATTTTTGACCATTGGAGTAAAATCAATGGTCAATATTCATTGATCAAATTTGAATTTTGACTCTTAATTTTAGTCTAGTGGTCAAAATCGCCTTAACTTTATCACTTGAGGGGGTCTCTACCCTTAGATTGTACTGACATATAAAGTTGTACAGTATTTGTTATTTCTTGTGAATATTTAAAGATGAAAATGAGTATGTAATGTATAGAAGATCTCGACTTATAATAATTATCATGTAGATCTTGATGTAAAATTGATTAAATAGGTCGGCATAATTTTTTTTTTTTTTGACAGGTTAATTTCAACAGTCGAACTCGCACTCCGAAGATACCTTCGCGAGCAAGATGCGAGACACCACCTTTATGAGAAAATACCGTCGGTGAGGAACCTGAGGCTCGAACCCGAGACCTCAGTAAAACTCACCCGGGCCCCGCATAGCGGATTAAGGAAAATACCCCTGGCCACTGGGGTTTAACCCAGTGGTTGTCGGCATAAGTAACTTATCTGTGTTGGTTCGAATTTTTGACACCATTATTATATGGGTTGAGTTTGGGCTAAGGTAAATGAACGTATCAACATGTGAACCCGTAATCCGTCAATCCGAACATTGCATTATGCCACCCTAAAGTAAAAAAATAAAATTAAAATAGATTGTTTTTTAAAAACTTAATAATTAAAACAAATACTTAAATACTTTATAATATAGTTTAATATAACTTAGAAATGCAAGATAAGATTATCCTAAGTGATATAATTACATTTTCTTCTCCCAATTCCAAGTGTTTATGCATAAACAAAATTTTGTACTTTTTAATAATTATAACAGTAGTTCTATATGTTTACATTCATGATAATTATAAATTAACATCTAAATAAAATAATTTGTATGTATGATCAAATTTCTAGTTTATTATATTAACCGACTCATAAGTAAAAAAAATTAATATGCTTTTATTATATATAAAAAAAATAGAGTATATATATGTCTTTATGTGTTATGTATATCCATATATCTATTATGTAAAAGTTATCATCAAGTTCTTGTCACATCTTTTTAAGTAGTAAACTATATTATCCATATTATAACACTTTTTAAATAGCTTTATCCATTTATGATCATTTAAGCCGTTTACTGCTTTGAAACCAGCCATAAGTTTTATACGTAACTTTGCAATACTTAAAATGAGACAAAACTCAAAATAGTTTTGAAGAATAGTTCTTTTGTTTGGATTTAATGTACGCAAGTAATTTTATACGTTTCTTGCTGTTCAAAAAAACATTTATACGTTTCTTTGTTTATGTCGTCCTGTTAAAATGGTATCCTAAGTTCTAACTTCTTACAAAGATACACAATTTATCCTTTTATGGATATACTTTATACTTTATAAAGAATATATTTGTTTCATTCAAGATATGTGATTCTGCAATACTTTCTTTCTATACATTCTTAAGTACACATTGTACCCTTTCACTTACAAACTACTCTGACCGATACTTTACTTTTCTGCTTCCTTTCTTTTTATGAATTTTTATAATCTTGTTTTATTGTTTTCTAAATGACCCACGACCATTTCGCAGGGAGCAAAAATCAAAATCTTGACCACTGTCTCCAAAAAATAAGGTTGTCCACTTGATCCACCTACGTGTTCCTGTAGCCTAAAGGTGTTTTACCTAAACAATTTCGAACCTAATAGCATTTGTGAGAACATCAATATGACTGACTACTGGGCTATTTTTGTAGCGGTTGAGAAGAAACAATATTGTTGTTTAGTATTTCTTTGAGACAATTAGTCATTACCAAATGACCAAGTGATAATGAGTCATGTTTTATTATAAGAAGTCTGAAGTTTAAATCCTGGTCTATATAAATACCTTATGGTGGCAAGAGAAATGACTAAACTCGACAAAATAAACCAGGTTATGCTACTACATCTACGTCAATAAACAACTCACCATTTTCCATATAACCCGAACAAAAAAAACCTTCTCTGTATAAAAGAAAATAATTATATAATATATATATATATATATAATAAAGAAGGTTTGGCTTAGGAACAGTAAGCCGAGCCATGAACAGTAACCGGCTCGCGATGACATCAGCTATTTTGTCTTATTTCTATTTTGTCTTTTTCTGGTTTTTTTTTGATTTTTTTTAGAGTTTCTTATTTTTACCACTTAACTTATACATTTTATCACTTTAGTCTAACTTTTTGTATATACAAGTATAATATACTTTTCAATTAACTTTAGATTTTAACTTTAATCATCAAATATTTTATTTTTTTATTTTTTTTACTTTCTTTCTCTTATTTCAACGCTTCAAACTTATTTTTTTTTTACTTTCTATCTCTTATTTTAACGCTTCAAACTTATTTTTACCACTTAACTTTTGAATTTTTTTAACTTTAGTCTAACTTTTTGTATACAAACGTAATTATAGTTCTAACTTTAATCATCAAATTTTTTTTTTATTTTCTATCTCTTATTTTAAGGCTTCTAACTTTTACCATCAAACTCTTGGTTTTGACCACCAATTTTTTAAGTTTCTACCCCTTATAGTAAACTTTAAGTGTCCAAACTTTTAGGTAATGTTGTATGTATATATGTTTGCATGACGCAACGTCGATTTCAAACTTATTTTTACCACTTAACTTTTGGATTTTTTTAACTTTAGTCCAACTTTTTGTATACAAACTTAATTATAGTTCTAACTTTAATCATCAATTTTTATTTTTACCACTTAACTTTTGGATTTTTTTAACTTTAGTCCAACTTTTTGTATACAAACTTAATTATAGTTCTAACTTTAATCATCAATTTTTATTTTATTTTTTTTACTTTCTATCTCTTATTTTAAGGCTTCTAACTTTTACCATCAAACTCTTGGTTTTGACCACCAATTTTTTAAGTTTCTACCCCTTATAGTAAACTTTAAGTGTCCAAACTTTTAGGTAATGTTGTATGTATATATGTTTGCATGACGCAACGTCGATTTCAAACTTATTTTTACCACTTAACTTTTGGATTTTTTTAACTTTAGTCCAACTTTTTGTATACAAACTTAATTATAGTTCTAACTTTAATCATCAAATTTTATTTTATTTTTTTACTTTCTATCTCTTATTTTAAGGCTTCTAACTTTTACCATCAAACTCTTGGTTTTGACCACCAATTTTTTAAGTTTCTACCCCTTATAGTAAACTTTAAGTGTCCAAACTTTTAGGTAATGTTGTATGTATATATGTTTGCATGACGCAACGTCGATTTCAAACTTATTTTTACCACTTAACTTTTGGATTTTTTTAACTTTAGTCCAACTTTTTGTATACAAACTTAATTATAGTTCTAACTTTAATCATCAATTTTTATTTTTTTTACTTTCTATCTCTTATTTTAACGCTTCAAACTTATTTTTACCACTTAACTTTTGGATTTTTTTAACTTTAGTCCAACTTTTTGTATACAAACTTAATTATAGTTCTAACTTTAATCATCAATTTTTATTTTTTTTACTTTCTATCTCTTATTTTAAGGCTTCTAACTTTTACCATCAAACTCTTGGTTTTGACCACCAATTTTTTAAGTTTCTACCCCTTATAGTAAACTTTAAGTGTCCAAACTTTTAGGTAATGTTGTATGTATATATGTTTGCATGACGCAACGTCGATTTCAAACTTATTTTTACCACTTAACTTTTGGATTTTTTTAACTTTAGTCCAACTTTTTGTATACAAACTTAATTATAGTTCTAACTTTAATCATCAAATTTTTTTTTTTTTTCTATCTCTTATTTTAAGGCTTCAAACTTATTTTTACCACTTAACTTTTGAATTTTTTTTTTATTTTTGCCATGTTCCGTTTCAGCAAAACCACCCTACTATATACAAACTCTAATCTCTTCTTCCTTCTGTTTATGTATAAATAAATATCTGTCTGTATTGTATCTATATCTTATATCTATATATATATGCTGTGTGTGTTTGTAAGTATATATTCTAGACACACCCTCACACACAGACAGAATCTAGAAAGAGAAAACTAACAGAAAGTAAGAAAAAAAAGAAAGAGAAAGAGAGATCTCCCGCCCCCAATCTCTCTTCTCTTTCGAATTAACACAATACTAACAATAATTTTAAAAATAATAATAATTAATAATAATAATAGTAATTCTGCATTTTTCGTTTTGTCAAATTACGATAGTGCCGTTACGTCACTCGATCCGTTAGATTCTGATTCGGTTTATGTTCGATCTGGTTTTTCGCATCTGGATCATACCGAATCCGAATCCGGTATGTACAATTCGGATCCTTTTTTTGTTTTAATTTAGCTGCATTTATTTAATTTATGTTTTTTAATTAATTTTGATGTGATTGAATTATGTAATTATGTGTAATTAAGATCATAATTGTGTGAATTTTGTTTAAAATTTGTGTAATTTTTTTTGTTTAATTTGTGATTTTGTAGAGATCAGTTTGATAATGACGGCTGGTAATGAGTTAGTTAGTAATGAAGTTGTTGTTAATAAGGTTGAGGATAGTTTGGATGTTAGTGATGTGAATGGGAATGGTGATTGTGATAGAGGTGGTGGGGACGGGAAGGACGAATCGGATGATTCGAGTTACGTTTTTGTGAGCGATGGAGGTGTTGATGTTGTGTCGAAATCTGATTCGGTTGAGGAAGTTGACTTATTTAAGAAGGAAGAGAATGGAGGGATTAGTGTTGGTGATCGGTTGGATGTGGAGACAAATGGTGTTGAGAATGAGGTTAAGGATGTTAAACAGGAAGCGTGTCTCGAGAATGGATCTGTTGTTAATGTGAATGATTCGGCGGAGAGTAATGACGTCGATCAGAATGTAAAAGGTCGTGTTGGGAAGGTTATACAGGAAGAAATGGTGGAGGATGGTAATGAGATCGCGGATGTGGAAGCTAAAACAGAAGATATTGTTTCTGCAGTTGGTTCTGATGCAGAGTGTATTCGGGATCCAATAGAGGGTTCAGAGTCTCAAGACACAGTCAGTCAATCGGTTTCTTTGCCTGATGTAACCAATACAACAGATGGTAATGAAATTCATGATGTGGATGATGCAGAGTGTATTCGGGATCCAATAGAGGGTTCAGAGTCTCAAGACACAGTCAGTCAATCGGTTTCTTTGCCTGATGTAACCAATACAACAGATGGTAATGAGATTCATGATGTGGAAGCTAAAAGAGAAGATGTTGTTTCTGCAGTTGATTCTGATGAAGAGTGTATTCAGAATCCAGTAGAGAGTTCGGAGTCTCAGGTGACGATCAATCAGTCTGTTTCTACACCTGATATAGTCAACGAAAGAGATGAGCTAGTTGCTACCCCCATTCCAGTTGAGAATACAAATGGTGAAGCGATGGTTTTCGATGGGCCAGAGTCTGTTAGCGACATGGTTGAAGAAGCAGAATGTGAAGTTATAGCTGATGGGTCTGGTAAATTATTTGAAGATTTGGAATGTCAAGTGGCAGTCAATGGGTTAGTATCGTCTGGAAGTTCAATCAAGGAAAAAAGTGAAGCAACAGTCGACGAGTCTAGCAATCCATCTGATGATTCGGAATGTCAAGTAACAACTGACGGCAGGAAGCTACTGGAAGCTCAATGAAGGAAGAAGAAGCTCAAGTAACAGCTGACGAGCCAGAATCTTCTGGACGTTCAATGAAGGAACAAGAAGCTCAAGTAACAGCTGATGAGTCTGGTAACCCATCTGAAGATCTGGAAAGCCAAGCTACAGCTGATGGGCTAAATTCTTGTGGCAGTGCAATCAAGGAACAAGATAGTGAAGTGTCAGTTGGCAATGTATTAGACAACCAAGAATGTTCGGTATCAGTTGATGAGTCAGAACCTATCAGTAACCCTACGGAGGAAGTGGATGCTAGTTCCATAGTTATGGAGTCACATGGAAAGCCAGAAGAGGAACATGAGTTGTTAAGTAAGGCCTTAGAGGTCAATGTAGAACCTGAACTAAATCATGTTTGCAATGGGATGAGGTCCGGGCATGTAAACGAGTCCTTATCAGCTTCTCACCAATTTGAGGACAAGAAATTTGAAGGGGCATCTGCCACAGAATCTACAGAGTATCCAGACTCGGGAGCTGTGATGTCTGAGTACGCTGATGATCTGGCTAATAGGCAAGTTGTAAATTTTGATGGAACTTTGGAAAATGGAGAGATTCACATTTCTGGAACAGAGGCCGATGAAAGCGTACCATTACGGTTTGATGGTGAATTGGCCAAACCAGAAGAGAAGTTTGAGAAGCAAGCAGAGGAAAGTTCTGAAACTCTTGTCAAAGTTACAGAATCTGTAGAAATCATGGCGAACTCTGAAGAGCTGAAGGAGCAGGTCAAAAAGGAGGATGAGATTCAGCAATCTCAGATACTGGCTACCGACAATGTACAAGGATACTTGAATTTGGAGGATAAAACAGCAGAATCTGCAAATGAGGCTGAAGTACCATCAGAGACAGAAACTAACATTGAGCCCGTTTCACATGATAACACAAGATCTCAATCTGAAGTCAGCAATTGCAGTGATAAACCTCAAGAAGGCTTCCAAACGGACGGAAGTGCTGAAATTGTTGTAACGAGTGATCCTGTGAAATCAGAATGCAATAACGAAGATTTGCTAGCTGAGAAGGACAATGATGCTCTTTCTAATCATGAAGACTTGACAGTAGTAGAAGAGAAGGTTCAAATTGCAGCTCATCTGGGTACAGAGAACGAATCTGCTGAAGACATGGGTTGTGGAACTGGAACTGAAACTGCTGATGTCCTTGACGATAACGAAAAAGAAACAGAAGATAAGGATGCTCCTGTTGAATTAGTAGCTGATCTGGTTAAAGAGAATTGTTCTGCTGATTCTGGAACTGAGATTGAAAATGTCGATGTCCCCGATGATCCCGAAAAAGAAACTCTAGCTATGGATGTTCCTGTTGCAGATCATTCCACATTAAGTTTCCCGGACACACCCGTAGCTGTTATCGAGTTTGGTTCAATTGGGCGTCACGAGACACTTCCCATTATATCTAAGATTGATATGATTTCTTCATCTGATGCCCCAAATGGGGATGTCAAGTTTGCCTGTGGTAATGACAGTGGCATTCCTGAACAAAATGTCGATGGTTCACATGGAGATAGAAACAGCGACAAAATGTCTTGTCCAGAAGTGGAAGACATGGATGTCAGTGATGAGATTCCTACCTCTTCCGTAGATGGTTCTGTAAGTGATGCTGTACGAGACGAAGAAGTTGAGGTTCGAGCATATAACTTCTTGATCAGGATTCCTCGATTTGAGGATGAAAGTTTTAGGGAACAGATTATAGATGCACAATTGCTAGTTAAGGAGAAGACAGACCTCAGAGATGCTATCCGAGATCAGATCATTAAAATAAGGGTGAGAAATCCTGAAATCATCGATTGCATATTTTAAATTTGAAATGAATTTAGAAGTTTTATTCATGCTTCTAGCTTGATGTTTCCTTCTACAGGATGTGTTGAGATCCCATAATGAGGCATATAAGGCAGCAAGATTGGAGGAGACCGCAGCAAGGCGGTTAGTTAAATTAAAGCGGCAGGAAATAGACTCTGTGCAGGATGAAATCAACAGGTTGAAGAATGCTATGTCTGTTGAAGATATTGATGGCAGGGTACGAGTCGTATCTTTTTCAATGCTGACCCAATTTTGATCATAACTTTTGTTGCATATTCTAGTATAGGATTCTGAATTTATTTTCTTAAAGCAGATGCTGAGTTTAGAGCATATGATACAACATGAAACATTGGTGTTAAAAGATGAAAAGCAATTCATTCGTGAAATTAAACAGCTTAAGGCTCTTCGGGATCAACTAGCTAAAAACATGGGAACCCCGGAGGAAGTTCGCCAGGCTATAGACAAGAAAGATGAAAATGAGGAGCGTATGAAGGTAGGTGTATCTCTTTCTATAGTTCTGCAATCAATAGTTATTATGTGGTGTAGAACAATTACACTACAATCAGTTTGCTGCTTTATTTAAAGTTTGTGATATAAGTGTACGATGTAAATAGCCAAAATTTCATCAAACTTGTATATTTTTTGTGGAATGGAGAGAGTATGATTGTTAAGCTTATGATCATGTTTATATTGAAGGAATTGGGAGTTCCATATTTTCTTGACCAAATTAAGAAGTTTTTTTTCTCTTGGATTCCATCAGATTTGTTACATAAAAGAAATGATCATTCCTTACCAATGTGGATGCAAATGATCAGATATAAGAATTTTTGGCTAATGGAATTCAAAACATTTTGTATTCCAATTCTCTATAGTATGAATATCTGAGACCACCCACCCCTTCAAAAGTTTATCTTCTAAAGCACAGTCAACCTTAACTGATTTTTTATCATTATTTACATTCATTATTTTGTGGCTTAACATATATTTATTATCTTATTAGTCTGAACTATTGGATCTCAATCATTTATTCAGTTTTTATTATATATAGACTTTAAGGAAGGAACTGGACTCCTTAAAAAGTAAGGTGTCAAAAGCAGAAGCTGTTGTCAATGCAGTGGGGAAAAAGTACGATGAGGATAGTAGAAGGGAAAGAGAACTGCAAGCTCAGTTCAGAGCTGCAGATGACGTTCGCCAAAAGGCGTATGCACATTTAAATAGTTTGAAGAGACTAGCATATGACAAGGTTTGTTGCGAATTTTTTCATCATATAGATCTGCAGTGAACATGGATACATTTTCAAGTCTCCTAATTTTGTAGTCATGGGTGTCATTCTGTCTCTAAATAGTTCCTATATATGGAATAATCACATTATTAGGGACCTAAACTTTTGTAATGATTTGAATTATGCATTGGCGAACCTTCTAAAACAGCTTTTGGATACCATATTTAGAGCTGTTTGTATTGGCTTGCTTAAATTCTTATTCTTTGGAGTTATACTAATAGATGGCTACTATAGGCTGACTTTTTAATATGGTATATAAGAATGCATAACTAAATGGATGTACATTTTAATTAGTAAAGCATGTAATACTATGTGAATTTGTATTTAATTTATTCGACCACACAATTGATCCGTGGATGAATATACCTTTTTGCATAACGGTAAATCTGTTTTACGAGTAAATGGATAGGATCTCCATAAGTAGAGGCAGTAAAATGAATTTACTCATTTAGAGTAGAGACACACACATATACAGTTGTAGAATAGCGTGTCGCCTATTTTATGTCACATCTAATCATATTTTTTATAGTTTGCATAGTAATCATGCAAAATATACAATGGAAATAAGATTGACTTGAACCTAAAACTACCTAGATCTTATTATTTGTTGAAAACACATGCTGTCAACATTTGAATAGACGGTGGAGCATATAAAATATTTGTTGTAAATTTGTAATCTTGGGTAGATGAACCACTTGCTTCTACTATTGACAAGAGGAAATTATACTTAGTGTTGTGAAGAATATAAATTTTATTCATATTGTGATATCTTGTAGTTGGATGATATCTTGTAAAACACATCGAAGGAATCCAGTTGGTTCTTATATAATCACTACAGAAACTAGTAGAATTTTTGATGGTCTCATATGCTGGATGTAAGGAGCATGGTTGGTGACCTATGTCGTCCGTTTGCCATTTTATCTGATATTGATTGCATTATAATCTAGTTTTCTTTTTGTATAAAAATGCTGTTGCATTTCAATGGGCTTTTATCAAGGACTATATACATATCTTTTCTGCCCACGCTTTCGTATGTGTCAACCACAAAACCCCTTTGATTTTTTCTGATAAAGACTTGTTTCTCTTTGAATCAGTTATTGAATAACTCGGTTTATATGAAAGATAGTTTTTTTTTTCAAGTTTATAACTGTTATATTGCAAAGGTATTATCAATCTATATTGATATTATCGGATTTTTTTAAAGCAACATGGTCTTGAGAACTTCGATTACATTTATACCTTAGAGGATGTTGTAAATTTCGTTATCTATCCCTGGGTCATAAAAAGCATATAAGGGGTTGAGTTTAGAAGTTGGTCGTTATTCCCATTCCACCCTGCTATCAATCTCTTACCAATATTAAGACCCGATTGGAAACAAATGCCACCCTAACCTTTGTAAAGATTGCCAATGGATAGAATTATATTGCTTTCACAGCGGCTTGTGATGTTTACTCTATATACATTAATATGCTGTGATAGATTTTCTCGAATAATGGTTATGAGCATGTATGATCACATTCAAGTTTGTTACATTTTGGAAATATTGTTAGCTTGCAATAAAACTTTAACATAAATTATAGATATTGCTTACGCACGCACCATAATTATAGACACTGCTTACGCATGCACGTGATTGTGAGGAGATATGATTACTATTTTTGCATTTAATGTGCCTTAACAGATCTCTTAATTTGTTACATTTAGATATTAGAAATTCTTATTAATACAAAAACAAGTGCGCGGAATTATGAAAATAATGATTTTTGGCTACTTATTATGCAGAACAAAAATTTTCGTCTGTATAAGGAAGATTTATCTGCAGCAAGGAAGTTTAAATCGCGTGGAGATAAAGATGCACTTCATCGTTTGTGCGCAAATCAGGTTGCTTAAGTAATAAATTTATATTGCATACTCTGCTATATAAATTAATTAATGACACGAGTTATTGTTTCCCGGAAAAAAGGATACATACGTAAGCAGATATTAAATTTTAGGATTAATACGTCATTTCCTGTAGGTGGAGGCATTTATGGAACAGTGGAACAACAATGATGAATTCAGACAAGAGTACGTCAGCAGGTGCAATATGAATGCAGCCAGAAGACAACGGGCATTGGGTGGAGGATCACTTGTTCTTGATGATGGGTCACCTATGTTGCCCACTAAAGTGAATGAAAAAGTTGATAATATTCTGATTTCTACTCCAAGTGAAATGACGTCTGTGTCAGGAGTTTCAGCTGTTGGACAAGGCAATATTGTTTCATCAACCGAAAGTAAGCATGCAGAAATTAATAATAAGTCTATTGAAAATGTATCAAGCCAAAAGAACCAAGATTTGAAAACCAAAGGTCCTGCAAAATCTCCTTTAGTAAGTGACGTGGCATCAGTTAACGGTTTCCCAGTGGTCAATAAGTCAATAGACGATAAAAAGGAGGAAGAAAGTACACTGACAAAAGTGGAAATTGAGTTGGCCCAGAAGGCTGAAGAATTGAGAAAAGAAGAAATTGCAGCCCAGTTGAAAGAGCAACGCCGATTAGAAGAGAAGGCCAAGGCGGCCGAGGCTTTAGAGAGGAAGAAACGAAATGCTGAAAAGACCCAAATGAGGGCTGAGCTGCGGGCACGCAAGGAAGCCGAACAGAAAGAGAAGGTACATTTGAACTATTTTGGTTTCTTTTAACATTGCATTTTCCTTTTTTATGCGAGTATACATAAAAAATCATTTTCCCATTAGGCATGTAAATAGTATTATGTTTAATCTAATAATACCCATATCTATCGAGTCATTCAAGGATATCAAGGTGTGTAATAGCAAAAGGTTTTTGTGCGTAGGCCTAAGTTTGTCTTTGGACAATTTGCGTTGACTTTATGTCCATAGTGTCAATAATAATAAAACTGACGTCATAAAAGTTGATTGGTTTCATTGTCACTCTTTTCTTTTCAACATGATCGACAACTTTTTGTAATGTTAGTGTGATTAAATGATGGCAAAACAAGTCAGCTTTCACGTCATGTATTTTAGTAAAGCCAATCTTTTAAAATTATAACTCTCTTCATAAAAATCAATTTTCATTGTTACGGTTTATCTGTTTATGCAAAAAACTTAGAATAACTGTTGCAGAATGTTTTTACAAATAGACTCGATTTATTTATAAAAAAATAGATAGACATAGAAATGAGAAGATCAAAGGAAATTGAGGCGGGGTGGTACGGGTGCAAGGTAGGGGAGGGGGGGGGGGGTGCTAAGGGCTAGGAAAAAAGATTTGTTTTATGCGTGATATATCAGTGTGGTCATGGGTCAGATTATGATTTTTTGACTAAGGAGTCACATCATGATCCATGTAGTTGGGTTGGGTTGATTGATCATTTGTCTATCTGATCAAAGTCTTACCATTGACATGACTACGGGTAAACAAAAGATTCTACTTGGGGTATACGTCAAATGGTATTTGGTAGTGAATTGATGTGCATTCTGGTTAAAGTTTGATAATTATTTGACTAGATGCATTTATGGTTCAACCAAAGGATCTGGTCACTAATTTGGAAATAGTATTTCTGCTTTCTAGCACTTTTACATAGATCCGTACAAAGTGTATATAAGTTGATAGCTGATAGGCTAAGTGGAGTGAAAAACTTTGCTTAACGATATGCCATGACACATAGATTTGGCATTATCAAGTTAGGCAAGCATGAATCATTTGTCTCGTCAGTTTAGATCCTGGTATTATTGTGAGGGCTAAAGTTCAAGTTCTGCATTTGGTTTTGTTTGGGGTATTGGGCAAATATTTTCTTGGAATAATTTTTTCCTTTGTACAATATTTTGGTAACACACATATAAAAGTGTTGTACAAATGTTCCTTTTCCAGTGTCTTGCTGCTGCTTTTAAGTTAGGAATAAGTACTAGGAAAGGCATATAGTAATGGATGATGTATGTGGAGGCCCCTTGAGTATTCAACTTTTTTCGGTTGAGGCCAACTATATACATTTACCGTCTATGTATGTTATGTCGTTTATACCGATTAGGACCAAATACTTGCCGAAAGATAAAAATTACTTGAGTGTTTTCAAAAACCAACAATTTTAACATATAACATGATAGATGATATAAGATGCATACTTGGATGGCCTATATGAAAGTTTTAATTGATAGGCGATGTTGGTTAGAATAGTTGAAGTTTTGGGTGGCCTCCGCATAACTATTGCTTATTGAGTTATTGTTACCACGAACACAAGGAAGGGGTTGTTCACACAAACAGGTGTAATAGATGATGGTCCTTTTAGTATATCCATTGAGTGGGGTTTGTTCATACCGATGGTGGTAAGATGCGGGTAGGTTAAAGGGCCAAAATAGGTGGTGGTTGTATACATTTTGATATGTTTGGTCCATGCTTATGTGAACACTTCTTGTCCAATTTATGATTCTTTTGTAGATAATTTTACCTAATTTGCCAATCAAATATGGTTGCTAAAATGATATTGTTTTAGTAATTTAATTTTTGAATAAGACATTTATGAAGTTTACGCATTTAAAAATACAATGAACAGCTATCGACTCATTTGAGCTGTTTTCCTTTAAGCTTTTTTATTTGTTGTTTATATGTTCTGCCATAATCGTTATAAACAAGATACCAAGTAGATATGCATATTTGGTGATAAATCATACAGTATTAGTTTAGCAGTATGTTAATAGTATTGATCTAAATGCAGGAAAAGGAAAAGCGTCTGAGAAAGAAGGAAAAGAAGAAGGCAGGTGATGGAAGCATCAATGGAGAGGAACCTGCCAGCTCAGAAAGTTCAAATGAGGCTACAACTAAGGAGATCGAAACCTTAGTTAAGGAGAATGCAAAGAAAAAGACGCAAAAGCCTCCAGCTCATTTCTTTTCAAAGCAGCTGAAGCCAAAGCCCATCCCTCCACCCCTTATAAACAGAAACAAGAAGCGGTGGCAGATGTGGGGGAATGTGGCGCTTGCTGTTGTTGGCGCCATTGCCGCCGTTGCTTTGTTATATGTGCTTAGCACCGGCCGTCTTCTTGATTTTCGGGTCCCTAAGGCCAAGGGCGCCTTCTAAATTCTTCCCGTAGCTTGTGCTGGTTTGTTTACAAAATATAGAGAAGAACTTCTATTATTTCTTGGATTGAGTTTTGGTTTTTTAATCATTGATAGATATATGCGTTAAAGAGTTATAATAAGTTTGGGCTTTTTTTTTGTTTGGTTTAAAAATAGGATTCGAGTCAAATTATAGACTTTTAGTTTGTAAAAAACATGGTTCAGTTGGAAATTATACGAGAAGAACCTTTAATATATATATTAATAAGCCTTTTTAAGTTTATTCTTATGGCAGTCGGTATTTCATTTGCTTATGTTTATACATTCTGAGATCGCACGAGTACTTGAATACTAGAATGTAGCTTCTGATTTGATTACTGAATGCTGCTGAGGCATATGAAATTTTCTATTCGCCAGAAGGCTTACATAAAATTGTAAAGTAGTGTATGTTGGAACATGGGAATTATGTGGCTTTTCATAGTGTTTCTACAGGTGAATGGACTTTTGATGCAATAAGTTGAAAAAGAAGACATCGACGCATGAAATGGGAAAGCATAACTTTGGGAAATCAAAATGTGGACACCAAAGGGAAGGAAGGATATGAGTTTGCACAAGATTAGTATAACTGATACGATGTTGCCTGACTCCTGTGAAAACATAGCACTAAACAGCGCGTTAAATGATCACAATGGTTGTATAGTTGATATGATCTATATATGCATTAAGCTTATGCATATCCATCACACTTGTATACCGCATAGTATCCTAAATTCCTAATTGTATTTGCAGTGTATGACCAAAAGTTGTTATGGTTACTCCGCAAACAATTATTTTATTTTTTAGAATCCGTAGATAACCAACAAATAAATTTACATATTTTGCATTCATTGATATGTTGTGAACAGACTTGGGCTCACACACTGTTCACATAATCTCACTTCTTACAATAATCAATAATGATTTTTCTAATAATGAACTTAGAAAAAAAGTACCGAAGTTGAGATTTTATTATATTTCATTTATTATTTATTTAAGTACATGGTTTCAAACAAGTCGTTGACCCGTAGAACTGTAGAAGTTCAAAGCTGGATAAGTATTAAGTTTACATAGGCAACCATGATGGGTTGCTATCAGCGCCTGACATATAAAAATCCATTGAAAAATAAATTGTATATAGTAACAAAAATATATATTTTATTAAATACTCAAACAATGTCACTATCCGAAAACTTCATGGCATTATTCATGTCACATATACATTATTTTAACGTTGTTTAAAGATTTTCAAGGGTACATAAAAGGCATAGTTATGATCATTCTACATTTTTCAATTTGTCTGAATCTTCCATGTTTTTGTTTATAAAAGTCAAAGTCACAAGAACGTAGAAAAAAGGTATAATTATGATCATATATTTCACATCTTCCAATCGTTTGAGAGATTAGAGATGCAAGAATAGATATCTATATCTATACTACTCTATAAAACAAACTACATCTCCCCCTTTAAGTAATTAAGACCTTGAAATGACCATATTACCCCTCTTTTTATTCACTAATTTAAACATCTTCACCTATTTACCTATTATATCCTTAATGAAATAAAATATAACATAGATCCTCCAACCCTTAAATAATCATATTAACCCCTCTTACATCAATTAATTTACATTCACCACCGCCGCACATCGCCGCCACCATTGCCGCCGTCGCTACACTTTCGTCGCTACCACCATCGCCGCCGCGTCGCGCGGGCATCATTCTAGTTACTTCTATATGTATAATATGGATATGGATATTATCGAATTTAGGGATCTTAATTGATATAAATATAGTTGTGTGTGTGTGTTTTTATAGAGAGAAATGATATATCCTTTTAAACAAATAATTTAATTATCTTCCTAATAATTTGATCATGACATGTGTATAAATTAATAGATAAAATTAGAAGAGATAATAAGTGGATAACACATGTTATGTTTTAAAGTTATTACTTATTAAGAGAACTATTAGGCTATATTTTTTTAGGAGATATCATTTCATTCTATAACATGCTAATTAATTTGATAAACAATGTAGTAAAATAGCTGACTCTCAATTATTGAGGGTGCTTTGACCAAAAGAGTAGCACATACTCGACAAATTGATTTTGGTGTCTGTTAAAAGAGTAATATAAACTTTGGGTTAGTTTTGATACATTAACTAACTTCGGGGTTAAGTATTGTAACAGGGTTGAAGATATTACAAGTTGAGGGACTAAAGTTGGATATTCAGAAGATGGAGGACTGGATGGCTATTAAAGAAAGATGCTGAGTATTTAAGCTTGGATTAGGGTTTTCTAATCATTCATTCATTCATATCAATTATCTGTATCAATATTTGTCTCTCGATATTTTTTACTCTTCGATTTATATTTTCTGCTTTTATGAATGATTGATTCGTCTTGATCAATCATTCCACTGATCATCTTGATCATATTCTTCTTGTAATAATAATACTTTGTGGTCGGTATTTACAGCCGACTGATTAATTCCTTAATCGAATAACAAACAATAATAATAATAATTGTTGTTCTTCGATTTCGTTCATGGTATCAGAGCCAGGTTACTCTGATTGGTGATTTTTTGATTAAGGTTTTCTGGATTTAGGGCGTATTTCGGTTTCGAAACCCTAGATCTAAGAAACCCTAATTTTTAGGGTTTTCTGGTTTACGATCTTGTTGATTCCGCTGCTTATTGTTTCAGATCTGACTTCTTCTTGACTAAGTGAATCAAGAAAGAAGTTAGGGTTTCTTCATATTCAGATCCTGATTGTTCTTCTTGACTAAGTGAATCAAGAAGAAAATTAGGGTTCCTTTATTTCAGCCAAGAGCACTGTATTGTTGATTCTTCTTCCTTTATCTCTTTGAAACTGTTTTTTTTATTTCAATTCTCACAAAATCATTTGTGTTAATACTTGACCGGTCTCCGTGAGAGGCTTGGAATCCTGTCACTGGCACATTTGAGAGATTGAAATTATTTTCAAAATTATATACATATATATAAATCTTGTTTATTTTGTTTTATTTGCTTATTGTTTGATTAATTGTATGCTCTATTTGAATATATTTGTGTTGATTGTTTCTTGATTATCTGATTATGGCTCCTGATGCTGGTAGTGGTTCTAAAACAACTACTGTTAGTGGTCTTGATTTTGGTGATCCTTTATATCTTCATCCTACTGATACTAGTGGTGCTCCTATTCTGTCTTTTAAGTTGACTGGTACTGAAAATTATAATGTTTGGTCATGTGCTATGATGCTTGCTTTAGAAACTAAAAATAAAGTAGGATTTATAGATGGTTCATGTGATAAAATTGATGATGATCCTGTATTGGCTAAACAATGGGATAGGTGTAATTCTGTGGTTTTATCTTGGATTTTAGGATCTGTTAGTCAAGATTTATACATGGGACAAATATTTTCTAAAATTGCTAGTGAAGTTTGGAGTGATTTAAAAGAAACCTATGACAAAGTTGATGGTTCTGTTACTTTCAATCTTGCATCATAAGATTAATACATTGAGTCAAAATGGTTCTTCTTTATCTGAGTATTATCATAAATTAAATACTTTCTGGAAACAATTTGATGCTATGGTGAAATTACCTGTATGTACTTGTAAAGCTGCTAAAGAATTTAAGGCTCATCATGATTTGATTAGGTTAATGCAGTTTTTAATGGGTTTAGATGAAATATACATGTCTGTAAGGAGTACTATTCTTACTAAAGATCCATTACCTAATGTGAAATCTGCATATGCTTTGTTGTCTAGAGAAGAATCACATAGGAATGCTAGTTCTGTGAATCATGCTAAACCTGCTAATTCTGCTTTTGTGTCTAAATTTGATGATTCTAAGAAGAAATATGTGAGAAATGAAAATCTTGTGTGTGCAAATCCTGCTTGTGGTCTAAAAGGTCATACAATTGATAAGTGTTTTAAGATTGTTGGATATCCTGAGTATATTAAGAAGAAAAATGGTTTTCAAAACAAAAGATATTCAAATAATTCTTATAATGATAAAACTTTTGTGACTACTGAAAACAATTCTCATAATTCTGCTTCTAGTTCTGGCATGCCTTTTACAAATGATCAGATTGCTAAACTAATGAGTTTGATAAGTGATAATCAGGAAAACAAGGCAGGTGTTCATGCACATATGGCAGGTGCTTTTATGTCTTATGTGTTTTTTAATTCTAATGTTAAAATTGATAAAATTCCAAATAAAGATGATTGGATAAATGATTCAGGGGCAAATCAACATATGTGTTGTTCTGATAAACAATTGATTAATGCCATTGATGTTACTTCACTAAATTTAACTGTTAATCATCCTAATGGAACATCAGCTTTAATTAGAAAGATAGGATACATTAAACTTACAGAAAAAATAACAATTTATGATGTGTTATATATTCCAGATTATTGTGTTAACTTGTTTTCAGTTCATAAGGCAAACAAAGATAGTAAAATGTTTATAGGGTTCACTGAAAATATGTGTTATTTACAGGATTTGAGAACAATGAAAAACCTGGGGACTGGTAGAGTTCATGGAGGATTATATTTGTTAAATGTAAGTAATCAAGTTGGTATATGTAACAATTCTGTGAGTAATATTAAGTGCAATGTGTCTTCTGATTTGTGGCATTCTAGGTTAGGACATCCTGCACCTATTGTTTTAAAGGTTCTAAAAGATAAATTGATGATTGATAATTTGATTAATGATCCTTGTGATATTTGTCATAAGGCAAAACAGGTTAGAGAACCATTTTCTCTAAGTGAACATAAGTCTTTATGTGTTGGTGATTTAGTTCATCTTGATGTGTGGGGTCCTTACAGAAAAACTAGTAAAGAAGGGTTTAAGTATTTTTTGACAGTTGTTGATGATTTTTCAAGAGCAGTCTGGGTGTTTATGTTAAAAAGTAAAACTGAAGTGTATGATAATATATGTTATTTCATTAACCTTATAAGAACTCAGTTTAATAAAACTGTTAAAGTATTTAGGTCAGACAATGGAACAGAATTTGTTAATGCAAGGTTAACTGAATTATTAAGAACTAAAGGTATTATACATCAAACTACTTGTGCTTATACAGCTCAGCAAAATGGTATTGCAGAGAGAAAACACAGACATCTCTTGAATGTAGCTAGGTCACTTTTGTTTCAAGGAGGAATTCCTTTGTATATGTGGCCTGAATGTGTTATGACTGCTGTTTATCTAATTAATAGAACTCCTTCTTCTGTGCTTAAAGGAAAAACACCTTATGAACTTGTGTTTGGTTTTGAACCTAGTTTGAATCATTTGAGAAATTTGGTTGTTTATGTTATGCAACCATTCTTAATAATGAAGATAAGTTTTCTAAAAGAGCTGAAAAATGTATTTTAATTGGTTATTCTAGTACTAAAAAGGGTTATAAATTGTTAAGTCTGGAAGATAAAAGTATTTTTTTCTCTAGAGATGTAAAATTTTATGAGCATATGTGAGTCCCTTAAATACGATGGTTAACCTAGAAAGTGTATAATACAACAAGTCTAATAATCACTAGAATGGACTAGTATTACTTGTAAATAAATGCAAGAATATATAAACAAAGTAATACAAGACTTAAAGCAATAAGCAAGTAAAGTGGAACATTATGTATTTTTCAATGGTGTATTTTATTTATGATGTTAAATAAAATACAAGGTTGTGCGGAATCAAGATAATACAAATAAGTATGTATCCTAACAACCTATGAATTACAAATGATCTATATTTGTCAAATAACTCTTTGGATCGAGATACTTAAAGTTGTGAAGTATCCCAGTTTAAGATCGAGAGTATTTAGACAAATTCACTTTAATGCAAAATGTATGCTTAAAAGTATTTTTCTCAAGGAAATGACTTTGTATTTATAGGCAACAAAATTCACCAGTGAATTTTGTGCCGTACAAATATGGTTGCATGCATTTAATGATCCGACAAGAACATTAAATGCATTGGTTAATGGTACAAGGATAAAGTCATATCGATATGATTTTATTCTTTTAACCAACCACCTTTACACACGTATAAACTTTGGTAAAGAACAAGTGGAATTATTCTTTGGAAAGTGTGTAAAGGCAAAAGTCAATTACTCGATATCAGTGTTCAGACTTGTAAGGTCTAGAACACTGAAAATCCTCCAGTGTACAGATCTGGTAAGACTTCCAGTGGACTCCACCATTTGTAAGTCTTCTTTATTCTGACTTCAGTCTTTGACTTCAGTGAGAACGTCTTCAGTAGAGTTGATCTGGATTGGGGTGAAGTCCAGTGAGCTAATCTGGAGAATACTCCAAATTTCCTATACAAGTATTTGCTCACTGGTCTTCCATTATTTCTGGACAAATCTTCAGAGGGACTCCAGATTCCAAGTCTGGAGTAGGTCCATTAGAACACGTTTCTGGACAGATCTTCAGTAAGTCTCCAGTAGTCGAGTCTGGAGCGAGTCCAGTAAATCTGGACCTAACAACATATTTTCCCTTTTGTTATGAATTCAAAAGATAATTTTAATGATTATGACATGTTTTTTAACAGGGTTGATGAGGTTGTTGGTTCCACTGGTCCCAATGATGACATCAATCTTGAATATATGAAAGGTGATGGCAGTGCAGCCATTGATACTGGTAGTAGAAATGCTGCCAGAGATTTGGGAGGCACAGCAACACCTGATGATCACACCAATGAGGTGATAAATTGTGGGGAAAATGATGATAATGCTGAGGGAGGGGTCTTGGGAAATCCTGGGATTCCTAATGATACTATAAATGTGGACAACACTCATCAACTTAGAAGGTCTAATAGAGAGACAAACTTGCCTAGGAATCTGAATGACTATGTGCTAGATGGAAAAGTTAAATATGGAATAGAAAGGGTTGTAAATTATTCATATTTTAAACCTGAAGTGTATTCTTTTCTTTCAAATATTAATAAGTTAAAAGAACCATCTACTTATAATGAGGCTTCTAAAGATTCTAGGTGGGTTGAGGCTATGAATTTAGAAATGGAGGCCTTACATAGAAATGAGACTTGGATTGTTACTGATCTTCCTCCTAATAGAGAACCAATAGGTTGCAAGTGGGTGTACAAAATTAAATATAAGTCTACTGGTGAGGTAGAAAGGTTTAAAGCTAGGCTTGTTGCTAAGGGTTATAATCAAAAGGAAGGTATTGATTATGAAGAAACTTTCTCTTGTTGTTAAAATGGTCACTGTGAGATGTTTGATTAATATAGCTGTTAATAATGGTTGGTCTTTGTTTCAACTTGACATTAACAATGCTTTCTTATATGGAGAGTTAAAAGAGGAGGTTTACATGACTTTACCACCTGGTTATTTTAGTAAAGGAGATAATAAGGTTTGTAAGTTAATCAAATCTTTGTATGGGTTAAAACAGTCACCTAGACAATGGAATCATAAACTCACTTGTTCTTTGGTTGAATATGGATTTGTTCAAAGCAAATGTGATTATTCTTTGTTTATTAAAAGTGATACAAATTTGTTTGTTGCTTTATTGGTATATGTTGATGATGTTGTAATTACTGGCAATGATATTAATGAAGTGAATAAAGTCAAACACTTTTTGAGTTCTAAATTCTTGATAAAAGATTTAGGGAAATTGCAATATTTTTTAGGAATTGAAATGCTTGATACTGATAAAGGCATTTGTATGTCACAAAGGAAATATTGCATGGATTTATTGTTTGAATATGGTTTATTGGGAGCTAAACCAATGAACACTCCTATGGACATGAATCTTATCATTTCTGATAGAGATTCAGTTGATGATCCTCCTTTGGAAAATGTTACATTGTACCAGAAGCTTATAGGCAAGTTGATTTATCTTACCTTGATAAGGCCAGATATAAGCTATGGTGTTCATTGTTTGAGTCAGTATATGCATAGTCCAAAAGCTTCACACTTGAAGCTAGCTTTCAGAATTCTTAGATATTTGAAAAAGGCACCAGGTAAAGGTATTCATGTGATCAAATGTCAGTCCCTAAAACTAAATGCCTATGTAGATTCTAACTGGGGAAAGTGTGTTACTTCAAGAAGGTCTGTTACAGGTTTTTGTGTGTTTTTGGGAGAGTCTTTGGTCTCATGGAAAAGTAAAAAACAGAATACAGTGTCCAGGTCCTCTTCAGAGGCTGAATATAGGGCCATGGCCACTGTTACTTGTGAAATAGTTTGGATTTTAAGCATTCTTAATGATCTTAAAGTGAAAGATTTGCTTCCTGTAAACTTGTATTGTGATAATAAGTCTGTTGTTTTGATTGCTACAAACCCAGTTTTACATGAAAGAACCAAACACATTGAGATTGATATTCATGTGGTTAGAGAAAAGGTTGGTTCAGGGTTGTTAAATTTGATTAAAATTGATACTGATGAACAAGCTGCTGACATTTTCACAAAAAGTTTATGTGTTGCTAAACATGAATATTTTCTAAGTAAACTGAATCTAATTGATTTGTTTCAGTAGTGTTTACCCCAAGTTTATATTAAGGGAGGGTGTTAAAAGGAGTAATATAAACTTTGGGTTAGTTTTGATACATTAACTAACTTCGGGGTTAATTATTGTAACAGGGTTGAAGATATTACAAGTTGAGGGACTAAAGTTGGATATTCAGAAGATGGAGGACTGGATGGCTATTAAAGAAAGATGCTGAGTATTTAAGCTTGGATTAGGGTTTTCTAATCATTCATTCATATCAATTATCTGTATCAATATTTGTCTCTTGATATTTTTTATTCTTCGATTTATATTTTCTGCTTGTATGAATGATTGATTCGTCTTGATCAATCATTCCACTGATCATCTTGATCATATTCTTCTTGTAATAATAATACTTTGTGGTCGGTATTTACAGCCGACTGATTAATTCCTTAATCGAATAACAAACAATAATAATAATGATTGTTGTTCTTCGATTTCGTTCAGTGTCTTCACTCTTCAGCCGATAAAAAAAAGGAAAAAGAATACAGAAAATTATTTATCAAACTTTATCTTCAGCTTTCTTCTTCCTTTCTAAATTTTTTTTATGGGTCTAATGAGAGTGCATTCTTGTGTGGCAAATGTGGAAATTTAAAACATACCTATTATGTGTTTCTTTGTCATTTTAAACTTTGGATTGAGATCTCAAATTATTTTCAAATTTATTAATAAAGTTGAAAATTTTGACTATTGAATTAAAATAAATTTTTATTAAAATGAGAAATGTTGAGAGATCAGGTACTAAAATGTCACAAATTGAGGAAAAAATGTTCGAGGTTATCAGTTTATGGGTGTTCATCCATCTGTTGAAACCGAACGAACCAACCAAACTAAAGCAAATGGGGTGATTTGGTCGATTTGAAAGTCTAATGGTAATTTGAATGACTTGCAAAATTTCAAACCGAGTTGAGTGGTTTGGTTGACTATTTGTCTTTTTTAATTACCGATGTTAAAATATAACGATATGGTTTACTCAAGTGCTACGCCTCATGTAAGTATTCTTTTGGATGGAGATCCCCTCAAGTTACTTTCAACTTGAGGGGTAAAGTTCAAAAGATCTTAACCATTGGATTGAAATCAAGGGTCATGATTCAAAAATGATCATCAAATCTTAACCCTTGATTTTAATCCAATGGCTAAGATGCTCCCAACTTTACCCCTCAAGTTGGATAACTTGAGGGGATCTCCATCCATGTTTATCATCTTGTGTTGCTATTATATTTTATTTATATATATATATATATATACTAGTCCTAATACCCGTACGATATACGGTAGCTATATAGATTGTATCATAAAGAAATTCGAATATGCCTCATACATGATTCGTGAGTATGAAATAAACTGTGGTTAAAGTAAATCGATGATCGAAGCTAAATTATAATAAATAAATATAATATATGTTTAGTTAAAGTTTTGGATTTACCTTAAATTTTTAGTACCACATCAAACTCGAAACTTGTAAGCATAGTAGATGATGGCAAATAGCCTTGTGATTTCGGATCGTAAACTCAAATTTTGAAGTCTTCATGTTAATAACTTATTATAATTATTATAAGTAATAGGAGTTGAAGAATTGAGAAAGAAAAATAGACAATTTATTAATGAGAAAACGATCAATCAAATAAGGTTATAATGTCTTTTGTATTAATAAGATAAGAGTTAGAGTTTAATTCTAAGTCTAATAAGGAAATTGAATTTATATACAACTAAAAAAGCTAATTTAACAAAATAAATAAATTAAAAGAACATGTGTCGATCAAGGATTACGCCACGTGTCGTTTCAAGAATATGTCAATCCTGTTTTAGTTTATTGGTAGATGGCTATCACTACAAAAGGAAAAAAATAAACTTATCATTTAATCTTGATCACTGAAATTTAAAGTCAAATTAATCTTAACCATTAAAATTGAAGTCAAACTTTTCTTCTCTTAAATATGGTAACTAATTTATTGTATTTTATTTGTAGTTTTATATTCATGGTAACATTAGATCAAAAGCTTGGTGGCTGGAAAAAAAGCATATCTTCATAGTTCATATGGGTATGGATCATCTTCAACCAAACTTATATATACGTATCACGTAACCTTTACTTTTGTCCATATAAAAAAATTGAAAATAAAAAAATCCCCAGAAAAAACAAGGCATTCAATCATTGGTGTAGTTATATCAATTCCTAATAAAATTTCTTTTTAACTTTTAACTTTTTACTTATTAAAAAAGTAAAAGTTAAGCTTTAATTTTTAATTTATAAATTAGCATTATATGATAAAAAGAATTTGATATTTATAGCCTTGTGCTATCGATAAGACGCAATAAATGATACTTGAAATTATTTTTATGGAACAATTCGTATTATCTATAAAATTTTACCTAGAGTTGTGAATAAGATCGATCAAAATCGGGTTGACAGGTTAAGGAATCTCTGACCCTAACCAAAGCTAAGTCGACCCAATCGACCCGATTAGTACATAGGTTGACGGGTTGACACGTCAAATAAGTTGTTTTACGTCAAGTGAGTTATTTTTGGTTAACATGTCAAATTGGTTGGTTTTTGATCAAATGGATTGTTTTTAGTAATGTGAGTTGGCAGGTCACATGCGTGATACATATATAAAGTTTTTTTATCCGGTCATCCACCGGGTAAAAAGTGTGGTTTGCTGTTAAGTTTAAATTTAAGTAAAATGGGTTGAGGGTTGTTGGATCAAATGAGTTGGTGGGTCAATCTATTATCAATATTATATAAAATTAAAATATTTATGGGTTGGCGGGTTGACTTATTAACCAAAAGGTCAACTCGACCCAAAAAATCAAATTGGTGGGTTACCAGGTCTAGATTTCACAGCCATAACCAGTTTTTCGGGGGGTTAAAGTCGAATCTCAGGTAAGGTCGATTATTGACAATCTTATATATATCAAACCGACTTCTATATATATTATATAAAAAAGTACAAAATTTAGGACTTTATTTTAACATTATGCGTGATTTCATAATAAACTTTTATTTTTTTATAAACGCTTTTAACTTACTTGGTAACCCGGTCACCGACCGGGTATTGATCTAGTTCCTTTTTGTGGGTTGTTAATGAGAGAAAAAAGAGTTGTGGTTCGATTGGCTTAATAATCCTCTTATTGTTGCGTAGGGTCGTGTCTTTAAGGCTTTCATGGGATTGTATCAAAAACATAACAGAGTGAAAACCGTGGTCGGCCTCCGGTAGTGAGGGTTTTTCTCGTATCTTGGATTCTCTGTAATTAACACGAGTTTTTTATTACCTTTTTACGATCCCTATAGTTCAAGCTCTAAGAAGTATCTAGGAATTTATCGTTTGTTTTGTTCCTAGATAATGTAATTGTAATTGTATTCGTGCTTGTATCTTTTGGCATATAGTGTTTTGCTAAATGTCATTTACTTAATATATTGTCCCCTTCTAAAGAAAATTGTGTGATACATTAATATTAACATAATATATTGTACATGTACCTGTAAATAGAATGACAATTGATTGACTCCCCATCATTTTCTGATGAACAAAACTCAACCAGGGCCAATTCCTTTAATGGTATCCAATATATGTTTATTCAATATGGGAACATTAATATAAACATAAACATGAGTAGTTTTGGAAAGTCGTATGCCGGTGTCTAAAGTTTTGTGTTTTGAATGGTTTTGAAATTGTGAGACAAAAGTGTTATTATCAAAAAAAATTGAACATGTTATTATCCATATAAAATATGGAGTATTAGTTAAATAAAACTTTTAATATCATCAGTTTAGAAATTTCCTTAAAAACATGTTAAATTATACAACTTGATTGTTCATGTCTTTCTCATTATGGACTGGTTGTGATACAGTTTTAATAAGAAGGGTAGATTATGTCAAAAGAAGAAAAAGAAAGTTGGAGGACTGAAGATGAAGATGAAGATGAAGATGAAGATGAAGATGAAGATGAAGAAGAAAAAAGAAGAGGGACTGCTTTGTTGTTTTTGCTGCTTATATAAACTGGAACCCTCACCATTTTAGGGTCACAACCCATTTACCCTCTTTGGGCGATTATTACCGTTATCACTTCATCACCATGTTTGTTCTTCGTTTGATATTAGTAATGTAGTTCATGTGTTTGTCCCTTATCCTTCACAATCTGTATGGATTATTGTATTCTTATTTGTTCTTGTTAATTTGTGTTCAAACTATTTCAATCTCAATCAATACAAGTCAATCCTTTGGCTATTTATCTGTCGTTGTTATATTTTCTTCAAAAAAGAACATAATTCGTTTAAGGGATTTGTTACTAGTGGTCCCGGGCATTAGTTATTGTGCATTTTAATAAAGTCTAAGTTTTTTAAAATAGAAATATATGTATTTATATGTATTTATAATTCAGTTTAAAATGTTAAGAATTAGTTGATTTAATGAATATAATGTTTATTAATTATTATATATAACAATTATGGAAGGCTTAGGCATAGTAACATGCTGATGTCAGCATGACGTCAGCATCTTTTTTTTTTATATAGTTTTTACCTTTTCTTTTAATTTTTTCTTTTTTTGGTACTAATGTTTTTTTTCTTTTAATGAGCTCTTTTAAGTGAGAAAAAATTATATTTTTCACCTCCATCAATAACGAGGTAATCACCGACGAACGGACATATATAATAGTATATTGTATTGTTTCTGCTATAACAAAATGATCAGTTTTTAAACCTTAATCTATATGTCCAAAAGATGCTTTATTTTTTATATTCACTTTTTTGTTTTAATTGTTTAGTTTAAACGGTTCTAACAGCCATGTAATCGTCGTGTTTCTGTTATAACAAAATGATCAGTTTTTAAACCTTTTTTTATATGTCTAAAAGATGCTTTATTTTTTATATTCACTTTTTTGTTTTAATTGTTTAGTTTAAACGGTTCTAATAGCCATGTAATCGCCGACCAACAAAATGTATGTATCACCACCTTATACACAATATACGTTTTACGTATCGTTATATTTTTTTTAATTTTTACCTTTTTTTTTAATTTTTTACCTTTTTTTTTAATTTTTTACCTTTTTTTTGGTACTAATGTTTTTTTCTTTTTTTAATGAGCTCTTTTAAGTGAGAAAAAAAAATATTTTTCACCTCCGTCAATAACGAGGTAATCACCGACGAACGAACAGATATAATAGTATATTGTACTGTTTCTGCTATAACAAAATGATCAGTTTTTAAACCTTTTTTTATATGTCTAAAAGATGCTTTATTTTTTATATTCACTTTTTTGTTTTAATTGTTTAGTTTAAACGGTTCTAATAGCCATGTAATCGCCGACCAACAAAATGTATGTATCACCACCTTATACACAATATACGTTTTACGTATCGTTATATTTTTTTTAATTTTTACCTTTTTCTTTAATTTTTTCCTTTTTTTTGGTACTAATGTTTTTTTCTTTTTTTAATGAGCTCTTTTAAGTGAGTTTATTTTGTCCTCATATGCCGTTTTAAGATAAATACCAGATTTGTCATGTGAAAACATAAAAGTCAAGCTTGGTGGAGTGGTTTGTGTCTCTACCTGTGGGGTGGGACGTCACGGGTTCGCACCCCCCCTCCCCCCTCTCTTTTTTTGTTTGTTTTTTTGCTTTTGCACTTTGCCCTCCTTTTTTTTCTTTTTTTTTTCTGCCCCTCCTGTTTTCTTTTTATTATTTCTAGCCCCTAACTGTATATAATTTGTGGGTTTTTCTTATCTTTTTTAACATTTGTTTTTTATCTTATTTTTTTACTCTTTTTTTGCATTATATATTCGTTTTTAATTTTTACATTTGGTTTTTTAATTTTTACTTTTTTTTTAATTTTTATTATATATTTTGTTTTTTATCTTATTTTTTTACTCTTTTTTTGCATTATATATTCGTTTTTAATTTTTAAACATTTGGTTTTTATACCTTTTTCACATGTAACATTTGGTTTTTTTAGAACTTTTTCATTTGGTTTTTCCCTTATGTTTTTTTTTTGTTCTCTTTTTTGTTTTTTGGTTTTAGTGTATTCCTTTTGTATAACTAAATGATCAGTTTTTATATAGTTTCTTATTTCCGTTTTTATCCTTCGTTTATCGTTATGTATATATCACCGACGTTACACACGATCTACAATTTACGTATCATTATGTGTCCCGGGACAACGCCCGGGGTTAAAATTCTCGTTAATTATATTTATCGAGATTTTAGCAATTCCCAATTCGTTTAAACCATCAAACTAATCATAACAAAACCGGCTTTGAATAGTTTGGTTAATTGGTTCGTTGTCTTCGGTATAGATAGATAATTTTGGTTTAGTTTAATTTGATAATTTGGATTGAACCTTAAGAAAATTGAGATCACTTGACCCAAGATCAAAATCGAACAAAATATAGTGAGTATGCTTTTAGAGAAATGATATAGTTACAAAGAAAGTCTACTAATAACATTTACAAACTTATGTGGACCAATTGAAAAAGAAGAGTGAATCAAGAAAGAGAAAATATATACTCCATCCGTCCCACTAAACTTGTCCAATTTTAAATTTTCAAAGTCAAACTTTACGAACTTTACCATTAATATTTTTATTTGTGTTATATAATATTTGATGAAAGTTACATGAATTGATTGCGTTTTAAGTGTTTGTTTCATTGGTATAACTTTCATCAACTATTATATAACACAAATAAAAATACTTATGGTCAAAGTTGTTAAAATTTGACTTTGAAATTTTAAAAGTGGACAAGTTTAGTGGGACGGGGGGAGTATAATTTTAGTGGTGGTTATTGATACCACATTTGTTTGTAAAATGTGTTTGTAAACATTTGTTTGTGAATGTAGCATTGCTCAATGCTCATACTTTTAAAGGAGGATAAGGGAGGGGATTCTCTCAAGTTCTCTAACATGACTAGTCATGTTAGAGAAATCTTGACCCTTGGATTAAAATCAAGGGTCAAGATCGAAAGATAATCTTTTGATCTTGATCTTTGATTTTAATATAAGAATCAAGACTTTTCTAACTTGACCCCTTAAGTTTAAAACAACTTGAGGAGATCTCCACCCGGAGGGTAATTAGAAGAAGAAAAATTAAAATAAAATAAAAAATAATCGGGTGGGTAGATATATAGTAACAGGACAGAGGCCGTACAATAAAAATCATATATTTTCGGTTGGCGCTTACGTGTAAGAAGCAATAGAAAAAGTGGCTCACGTGGGTTTGCTCAATTGAACAACCAGGACGAACGGTAGTTTCTTTTATCACATGCTAAATTCATGCTCGTGTGTGATGCGTGTTAATACTTCGATCGGTTTAGAATATAGTTGGCTAGTGGGACGACAATCATTTCTCAACCGTCAATTTTGTTAATTAGTGTTGATGATGTTGGATGAAAGATGATAATTTATGATACCGATACTTATATGATAAAATCACAAAGACAATCAACCAACTTTCTCATAAGAATTGGCTATAAATACGTCGCAGTGTGGGAGAGGGGTTTTAAAATTTAAATTTTTTCTTATAGGGGTCTTGAATTCCAGTCTTTTCAAAAGGTTTTTCAAAGTGGTACCTTCAAAAGTTTACATTAAGGTGGTAACAAAGAAACATTAATCGGGGTCTCCATAGTGTCCGCATGAATACCATTATAAGTGCCCGATCGTTAACAATTAACTCATCATTGATTTGAAATAATACAAAATCACAAAGATCATCGATGTAATTAACTATTTATGAATTTATCTCAATGTGTCAACCAAATAAGTGTGATGAAATTATGAACCAGATTCTAGGATACGAGTTTATGTTCTTAGGAATGTCATTTTCTTCCATCACTTTTTAAAAAAAATATATTCTAGTGATACTTGTATGCAGTGGCGGATCCAGAATATTCTATCACAGGGGCATATAACTTGAGGGTTAGATAGCGGGTTGAGCAAACCAATTTTTAATGTCAAAATGGGTCACGTCGAATCAACTCCTAACATTCTTAATGTCTTTATAAAATTTTATTTGTTTGTTGGATTTCAATCGAAGCCTAATTTTGTTGTTGTTTTGTGCTCTAGGCTTCACATATTATTCAAGTCTAATATTTGTAAAAAATTGGCATTCATAAAAACATAAATTGTATATGTACGTTATTAGTGCTCTACAAGAATACAATTGCTCTCTGCTAAATTAAAATTAAATAAAACAGATTGGTTTAGCTTTAAAAATGCATGACAATATTTGGCAGAGGGCATGTATAATTTTAAATGGGGGCAAGCTAATATAAGACACGAAAAAAAAACTTATAATATATAAATTGTTACCATTTAATAGGATAAGTTGGGAAACTATTGGGGGCCATACCCCCCGGTAATTACCTTCTACATTTGCCCCTGCTTGTATGGGATAAGTATCCTGAAATGTAACAAACTTTGGACAAATGTATATAGTGAGAAATAACTAAAGTTGTGTTCTTTGTATGTAATAACTTTCAAATCTTGTCTATTGTATGTATCCGACCAATCAAAAACTTACAAGTGGCAGCTTATATGGTTGCCACATATACTCGAATACATACAATAGACAGGATTTGAAAGTTATTACATACAAATATACAATGAACATAACTTTAGTTTTTTCACACTATAGACATTCGTCCAAAGTTTGTTATATTCCAAGATACTTATCCCTACTTGTATTATCTATAATGCCACTCTTTACATTACATGTATTATAAGAGTACTAGATGATAGATTTTCATAAAAAGAATTTTTAGTAGCGTTGAACTCTCCACGTCGCATTATAATTTACTTGCGTATTTAGCTAACTGAAAGTATACCCTGTAAAACTATCTAGCTATGTAATATATATTATTAGTTTTAGAACGACAAAATAATTATATTAATAAAGAAATCTACTAGCAAGGTACTAGAGATCAAACCAACAAAATCATGATCATAATGCAGAAAAGGTAAAGAGTGACATGTAATTCTGAAATGATATTAGATTTCCATCACAATTTTTCCGTGAAGTGTGTGATGAGGATAAAATATGGCACAGGGTAACACGACCAGGGAACAGGGAAACCCGACCAGGGCATTAGCGGCGACGTCGCCGCTAATGCTGGTGACGTGGCGGACCCCACATGCCAGCAATAATTACTGACAACGCCGTCACAGGCATTAGCGGCGACGTCGCCGCTAATACTCTGCCAGATTTACCATGACTGACAGGGGGCCCGCTAAAACTCTGCCAGATTTACCATGACTGACATGGGGCCCCGCAGTATTAGCGGCGACGTCGCCGCAAATGCTGCCTGGTCGGGTTACACTTTTTGCCCTGGTCGTGTTACGCACCTCGTAAAATATCGTCACTAGCTTAATACTTACATGATTTATTCACATATGAGCTGAAACTGTAATGATTAATACTCCTAAAGAACCTCCTAAAAATCCTCCTAAAACTTCCATATCATGACAAGTGGATTCCACTAACTCTCTTTCCTTATCACAATTTTTGATTTTACCACATGTCATAATCCTATAGTTAGGAGGATTTTTAAGAGGTTTAATTATAAGAATTTATCATTTCCCTTATTATAATGTGTGTGATAATGTCATACTGAATACATAATTTTAACTTAGATATAGAGCATCTAGAAGAAGTCTGATGGTTTTAGTTAAAGATGTTTAAGAATTCTTATTCGTTTGTTGTTCCTTCCAAAAATAATTCAATTCAACTAATAAACAAAGTCTTCGTTTACACGTGACCTCAGATCGCATTTACATTTGGAGTTCAATTGTCACTTTTTTCTTTTTCTTTCTCCAAAGCCGACATGTATAAGATATAGATAAATAAGTTAAAAATACTCACCTTGTGACACTAGGCGTTGATGATAGATCGAATGATGCTAGCTAAAGAGACCATTTCTAATGATGTATACTATTTTATCATTAACAATTTTAATTATTTAATAGTTATTGAAAGAATAGCTTTTTAATCTAGACATTAAAAAAATAATGTACGCGTAATAAATTAACTATAGATGATGAGATATTATTACAAAACAAGTCATATGCCCGCGCAATGCGGCCAAGATGGTGTTGGCGGTGGAGGTGACGGGTGGTGGGGGCGGCAATGATGGTGAATGTTAAAGTAATTGATGTTAAAGGTGGTAGTGTAGTTATTTTAAGGGTTGAGGGGTTTATGTTGTAAATTATTTCATTAAGGGTATTTAGGTATATTAGGTAGAGATGTTTAAATTATTGAATAAAGAAGAAAGGTATTTTGGGTAGTTCAAAGTTGTAATTTGAGAAAAGGGAGAGGGGTTGATGTTTTATATAATAGTATAGAAGTATAGATAACTAGGACTAATACCCGTACGATGTACGGATTTACGAAATTTATGTGCGATATACTCCCTAAAAAGGATTATATGTATAAAGAAACTTAGCTGTACTATCTTTTCACAACCTCTTCAACCAACTAGACATTCTATCAGAACCAAACACCTTTCCACTAAACTCAAAGACTATTCCTGTACCCTTCCTTCTTCAATCTCTCATTGTGCAAATTCTTTTTCTTCCAAAAATTCCATCCACAATTATCTCAATTATCTAAATCTCTCTCCCTCCTCTCTTCATTTTGTCAATTCCATTGACACACAAAAAGAGCCCAGCACCTACAATCAAGCATCCAAGGATCCTAAATGGGTAGATGCTATGAACACTGAGATAAAAGCATTAGAAAATAACAATACATGGTCATTAGTCTCTCTGCCTTCTGGAAAACAGCCCATAGGCTGTAAATGGGTTTACAGGATTAAATATCACTCTGATGGCACAATTGAAAGATTCAAGGCCAGACTTGTGGCACAAGGGTTTACACAAAAAGAAGGTGTTGACTACAAAGAAACATTTGCCCCAGTGGCCAAAATGGTCACTGTTAGAACCCTTTTGGCAGTTGCAGTCACCAAGAATTGGATAATTGAGCAACTAGATGTAAATAATGCTTTTCTTCATGGAGATCTTCTTGAGGAGGTATATATGGCAGTTCCAAAAGGTTACCAGCATGATTTGCCACCAAACACTGTCTGCAAACTACATAAATCCTTATATGGGCTCAAACAAGCAAACAGGCAGTGGTTCACAAAACTGACCACCTTTCTCTCTAAACTAGGGTTCATTCAAAGCTATGCAGACACCTCTCTCTTCACATACAATTTGCATCATGATTTCATTACTCTACTAGTTTATGTAGATGATATTTTGATTTGTGGTACCACTCAAACACTCATTGATTCTGTCAAAGCCAAACTTCACCATGAATTCAGCATTAAGGCCCTTGGCCCCCTTCATTACTATCTTGGGATTGAATTTCTCAGAAATGACTCTGGATTGGCAATGACACAAAGAAAATATGCTCTTGATCTTCTCCAACATGCTCAAATGACAGATGTCAAACCTGCCTGCACCCCAATTGATCCTACTCACAAGCTCACACACACTACAGGGACACCATTATCTGATCCCACTCTGTACAGGACTCTAGTAGGTAAACTAATCTATCTCACTATCACTAGACCTGATCTGGCCTTTGCTGCTCAATATCTCAGCCAATTCTCCCACTCACCTACTGATGATCATTTGAAAGCATTGCTCAGAGTCCTTAGATACATCAAATTAAACCCAGGTCAAGGCCTCTACTTTCCTGCCTATAACAATCTTGTTCTTACAAATTTTTGTGACAGTGATTGGGCTGCATGCCAAATGTCCAGAAGATCAGTTTCTGGATTTGCAATATTTCTGGGCACCAGCTTAATTTCTTGGCAATCAAATAAACAAACAGTTGTTTCTAGATCCTCTACAGAAGCAGAATACAGGTCCCTGGCTGATAGTACCTGTGAAATAACCTGGTTAACTTGTCTCCTCAAAGATCTCTCTGTTACAATTCCTACACCAATTGTAATGCTTTGTGATAATGCATCTACCATTGCTCTTGCTTCTAATCCTGTACATCATGCTAGAACTAAGCATATTGAACTAGATTGTCACTTTGTAAGAGAAAAGATCAAGTCTGGTCACATCAGCCCTCAGTTTATCCCAACCAAGTCACAAGTTGCAGACATCCTCACCAAAGGTCTTCCAAAAGCACTTCATTATAACTGTCTTTCCAAGTTGAGTTGTTGTAATCCTTACAACCTCTCAACTTGTGGGGGGGATGAAGATACATCAAATGTATCTGAGTTAAAGGATTCAGGATCAAAAGTAAATGCTTGTAGAACAATGAAGTATAGCACAAAGTTGAAGAATGTTGTAATAAAGTGTCTTTCATATTGTAACAAAATGTAGTGTCAAATGTGTAAATATAAGATAGTTAGAGGGTTAGAATTAGAAATGTAGGAGTTAGTTAGAGAGGCGGTTATAGTTTTGTTTAAATAACCGGGTTGTAATTTCATTTCCTAATTAATGAAATATATCCAAAATTATATTCTCCCTCATTTCTTTATAAACACTAGATCCGCCAATGCGTATACATGACCTGCTATAAATAGATTATAAAGATTTACTCCGTAAATAAAAATAAAGATTTCAAAATTTCAATAACTAACAATTGACCAAATCTTTAGTAGAGTCATGAGAAGTGAATGAATATGAATTGAATTTGATCCTAACATAGATCCCTTTTTTCGATGGCATGTTGGTATACCGACCCGATTTGAGTGACAAAATTAAATTTTCATTAAATCTTTTTCATTAAATCAAAGTACGTAGCGGAAGCGTGTTAATAAACTATTAAACTATTTTAATATCTCTTGCCAAGATCCACATGCATGCAATATAAGTAACTTAATTAAATAAAACTAACCTCGTTGCGGTAGAGAAGATTCCTCATTGAGATAGAAGATTCTGGAAACAAGATTCCAAGAGTAGAAATCCCCCAAGTGTGCGTACACGAACAATGCCTCAACCAAAGATCTGCTAGGCACCGTTAAGCTTACGACCGCAACCAACCGAAACCCTTAGATTATCCCTAAGGTCGAATTCGACCTCTCTACTAATAAGAGAGTCGAATTTCGAATCCCTTCTTAGGGTTGTGTAATTCGAACCTCACCAAATACAAAAGTCAATAAACCTTTTGTTGAAACTAATTTAGGGTTTTATAATCAAACCTAAAACAATTTAGGGTTTTGTTTCTTTTGGGAAAGTGAGTTCGACCAACACAAAAGGTGGAAGAAGATTCTCACATTTTGTGTGTGTATAGGGATTTAGAATGAATGAATTATTTAGGGATTTGATGAGGTTTTACAGAGAAGTCTTCTAATCAAATTAGGAAACCAAAAACCCTAAAATTCCCTCATCAAATTCGTCCTCCCCCTTATAGGAATGATCTAGAACCGCCCTAAGGGGCTAGGTGGGTCGGACCGGGTTAATCATTAATTAATTAATCTGAACCATTAACTAATTAATTATCCAACTCGTTAACTCATTTAATTAATAAGTTATCTATCCAATCAATTAAAACTAACTTTAATCGACTTTTACAAATAACGGTTGTCGGTTTATCCATTTATCTCAATTAACTCGTGTTAATTTTATAAACGAATAATTTAATTAAAACTATTTAATTAAATGCGTAAATGATCAAATATCATTCTGTAGCTTTATGGTTAAACATTATAGATGTTCTATTGTGTATGACCTACGGGCTCAAAGATCCGAAGACATATGGTTAGTCGGGTTTACGAAAGTTCACACAATTTCAGCATATGTCTATTAATATGTAGGGGTTGGTTATTGTAAAACAAGTATTAAAGTAAAACAAATAGGACAAGATCTTGACACTTAGATCATGATAAAATTGATGCACGAAGATTCACGAAGTACTAGTATATATATTGATGCACGATGATTTTCATGATGCACGGTCATTTTCAGTAAAGAAAAACATATTGTTTTATTTGTTTTACTTTAATAGTTGTTTTATTTTACCTAAAACCTTAATATGTAATATGTAGAATTTATGAATTAGTTTTTTCTAGCGGTAAATTGGATCTCCGTTGTCCCATCCGATTACATTCCTTGAATTTAGGACCTGAAGACCGTTAAGTTATTAACATGGAAAAGCTACCATAGGTGATATGCATGGAACTTTAATATTTCTTGTTATGTAAAACTTGGACCTATTATTTCACCATTATTGAATTCATTGGATACATAGTGTATATCTTAAATATTTGGGATTTAAAGTAAAACCTTATTGGGAAGCTTTGTATATTTAAGAAAAGTGATATTAAAGGTCTTATTAAATACAACATTAAGTTCATATATACTTGAATTGCATAAAATAGTTATACACTTATCATAAAAATTTGAGATAAATTTTCATACGAAAGGTATAACTTTTTATATACGTTAAATACAGCCCCTATAATTGTATTTAGCACGTTAACTATCAATAGATAGATTTGTATATAGGGAAACCTGAGACTTGGAGATCTGAAGTTCATATTATTGGTGTGAACAAAATGCGCTTGGGAGTCGGGAATAGAGACGAAGGTTTTTTAAAATTGGAGTTGGGTATATGAAAAATCATATCATTGAGCCCAAATTTGCCTTTAAAAAAACATATCTGTATAAATTAATACTTTTATATAATGATATGTAAATTGTTGCAGCATGTAACTATATGTTAATCTACATTACATTTTTATGCATAATTAGTTTATTTATTACCTTAGGGGAAGACAAATCCTTCAATACTTTATAACTATCGTACTACAAACTATTTATTAAAAGTAGATAATCTTAAAATTACCTGCCCCTTATTAAACATCAGCATTGTAAACTAATTTATCGACATGTAGTCCTTCGAAAGTATATATTAGAAAAGAGTAATGATAAATCCTCCTAATAGATCAACCTAATTATCCTCCTAATCATAAGATGAAGCCACATGGAAAGATAATGAGTGTATTACACATGTCAAAATGTTGTGGTATTAGGAGGATTATTAGGCTAAAGTTTTAGGAGGATCAATCATTTTCCATTAGAAAAGAAGGGGGAAATGTTAGCTACATTACAATGTAGCCTATTAACTACATTATTTCAATAAAAAATTCTATCTTTCCTTAATTAAATATTTCAATAGTAAATACTAGTGTTTAGTTTGCCAAACTCTCCTCCTAGTTATACGGATAGTGTTGACTTACAGATTCAAAACAAGATGAAAAGTTTTAAATCTTTTCTACAATCCTATTCGGACCTCACAAGTATTAGTGTACAATATATCCTATCGTTTTCACTTAACTGTTTGTTTTCTAATATTTTTATTTTTCTAAATTTTTTGAATTATATTTACCCCACAATTAAATACAATATTACATTAAAAATGTACTCTTCTTATTTCCAAAAAATGTACAGACCAAACAATAGCATAGAAACAATTATGCAACAATATTGATACTAATAATACATTAATGACCAATTTTTGCGTTGTCCCTCCTGACCCTCCATGACCACATGATAAACCAACAGTGCTAAAAAATTGAAGCAGCATGACATATTTGATGTTTATGTGTTTTCAAGTTAAAAGAATGTATTTAGTTGATATGGTGGAAATGATACTACTCCGTATAAAATGTTAATCGAAAAAATTGATTGGAAAAGATGTGAACTTTAAAGGGAAAATCAATAAGAATCTCTTGCGTGCATTAATCTATACTATCCAATAAAACAAATTACCCCCTTTTTTTCTTAAACTTTCTGTCTTTGAAAAACCAAAAATACCCTTCTTCTTTATTCACTAATTTAAACATCTTCATCTAATATACCTATAATACCCTTAATGAAATAATTTACAGTATAGATCTCCAACACTTAAAATAACTACAATATCACATTTAACATCAATTACTTTTACATTCATCATCATCGTCGCCCCCATCACCGTCTCCACTGCCGCCCCACCACCGTCACCACCACCACCTTCGCCATCACTATCCCCACCGCCGCCGCATTATGCGGGCATAAGTCTAGTCTAGGATAATAAGAAACTAATTAAGGGTAAATAAGTCTTTTTGTTGAAATAATGTAGTCAATAAGCTACATTGTAATGTAGCTAATATTTCCCCTTAGAAAAAAGAAATATATGTTTGTAAATAGAGTTTGTAAGATAATATGATGAGTAGAGAAAACCACATAAAAGTATTAGGAAAAAGAAAGAATTATTAATAACAAAAAGATTATTAGAAAAGCTGGAGATAAGACAGAAAAGGAAAGGAGTTGTCTCCACCGATACACGTGGACAGTCCTAATTTAGTCTTTCTATTTCTTTATCCAATATTTTTTCTTTTAAATAGATTGGTTAAATTTTGTATTCCTATTTTCTTATATTATTTATTTATTTATTATTTACTAAATAAACTCATGCGTTGCATGATGAGATTGTTGTCATAAAAATATGTTAAAAACATGCATTTTCCAAATCTTAGTATATACTAAAAAACAACTAATCTAACCAATTTAAAATTATTTACACTTTTTGGTTTTCCATCACCAATTTACACTTTAACCCAATTTAAAAATAATTAATTACACTTTTTGGTTTTTCATCACCAATTTACACTTTAACCTAATTTGAAAATAATTAATTTACACTTTTTGGGTTTCTATCATCAATTTACATATTAACCCAATTTAAACATAATTAATACTTTATTGCATAATGTCTATTTAATAACAAAATATAGCTAAAAGTTAAAGATGTTACAACATTTGGATTAATACCAATTAATATATATATATATATTTTATATATTTATATTTATCAATTAATATATATATATATGTTATAAACAATATTTTATACACCATTCAGCTTTAATTTAGCATTCAGTTTATATTTGAATATCTCAATTTTTTTAAGTATATTTTTATATTTTAACGTATAAGTATTTTTTTTATTCCATATAATTCTTATATTGATAATGTTGTAAAATCCGTGTATTTGACACGGGTCTAAAAGTATATGACTACAACATTGTAGCAACAATGTATTAAATGTAAACTTACTTATTAAAGGTAGTTACATTATATATGAATATATTTTATACTAATACATGAACTTGTTTTTTCAATAATGTCTAAATCATACAACTATGTAACAACAAATGAAATCAAAAAATAAAGTGTATAAAATATACATCATGAATAAACCATCAACACGAGTTCAATTTCAATGCATAAATCATAAACTGAATAGATTAATTTTCAAAAAGTGAATAATTTATTGAATTTGAATAAGAAATTGAATTTTTATTTAATAATAAAAAGGTAAAATATGACCTTCAAAAAGTCAAAGGATGAAAAGAAAAATAAAATCACTATATCATATTTAATTCAATCATGAAATAATTTGATATAATCGATATATAATTATTACTCTAGATAATAACTTAATTAATAAGTACGCGACTAAGTTTAAAAATTGAAAGTTTTTATTCATTATATAATCCTTAAATAATATATTTGACTAAGTATTTCATTTAAATAATATTACCAGATACTTAAAAAAATGACAAATAAGCAAAAAGCGTAGTTGACACTCAAATACTTAAGCCACATTAGATTTAAATTATTATCCATATTAAATATATACAGAGATTAAATAAATTAGCTATAAATACATATTAAATATAAAAAGATTAAATAAATGAACGATTATAAAGAGATAAGTTCAAATTTACTTTAACTAATAATAATTTACATGGTATGTAAAAAATATAAAATATTTGAAAAATGACAACTAAGTAAAAATCGTATTTATCATCTAGATAAATATGACATATAAGATTTTTCATATCATCTCTTAGTTACGGAGTATTATATAAAAAAAAGATATGATATTATACTATTATTAAATATGGATTGAAGATCTTATTTGCCTGTAGCTACAAGATACAACACCTATAAAATAACATATAAATTAAAAGAGGAAAAAGAAAAAACAATTAAAAGTTTGCTAAACAAAAAGGATTATCATTGTGTGAAATATAACAGATCTAATAGGCACAGTGGACTTAAACCATGCCTTTTATATGTACAAGTATTGATGTTGGAAACCTGCGTGGCAAGTTAAAATGGTTCGACTTAGAAAAGTTATGTCAAATTTTAAAAGTCGCAAATTAAGGTTATTAAGAATTTATTTTCCATAACTAATAATAATATAACGTTTATCAATAGATTTTGATTAATAAAAATAAAAATTTCTTAGATTACGTCTATAAAATTAATGTTGCTAAAAACAAGATTTACTAACTTACAGGATACAGATAAATTATTTCTTTTTTGTTCTAGTGTTCCCTCACTTTAAATGACAAATGCCATAATTTTTAAATAAAATTTATTTAGATATATATGGTAGTTTTCTTATAATATAATGATCTTTGGTTAAATCAATTTTTTGTTCTTTGATCTTTTCAACCCGCTTTATTGTTAACCTCTTTAGATTTTTAGTTTAACCAAATTAGCTCGTTAAAAGTTTATTTGTATACGAAATCAAAACACTTACTCTAAAGTTTGTCGAAATATATCATTTTTAAATACATATGTCAGTCTAGTTGTACCACGTGTCATCAACTTATACTTCCATCTATCATTTTAGAGATTTGATCAAATTTGTTAAGATTAAATGTCATTTATATTTTTCTCTTTAATGTTGACCTTACGTAATCTCACGATAACATGACCACTATATAAAAAGACAAATCTTTTATCTAAACTATCTAATAAAACAAACCATCCATTTTTTTCTTTAAACTTTCTGTCTTTGAAAAATCAAAAATATCCTTCTCCTTTAATCACTAATTTAAACATCTCCATTTAATATACCTATAATATCCTTAATGATATACAGAGTAATTTACAGTATAGACCCCCAACACTTAAAATAACTACAATACTACCTTTAACATCAATTACTTTTACATTCACCACCATCATCGCCCCATCACCGTCTCCACTGCCGTCCCCACCACCGTCACCACCACCACCTCCGCCATCACCACCACCACCGCCGCCGCATTTTGGGGGCATAAGTCTAATTTTCTAATAAAAATTACTGTAACCTGTACATCTTTTTAAAGGTCCTATAAATAAAATGTATCTAAAGTATAATACCATATTCATTATTTTATTTTGTTAAGAAAATTCCGTTTTTTAAAAATAAAATAAAATACGCATTACACAATGACTCGAATGACTTCTAACTAGGTGCGGGCGGCGGAATGTGATTCTAATCGGACGATCTATATTAAGGGGGCCCCACCTGACCGAATCATCTAAAATTAGGTTACCGAAAGAAAGTATTTATGATCGAACGGCTGTGATCTAATTTCGAATCTTCTTTCTCAGTTTCAAACCGTCGATCACCTTTGTTTTTTAAGTTATTCATTTTAAGGACCTTGTATTGTCTAGGTCATTTATGATTTCCCCTTATGTCGTACTTGTATATTTTACAATCTAACCCTCTTACTATATCTAACCTCATAATCTACCCAATTTAGTTATCAAAGTTAATAATCATATAAAAATGGATAGACGGTAAGCTTTCCGCTATTCAAATGACCAGGGAAAGACAATGCATTTTGACTCACATGTATACAATTTAACCGAAATATTTTTGTGACCATTTACGAATCTTTTCCACAATTCTCTTTAATTTAAACGTATTTAGATACAAATTTCACATCCTATAAATAAATCAAGCATGATAAATCGTTAGGCTACCATGAGTAGTCAAAATTAGTTACCATAGATTCACCATAAAGACTAAAATCAATAATCTTTTAACCAAATCATAAGCCGAATGGTGAAATCAATTTAGTTCGGAACAAACCCAAATCACTATCAAAATTCTGTTTGTAGTTTGACTCAATTATCTATTTTTTCCTACTTGAATCCATATATTGAACACTTCTAAGTAATACTAATGTACCATATGGCTAACTAGTTATCAACATTTTAGAATAGTGTATCATATGATACTGCAGAATATTTGTCCTGAATGAGCAAATTTATAATGTTAATATTATAATTTGTAAGTATTCACTATATTTACTTTTTTTGTACGGATAAAATTCAAAACCCACATTTAAAATTAAATAAATTATATTTTATCAAAATAAGGGTGCGGGCAATTACCTACACTACCCCCGAGCTACCTCCGTCCTAAGCTGAACTCAAACCTAGTTCTAACGTTTATTTGTATACATTATGTACATTTTTATTATATTTTATACGATATTTTTGTAGCTTTTATAAATAATTCTTTTAATGAATATATGTTCAAATAAATTAGACGAATTACTTTATTGAATGAAAAGTTTACCCAAATATATAAAATAAACATAATTAAATTAAAACTTAAACGGTAATGGTATAGTGTTCGATCACATGTCTAAAAATCAAGTCTTTTGACAATATATTTACCATAGATATATAAATATTTAATTATCCGAGTGAATTTTTTTTTTAAAGGTTTTTTGGTGATAAAGTTTCTCATCTATATATTTAAATTGAGGATCTATTATACAAGAAACTCTCTATCACAAACCTACTTAAAACAAATATATGTTATACTTTTTATTATTCACTAGTAATCTATACATCTCTAAGAGGATTGCATAATTAACTATTATATAAAGTATTAATTCCTCATATATTTTTTTTAAAATTATAAATTTGATATACCTAAAATGACATTATCATTTAACACACTTATCACCTAACATATATTATCTACCAAAAATACCCATAATAAAATAATTTATAACATTTGTTCCCCAGTTCCTAAAATAACTAACATACATTTTAAATTAATTACTTTTACATTAATAACCTACTGTTGCCACGCCATCGACCACCACCACCCGCCGCCACTATGTAACACCATCGTGATCGTATCGTGCGGACATGATTTTAAATATTTTTTATGGAGCAAGTAGCTTACCACTTTATCGGTTCCACATTATATTACGATTATTTATTTCTTTACCATATATAATTTATAAATCCTAGCTTCAAACCAAATATTCTTTACTTTTTATTATAATTTTTCTACTCAAGGTATTTGTTACATTGTTTTCCTAAAATATCGTAAAATGCATTTATTATACATTAGTTCTATCTGACAATGTTTCCTATCTCGTATGAATAATTAATACAATTTTTAAATTTTAAAAACTCTAATTGTGTATTAACATGTGTCTTGAAGGTACATGATAAAAGGAAGCCTTTTTATCATGGGATTGTAAGAAACGTTATTCTTCTTTTAATTCCAAATACAAGATGACGACGACGACGACAGGAACAACAACAAAGCCTCAATCCCTGTAAACGGGGTATGGGGAGGTGGGACGTAGACAGTATTGCCTCTACCCAGAAGTAGAGAAACTGCTTCCAAAAGGACCTTCGGTCAAAGGTGTAAAAAGCGAGGGGTATAAAGAGTACTGTAGTAACCATACCTGTCTGTTGAAAATCACCTGATTACATAAAGAGTAGAGAAGGATAGCAAACATGCGACTAACATACTTTAGCACAAGTTCAACAATACATATACAATAGAATCCACATTGAACATATTAAACAACATAAAAGCGAAAAAACATAATAAATCTAGCCTCCTTCAAGAAACTAACATGTGGTATGAAAACAACCATACATACATACATATAGATAAGAATTAACTAACCAAGAAAGATAACAGGTGCTAATCAACCTATGAAACAAGATAACTTATGCCACCTAGCTAAACTACTTTTTTTTTTTTTTTGAAAAGTAACTTTTATTCACAAATCGCCAAACTCACACAAATCGTGGAGTGGCATGTATACAAACACTAATAATTACACTTATACATTAAAGAAAATCCAATCTTGCCAACTAATTGAGCAATGCCTCGATCGATTTTTGTACCATAAATAACTCGTAGTCTTAATCTCATGGATGACCTTCTCCACATCAATGATCTTGCCTTCGAATTTCAATTCGTTCCTCGCCTTCCAAATGCACCAACATGTAACAAAGACCACACCTTTAAATACTTTTTTCCCTTTTCTTCCTAACCCCACGTGTTCTTCAATAGAGAATAAATCCCTAGCTGAGAAAAGAAAATTTGGATTGACCTTACACCATAATCCTATTTTGTACCATATTTCCAAGGCGATTTCACATGAGCATAAAATATGTTCAATGATTCCTCTCCTTCCTGACACATACCACAAACCATGCTGCCAAAGTAGCAATTCCTAGTTCTCAAGGCGACCAAAGTTGGTACTCTGTCCAATGATACCCGCCACATAAAGATGTTACACTTCTTCGTCACCCATCTTGACCATTTGAAAACGACATTCTCTACTTGATTTCTCCCTTTTCTCAAAAATTCTTTGACATTCTAATCCTCTCATTTATCTCTCAAATAATCAATCCTAGTCCTTGAAGTAATCTCTCATTGGTCATATCCAAATACAAGAATACAACTGATATGATTAATTGGTCATACAATGAAACCCAAATTTTATCGATAAACACAAGAACAGATATTGCCTAAAAGTTTACATCTACGAGAAATAGTATAATCTAACCTAAATCGAAACAAAATACTTAAAGCAACTTGTTACATAAGCCAAGGCTATCTCTAATTATCTTCTTTGTAAAACTTTTTATTCAAAAGGTAATGAACGTCAACCAATTCATAAAAGACTCTTTCCATTACTACTCTCATTGAATCCATTATTTATATTTTTCAGTTTATATTCTTTGTTTTTAAATGATGATAAAATAATTTACTAAAAGAAAAAAAAATGAAACATATCAACTCAATTTCCTTGACCAAACCAAATCCACCACCATGTCATTGCCATATAGTGTAAGGTGGCAAAATGAACCTACCCCAAAAGTCATATACATATTCCAAAAAGTTTATATATGTTAATTAAATAAAATCTTTCATTAAAAGTTAATTTCATGAAAATACTAATATATAAATATAAATAGTCATATATGACCGCCTTACAAATTCCTTTCAATCCTTTTCGAGCTTCCCCAGTCTTTCCTCCTTCTCTCTTTCACCGTCTGCCTCTCATTCATTCATTCATATACGTTTCACACACACACATACACACACTCCAGAACCCTCTTCTTCATTTTCTGTAAGTTTTATTATTATTATTATTAGTATATATTTATATTATATTATATTATACTCTGTTTTTTCTTGAACCGACTCTGTTTTTTTTCATATATATTTTCATAGTTAAATGTAGGTTTTTGTTTTGATTTCCCCAAATTCGTCAAAGGGGTTTGTTCTAAATCTTATTTTTATGATTTGGGCTTTCGTTAAACAGGATAAAGTTTGAAGCTTGCAAGTTTAATCACTACAAAAAACATGGTATTTTATATTTTCTTGAAATATTGTTTTTATTTATTGTTAAAGATAAGAATGTTTTTTCTTTGAGGTTTTATTTTGTTTGATTGATTAATAATGATAAGCCCATTTGATATTTGATTTTTTTTTGTTTTCAGGTTAGCCCAATTGATAAAATGGAGCATCAAGAATTTGGTCCACCATGGTTGATACCAATGATAAAAGCTGATTACTTTATTACATGTAAATTTCATGGTGATGCTAATAAAAGTGAATGCAATCTTTACTGTTTGGATTGTTGTGGTAACTCTCTTTGTTCTTACTGTTTGGGCCATCATAAAGACCATCGAGTTGTTCAGGTAAATTTTGTTAAAAAGTTTTTATCTATATCATGTTTTTATTGATGAAATGTTTGATTAAATGTTAGTTTAGTGTAAATGTGATGTGATAATAATGTATTAAAAAGTTTGCATTTTTTTGGTTGTGAATGATTAGATAAGGCGATCTTCGTACCATAACGTGGTGAGGGTGAATGAGATTCAAAGATTTTTGGACATTTCATGTGTGCAAACCTACATTATCAATAGTGCAAAGATTGTGTTTTTGAATGAAAGACCACAGCCGAGGCCCGGTAAAGGAGTCACCAACCATTGCGAGATTTGTGGTCGGAGCCTTGTCGATGCTTTTCGCTTTTGTTCTCTTGGTTGTAAGGTATAAAACTACTTCCCTTTTTGTACATTTTTATAATTATGCCTTATTTTGTATTGTCATTCTTTTAGTTAGGAGGTGTTGGGGTAGTTTTTTTTGTTTTAAAGCAGCATTGCTTATTTATATAACCAACTCCAATTAAGGAAACCCATTACGGAAAAACTCTGTCTTCTGTGAGCATTTTGCTCACATTAAGATTTGTATCCAAGACATTTAAGTCTTGTGTTCCCCGAATCGATGATGGTTGGTGTTGGGGTAACTTATTAAAAAGTGGTTATGAGCTTATTAGCTTTTGAAATAAGCCATGTCCAAGGTGCATTTGTAAAAGTCAATTATTTGTACTTTAAAAAGCTAATAAACATTTCTTATAATGAAATAACCTAATAAGCTCATTAATCAGCTACCCCAAACACCCACTTGAATTCGTTATATGTCCTTAAAAGTTGATAAAATCCTACTAATGTGTTAAGCCATTTGTGTACATTCATTGTCATTAGGACTTTTATGTATTCTTAGTTTGTGGGCCTATTTTATCTCCTACTATGGTTGTAAGTTCAGTTGCTTTTTATCTGCCCAGTCTACTATTTTGGGTTTAGAAATGATTGTTTTGACGGTTGTACTTGTTTGACCAATCTGCTTTGGTTTTAACTTTATTTGGCCTGTCTCATACTTTGGGCTTTGGGGCGGTAGGGATACTAATTTGTGGCTGTTTTGTTGGTTAGCTTAATGGTATGAAACGAGGCGATCGAGAATTAAGTTTCACACAAAAGATGAGACATGGCCACACTTATGACCTAGATGAGCCGGTGACGCCCAAGAAGGTGAAAAGGTCAAATTTTTTCAACCAGTTTATCGAAACTCCAATGTTCAACTTCAATATTTATGGGCGAAATGGTAATTCCGACATGTCGTCTTCGTCTATATCTGGAGACGAAGCAACGAACAACATGTCTCCCGGGACCCCACCAATATTCAACCACCGGAATTCTAGCAGGAGAAAGGGCATTCCTCGTCGGGCACCATTTTAGAAAGAACAAAAGAGAACACAAGCGCATTAGCATGGTAATCTATCCTCCATATGCTATCCCTTGCGCGATAGTGATACTTAGACATGGAGGTCAAGGGTTTGAGTTCCACTTTATAGAAAGGTGAATATACATATGAACATATAGTATAGTTGTGATAAAGATGATATATATACTTTGTTAATATAAGTTAGTATAAGGTTTTGTGTTTGGTCATGTACATTAATGTTATTTTTTGTTGCTATAGCTAGGAAAAAGAAAAAGATGAAAACTAGATTGTATAAGAAATGTACAGGGTAGATACTTAAAAATGTAAATGTACAATATTGTGATACATATGTGGTATAACAAGTAGTTGGTTTATAAGTAAACAAATGTGTTTGTATCTATATGTATATGCTTATGTAACTATATACAACCCAAAAGCAAGGATTTTGTTAATTGGGTTTTTGTGATTGATGGTTATTGTTGCGGGAACTCTTGGGAAGTATGTGTTTATATGGATGTATGTGAACGTACAAGTGTTTGAAGCATGATGTACAAGAGTGGTCAATTTATAATGTGGATGATGAAGAAGAGGCGTGAAGGATCTAAACTACTTTGTGGCAAATAATGTAAAAGAATGAATAGATTAGAAAATGATAGATTTGTTGTTTAGTGATGATACATGTCACATTCTAAACTCCCATGGTTCATGGGGTACGTTTGGTTTAATGTTTGTTCGTCGTTTTGGTTTCTTTAAAAATGGAAAGTATTAACGTGGAGTGTGCTAAAATATCATCAAATTGGTCTAGTGACAAGGAGTCTGGTATTTTACAAAGTGGTTCTTCTGTCTTACGTATATCTCAGGGGTAGCCAGAAAGATAACTGGAACCGGGCAAAGCCCGGTTAGACCCTTGCATTGATCCAAAAATAACTCGTAATTTCGGTTTAATTTTTGTCGAAGGAAAACCTTTTTAGAGAATGTGGAGTGTTTTAAGTATAAATGTGGTTTCGCTATACAATCTGCGTTCTTGACATATCAGTAGTTTTATTTGTCAAGCCATTAGTCGACATGCTTAATGTGTGGTTTATAGGAATTATGCCAACCTTGGTATTCGTTATACAATATACATTGTTGGCCTAATGTATGGTTTAGATCATTGGGGCCTAGAGAAGGGAGGTAAGAAATGCGTGTTGCAAGTATTTAAATAACTTTGTAATGATAAAAGGGATGTTTAATGGGACAGAATTTTGTGAATAAGGACGAGCCAGAATATAACTATTGATGGACAAGTTTAGAAATAAAAAAAATATATATCATGAAGTCGATTAAAAATAAAAGCCTTAAAATATCCATTTTTGTACGTAGGATTGGAAAAATGAGGGGTCAATTAACCCTTTTGACCCCATTATGGTTACGTCGACGATCGCGTTGTGTATGTGTTAATGTGTATATAAATGTTTTGTATCTCTCCATTAGAAAGTTACATGTGTTCGCAAAGTGAAAAATCTTCTATAATTATTCTCATCATATTTCTAGGACCTCCAAACAAAACGTATTCGAGTTTCCTCGAGTGAAAAACAAAATGATGCATTTCTTCTTTCTTTTGTATTTTTGTATTTTTGGTATTTATTCTTTTTGTTTAGGGGCAAATTAATACCACATCATCTACACATGATTCACATAATATTTATAATTTTTTTTCATATCATGAATTTCATGAAACTAATACTTACAATTTTAAAATTAATGGAACACGTATCACTAGAACCGAGAACCTGATTCATCATGTTGACCGATGAAAACAATTGTGAACAAAATTAGAAGACCTTTTAAGAAAATACTGTTTTCAATAAGAGAGTGTTAAATATCAAACGTCTCCACGAAAAAACGGACAAAAGAATAGCTTCTATACGAACAAAAAGAAAAGAAACACTGCTGAACAGGGACGACAAAAATACCCGTATCCGATGGGGAATTCGATACCTGACCCGATTTGACCGGGGAATCCCCGAGTTGACCGGGGATGGAGACAGGTGCGATGATGTAATTCTATTCCCCGATGGGAATGGGGACGGGAATGGGAAACCATAAATCTCCGATCCCCATACCCGAACCCGGAAAAACTATATATGTTCATTAGTTACACTTTAAGTTTTTTTCTATTTTTTAGAATCACTTTAAGTTTATAGCTTTTCGTTTAATACTTTTCATGTGTTACACTTTATTTATCAATTACTTAACATAGATATTAGTTTATATATAGAAAAGAAAAGGTCGAACTACACGTTTTCTTAGCTATCTTCTACTTCAATGAATTTATGTTTAGTCCAAAAAGATATCCCCGATTACCCGACGGGGATCCCCGATACCCGATGGGGACGGGTATGGGGATGTAACTTAAATCCCCGACGGGGACGGGAATGAGGATTATAAGTGAGAATCGGGTATGGGGATGGAGATCGAGATCCCCGACAATACCCGCCCCATTGCATCCCTGCCGCTGAATAGGAAATAGGAAATAATTTATTATAATTGTCATTTGGTCGTAAGGGTGGATTTCCTTAAAAAGTAAAGAGAAGTCATTATTGTCCACTAAAACTATATCGACATATATTTATCGACCTATAAAATAAGAGTAATGATAGCTAGGCATTAAAAATGTGCATTAATATTAAAAATAATTTATATGAAGAGAGATTTTTTTAAACTTTATAAAATATACGGAAAATATGCATTAATAATTGAGTGTAACCCCACCAGGCAAAAAAGTGTAACCCCACCAGAGAGGGTATTAGCGGCGACGTCGCCGCTAATACACTCTATGGTGGGGTATTAGCGGCGACGTCGCCGCTAATACTGCGGCCCCCTGTGTGTAATGGTAAATCTGGCAGAGAAATTAGCGGGCCCCCTGTCAGTGTCATAGTATTAGCGGCGACGTCGCCGCTAATACCCTGGTCGGGTTGACTTTTGCCTGGTGGGGTTACCCTGTGCCTTAATATTACATAAACAATAATTCATGGTATAAATATAAATATATCCTAATAAAGAAATAGGTTTTATGCTATTTATTTATACATTCGACAACGTCATCTGTGACGCAAATACCTTAAGTCGATCAACCTTCCTTCTTTGCTAAGAAATTTATCATCACAATTCCAAATATATTGGAGTAATAAGATTTTCAATTTTATATTCTTTGTCATTTGTTAATAGAGGTCAAGGGTTCGATACGCATGTCTAGCAAGGCTGGAGGTCCTTTCTACCTTTAGTAGAACATAGAATTAACCTCTTTATCTTAGGTAGGGGTAATGTTGTCTACATCTTAACCTATCCCATACACTATCGAAGATGGTATTGGAAACCAAAACCTATAGAAGATGACATTTGATGATGTTACTTTTTTTTTTCTTTTCATATGTTAAGAGAGTTAATGATTAATTTGTGTAATAACATGTACAATCTCGAAAACAAAAGTGTCAATATTGTTTTCCTTCTATTTCATGATCATACATGACAAATATTGTTTTATTTTTTTAAACGATAAAGATGAAATATTATTAAAATTATCACCTAACAAGACGCTAAAAATCATACATAACTAATTATCTAAATTAAAAATATCAGTCCTTATAAAAGAAATATTTATAAATGTTTTAATGTTACCATTTTAACTAAAGACGCTAAAAATCATACATAAGATTACGACATGTGTAAAAATGAACATTTGGACATGTTGCTTTCTAACTAGAAAGTGTTTACGGCTAACTCGTATCCCATACTTACTTATTTTATTAATTTAAGCTTTCTTGTATAAAATATTCAAAATCTTAAAAACTTAACAATAATTTATAATTTTAAACTGAAAGAATGGTCAAATATAATTATATGAAGACAAAAGTGAATATGAGGTTGTTCCTCATTTAAGCTTAGATAAGAAATCTTTTACAAATAGATACTTTAAAATTTGTTAAAAAGTTACTAAATATTTTGGGCACCATAATTTTTAATGAATAAAAATCAATATGTGAGGGTTCTCATCTAAGTTTACATTAGGACAACCTCATATTCACTTTTCTGTCATATGAATATGTTGAAGTTTGAATAAGTTATCTGGCCCGTAAAGAGTTTGAATGGGCTTTAGGTTACACTATTAATCTAGAAATGAACGTAATATAATATTACTCCCTCCGTCCCATTTTAATTGTCCTATTTTGACTGGTCAAGTCTTTTTCTTTCGACTTTGACCGGATATATCTTTGTTTGTGTTATATATTAGTTGATGAAAGTTATATCAATGAAAAGTACATTTAAAACTCAATCAATTCATATATGTATATCAAGTGTTATATAACACAAACAAAAATATTTACGGTCAAAGTTGAAAGAAAAAGACTCAAAAAGTCAAACTAGGACACTTAATATGGGACGGAGGGAGTATTAAATTAACATTATATCTGACTATTGATCAAGGATAATTAATTACTCTCTCCGTCCCAATTTAAATGTCCAAATTTGACTTGTTGAGTCTTTCTTCTCCAACTTTGACCATAAGTATTTTGTTTTGAAAGTTATATCAATGAAAAATTTATCTAAAGCTCAATCTATTCATATATTTTACATCAATTGTTGTATAACACACAAAAAAATTTACGGTCAAAGTTGAAAGAAAAAGACTCAAAAAGTCAAACTAGGACACTTAATATGGGACGGAGGGAGTATTAAATTAACATTATATCTGACTATTGATCAAGGATTAATTACTCTCTCCGTCCCAATTTAAATGTCCAAATTTGACTTGTTGAGTCTTTCTTCTCCAACTTTGACCATAAGTATTTTGTTTTGAAAGTTATATCAATGAAAAATTTATCTAAAGCTCAATCTATTCATATATTTTACATCAATTGTTGTATAACACACAGGAAACAATTTACGGTCAAAGTTGCGAAAGAAATACTTCAAAAGTCAAAATAGGATATTTAAATTGGGACGGGGGAGTATATTTTGAGAAGAGAAAATTTCATTACATACCCTTAGGGTATGTCATATTATTAAGTTTCGCCCCTCTCATTTTTTCGTATCATTACATACCCTTATGGTGACTTTTTGTATCATTACATATCCCTCACCCTAACGAACGTTACTTGGGCTCCGTTAAACCCATCATGTGCACGACACATGAAGGTACTTTGGTATTTTTGCATTAAAAAACCCATTAACACTGATAACATACCAATGTTCTTATCCAAACAAATCAAACACACAAACATCACTATTTTTTTAATAATAAAATTATAAAAACCATCCATCTTTTGCACATCTCTCAATCTGATTCCATCTTTCTTTTCATCTATCAAAATCTTAACACAAATACTTCACCTTCTGTATCTATAATTATCATGAATACCGATTATTTCCAACAATGATGCACCCACCGCAACAAATCATACCCACTTAACAAAGAACAATCCAGAAATATTTTTAATCCAAGGATAGTGGTGGACGGCGGTCACCACCAAGACCACTGATTGGTCAGCGCCACCAAGACCACCACGCATCATCATCATCGTCGTCCCCCACATACAATTCAGTCAAATCCATAAAGTTACAATAAGACAAACAAGAAAAAACCCAATGTGTTGGATTTTAGAAGAAGAAAAAAAAGAACAAACCCATTGTGTTGGATCTTCACATGTCCGATTCCAGATCCATGTCTCTTTCTCTTTCAATGCCATCTCAATTTTCAGATCCGAATTGAGTGAAGGTGGGGTTTTTTTTTTTGTTGTTGCTATATTTGAGGCAAGGATTTATTATTATATGTTGATGTGGTCGACATTGCAATTGCAATCATAATCTTTATTAAAGGGCTAAGAGGTTTTTATAATTAGTTTATTCACTTTATTGACAAAGAGAATGAATATATGGAGTACTTTGAGTTTTAGGTTGTTGTTAAATTTTTTAGATTTTATTTGTTATTGATGTTTGGTGGTTGTGGAAGATGACGAGTTTAATCCTTAAAAGAAGATAGAAAAGAATAAATTATGTTTTACAGGCAAAAGGACAAAAGTACCCCCATGTGCAGCGCACATGAGTGGTTTAACGGAACTCAACTAACATCTGTTAGGTTGAGGGGCATGTAATGATACAAAAAGTCACCATAAGGTATGTGATGATACAAAAAAACGAGAGGGGTGAAACTTAATAATGTGACATACCCTAGGGGTATGTAATGAAATTTTTCTCTTTTGAGAAAGATGAGTTTTGTTAAAATCTAATTTACTTTGGATAGGCAAAGAAATAATATTGAAAGCCATAAACTTGAACCCCGGTCGGGAACTCTGTAAGATGCCAACAACTACATCCAAATCAAAAACACATAGTTAAACATTGCATCATATATATCTAAACACATAAAAATACCGACATGTTAAAAAGAAAAGAAAAGACAATATTGTCACGTATAACATGAGAATTCAAAATTTTGGTATCGAAAATATAGAAAACAATAATTTGGTAGAGTATAAATTTAAAAGGGCCAAAACTTTGATAGGGTCACAAATATCAAAAGTCAACAAATTTATTATTTCCCAATCTGTTATAATAAGATTACAAACAAAAAAAGAAAAAAGAAAATAGAGAAGAGTCTTTCTAAAATAAGAAATTTTGGTTTGCTTCTCTAAGCCCAAATTGATGTTAAGCCCAATTGACATGAAAATCATTAATTTGATGAAATATAACTTTGGGATGTAAATCTTAATGAAAATTAAATAAAAACATATGTCATGTTATAATATAAACACAAAGTCCTTCCAAACATGTCAAAATTTCATTGACTTAAACATAAATCAATTAGGGTATAATGTCATTTTTGGACTTTTGATTATGATTAAGGACCGAAGGAACGAATAATACTAAAAATGCTTGTCATATCAAGAATTATATGATATCATATCATTCTGATAACAATCACACTGAAAGTTAAACATTACAATACCATATTATGTACAAATAATATCCAAAGAAAAATAAAAAGAAGTAGAGAACAAACCAACCATCGCTACTTGTGGTGGCTACAACCATGTTGAGTCCCGCCCCTGAACCACCCAGGGTCCGTAGTTAACCACACCAATATCCAACATGGTTGCACTTCGCAATCACGTTGTTGATGTGAAGTAACCATTACGAATGTTGCTTCAAACTACCACAAAAAATATTGTAACTCATCAAATCTTTGTTAAATGACTTATATTTTTCCTCTTACTTTTACTTTTTCATCAAAAAGATTATCTTTTAAGTTTTTGTTACCTAAAATAAAAATTTTCATGTTTCTTTTTATTAGGGTAGGGTAGTCATATATGTACAACACTTTTTATCCATCTATAACAATGTCGTTTTAGACCGTTGTACATTATGGATTAATATACATGTATTTGTTGTAGATGGATAAAATCTGTTGTAAATTTATCATCATCTTTTTTATTATCATAACATACATGTGACGTGACCAATATATATAAGCTCATGGTGTTCGAGTGTGACCCATCAAGACATCAACCAGTAAGTTTTGGCTTAATATAGTTTGAAACAATGGTTGTAGGTGATATATGATTAAAAAGTGTAATGTAATGTAAGATATTTTTTTAAAAAAATGAATTTTACAAATTGAAAATTCTCGTTCGTGACAATTTAAATTCTTGAAATAAATCATTCACATAAAACTTAAAAACTAAGCAGAGCCAGACACTATCATTTGGAAAAAGATGAGTGGAAGAAAATTAAACATAAAACCAAATGAGTTATAAGAAAACTTTACATAAAACCAAACATAAAACCAAAGGATGATTAGTAAAGGTGGCAAACTTCAGATTCGATAACATGTCTATTTCAGTCTGGGTCAAAAATCAAAATGTAACTTTAAGTGTGTGTTAAAACGAGATAAGAAGGCCAACATTACTACCTACTATCATTTGCATTTCAATAACTAATTTGATTTTCAGATAGAATACCTTCACTTATCTAACGAAATATTTAGATAAGTATTTCATAAGTACTCGCGTACAGCTTAGGAAACTTTAAAGTTTAAACCATAAACATAAGCCTAAAACCGAAGATATTCAATTCCGAAAAACTAACATGTAGAGGCCTTAGGCGACCTCCTGACACTTTAGTACTATTGAGCGGGTCTTGCTCCTATCGTACATTGTTACAAGAATTATACTTTATCTGACTGGTCTGATATATATATATGTATATATATATATATATGTATATATATATATATGGTATCAATTAAATGCGGACTCAAAATATGATACTACTTATTATGGGATGGATAAATGTTAGTGGATATATATATGGTTTGCATTCAATATTGTCTTGGTTCTGAGATTTTTCGTTGTAGCCATAGAATGTAGTTTGGTTGTAGCCCATAGAATGTAGTTTGGTTGTAGCCAATACGAATACAGCTTTTAGAAAAAGATCCGGAGTATAACCCCAAACAACTCACTTGATATTTGCACCTCTAATTACAAGATAACTCGAATTTCTTCAAATATCGTTAACAAATGACTAACATCTCAGAAATGTTTTGTATTGTGACAAAAGTAGGCCTCCACCACTTGTGTGAAAACAAATCATATTCCCTTGTTGGAAAGAAGTTTTGAAAACAAAAAGTATCGACACAAAATCAAATGCCTCTCTATCTTCTTATAATCAATAATAATAATAATAATAATAATGACTCAACTCCATCATTGCAATCAACTACTACTTAATTGCTTTCTTAAACAAAGCCCAAACCAATATTTTGATGATTATTGACCACAAAACCATTCGAATTTAATACTTAAAAGCATACATTATCATACACTTAACTTGGTGGCATTTCGATATAAAGCAAACTTTATCATCAAAACTTTCAAACATATGTACCATAGTGGTGGCATGGTCCCATCAAACATCACGATTAAATTTGATCAGTTGAGGTCATCTAGTAATTAAATTTGATCAGTTACTCACATTCTCACGCATATTTTACATTCCATGTAGGATTTAGTAATCCTTCCATAATTATATGTATATGTATGGAGAGATACTGTAATGATGAATCATGATAGAATATAGTTGTGACTAAAAGTTAGATGTTCTACTTATTCTAGATGCCTCTTGGTCTTTCACACAAATCCTAACCCCACAAAGATTAAAATTGGTACCAAAGTTTGATTCAGATGAAGGGTGGGTGGGTATCCAATCATTCAAGCTATTCATGCTTTTCCTAAAAGTGCTCTCACTCACTCATCACTATGTGCATGCTTGGTTGGTCTTAATTAGTGTTCACCCAACATTCTTTATTTGTCTTCTGCCCAAAAAGTCATAACTTATAAACATGCCATTTCCTTTATACTTAAAAGATCCCTAAACCTCTTATAGTAACTTACATTGTTTAATACATAAATCTAAACCTTATTTTGAAAAGTGTGAATTATTCGTGACTGACACTAGTTCTACGTTGTTTAATACATATATCATACTAAAACTATATGAATGTTTAAAATGTAGGTAATGTATGTTGACATAATGATGTTCTAACTGCGCGATCTACCTTCCAACAACTGTATATAAAAACCGAAACTAGCAGACATATGCATAGAAACGAACATGTATACATCATAAAAGTTCAATCAGTCACTCATGGTTGGCTACCTTCTACAATCCACAAACATGTATGGTCACCTTCACCCCTTATGTCCAATCTACAATTATTCTTGTTCATCTCGGTCTTCCCTTTACACGTAATTACTCTTTTATGGTCGAATAGTCGATTAATAGAACAATTATGCGTCACGCATCAAAAGTTGTACATTGTATGACCCTACTATTCCATTCAAAGTTGTACATTTCCTTAAGTATCTATATATAGTGAGTTCTCTAGCTAGCATATCTACATATCATTCCTATCCCCTACACAAACACTACATTATGTTATATTCACATTTTTTTGCTTAAAAATGAGGACTACAATGATAGACTTGGGAAGGGAAAGAGGACCCTTGGGAATGCATATAATCACCACAGCAACTTCAGTGGACTGCAATAGTAGGGAAGTTGGACTGCGCCGCTCTCTGCGGTCCTTGATGGACTGCATAGTCCCTGCTTGTTGTGGTGCTGGCTTTGAACCTCATTCTGAAGATTCAAACTATTCTCCAGTTTCTTCTTCTTCTTCTTCAGCTTTCTCAAGTGATACAGATTCACCATCATCATCGTCATCGTCCACTAATGTAAGCATTAGTATACCATCTTTAGCTACATAAATTTTTTTGATAAGTTGTCTAATTTGGTTAGCTTAAATCTTTTGCAGAACCGTTCTTTGTCATCATCCTCCACCACTTTAAAGGGTACATTTTTCGGGCAGAGAAACGGACGAGTTAGTTTTTGTCTCCAAGACAACAACCACTACCACAGGCGGACGCCATCAAGAAGAATGACCAACACAACCACTACCACCACCACCACCACCACCACATTATCCACCACCACCACCACCACCACCACCACCACCACCACCACCACCACCGTCGCCGCCACCACCACCACCACCACCACCACCATCACCATCACCACCACCACCACCACCACCACCACCACCACCACCACCAACTACCACCACCACCACCACCACCACCACCACCACCACCACCACCACCACCACCACCACCACCACCACCACCACCACCACCACCACCACCACCACCACCACCACCACCACCACCACCACCACCACCACCACCACCACCACCACCACCACCACCACCACCACCACCACCACCACCACCACCACCACCACCACCACCACCACCACCACCACCACCACCACCACCACCACCACCACCACCACCACCACCACCACCACCACCACCACCACCACCACCACCACCACCACCACCACCACCACCACCACCACCACCACCACCACCACCACCACCACCACCACCACCACCACCACCACCACCACCACCACCACCACCACCACCACCACCACCACCACCACCACCACCACCACCACCACCACCACCACCACCACCACCACCACCACCACCACCACCACCACCACCACCACCACCACCACCACCACCACCACCACCACCACCACCACCACCACCACCACCACCACCACCACCACCACCACCACCACCACCACCACCACCACCACCACCACCACCACCACCACCACCACCACCACCACCACCACCACCACCACCACCACCACCACCACCACCACCACCACCACCACCACCACCACCACCACCACCACCACCACCACCACCACCACCACCACCACCACCACCACCACCACCACCACCACCACCACCACCACCACCACCACCACCACCACCACCACCACCACCACCACCACCACCACCACCACCACCACCACCACCACCACCACCACCACCACCACCACCACCACCACCACCACCACCACCACCACCACCACCACCACCACCACCACCACCACCACCACCACCACCACCACCACCACCACCACCACCACCACCACCACCACCACCACCACCACCACCACCACCACCACCACCACCACCACCACCACCACCACCACCACCACCACCACCACCACCACCACCACCACCACCACCACCACCACCACCACCACCACCACCACCACCACCACCACCACCACCACCACCACCACCACCACCACCACCACCACCACCACCACCACCACCACCACCACCACCACCACCACCACCACCACCACCACCACCACCACCACCACCACCACCACCACCACCACCACCACCACCACCACCACCACCACCACCACCACCACCACCACCACCACCACCACCACCACCACCACCACCACCACCACCACCACCACCACCACCACCACCACCACCACCACCACCACCACCACCACCACCACCACCACCACCACCACCACCACCACCACCACCACCACCACCACCACCACCACCACCACCACCACCACCACCACCACCACCACCACCACCACCACCACCACCACCACCACCACCACCACCACCACCACCACCACCACCACCACCACCACCACCACCACCACCACCACCACCACCACCACCACCACCACCACCACCACCACCACCACCACCACCACCACCACCACCACCACCACCACCACCACCACCACCACCACCACCACCACCACCACCACCACCACCACCACCACCACCACCACCACCACCACCACCACCACCACCACCACCACCACCACCACCACCACCACCACCACCACCACCACCACCACCACCACCACCACCACCACCACCACCACCACCACCACCACCACCACCACCACCACTCACCACCACCACTTTTAGCCACCATCACTATCAACCACCACAACTTCTCCATCCTCCACTATGACCCAACCACCACTTCCCTCACCCTCTCCCTCCTACAAACCACCACCACAAACTGCACCACCACCACCACCACCACCACCACCACATTCTTGATTATTTTGTAAGGAACTGTTATAAGGGTAATGTTTGGATGAGAGCTTATAAGAGCTTATTTTTGAAAACAGTTTAAGCTAAAGCCTTTGTTTGGATGACAATTTGTTTAAAGCGCGCTTATGTAAAAAAGCTCCTAAAATATAAGCCACTACAATACAAGTATGTCTTTTTATGTCTATATTTAAGCTCCAGCTCACACATTCTTTGCCAAACACCTCTACAAAAATATAAGTTTCAGCTTATCGCTTTAAAAATAAGCTCTAGCTTTTTGAGTTCTAGATACTAGATCCAGCTTTTACGTAGCTAGTTTTACCAAATATATGTTAGGTCTACTTGCATAAAAAGGTAATTAGCTTTCAAAAAACTTTGAGAAATAAAACCATCAGCCAAAAGTTTTGACAGAAAACCTCAAGCTAACAAAATAAATCTAATCAAGGGAATCCAACACGGTTACCTGGTCAAAATGATGAGATGTTTCAGTAATTTTGACAATGTTCGCTTTTTCTTGAAGCAGGAAGTCGGTAAACATAAAAATTTACCTGCCACATTGGAAGACACTAGTAAAGATTTATTCAAGCTAAAAAAAAATGCAAAAAATGTGTCGAATTTTTAAGGGGTGGAAACATCTTGGGGCAGTTACCGCTACAAAGTTTTTGTTGTGTAATGTATTATATTATCGAAATAATGAAACTTTGATGTTATGCACCCAATAATATTATAACCATAGACATGTTGACGTGATAAACACTACTAGTTTTGCTCCCATTCAGAATATTTCCTGGCTCCGGAGTGGAATTGTACAAGAAACAGTCGATAAACATCAAGCAAACGATTTTAATCAGTCATAATTGCTAGAATATCTATATATGAAGTTCAATCAAAGCATCCATGAATGATGCATTATCAGAAGACAAAATCTACAGAAAAAGAATATATGATTATGGACTAGCTAGGAGGTATCGATCGATGAATAGTAGTAAAGAGAACACCTTTGATGTCTTTCTTGTTGGTTTCTTCTTTCTATGAGCATCTTCCTTTAGTCAACGATTTCCCATTGACCAACCTTGGCCCACTACAATTGAATGAAGGCAGCCACTGCAGGTAGGATCTTGTTCCTACTCTTTACCTCAGTATATAGTCACATTCAATCAATTCAGTTGCCCATGACCCACGGAATAAAGGAACATATATTTAGCTACACGAGCGCGTCTTGTCAGCTCACCTTTTCTTTTTTGATTCACTATTTCAATAATTCTAATGTTTTATGAGGTAGACATGAAAAGGGACACGCACATGAACATATCTTGGGTCAACTTTTAGATATCCATGTAACCTGTAAGCGAGTATCATACACAAACGATATATACTCCAAACCCCGACCTTCTGTATATGCACATGAATGTATTCATATTATCCCGACTTCTGGGACAATTTAGTAAAAATTTCTAAGGCGAACGATCATAATGATAAGCTTAAGTCTGGCTGAAAATCGACAAATGACAGTTATTTTGCTTGGATGGCTACAGTAAATAAGATTTTGTTATGCAGACAATTATGCAATAAAGACATGTAACAGCCTACCACTTTAACTTTATTCTTAGGAATATATATGTCAATTATGTTGGCTCTTTCATTTGTCTTTAACCCTTTTGCTGAAACTAATGGGGAACATTAGACAAAATGACACATTGGCTGATAGCATATATATAAGCATATAACATGTGCAAATTATAAAAGTGGCAAACACCCTCCTTCCAGTTGTCATACTACTATTTACTTATGTAGTTCTTTAACTGTTGAAGCAAAGATGATTAGCATATATATTATATATACATATTATATACATGCAGTAAATGAAAACTAGAACCAACAATGAGTTATGATTTATGAAGAATGAGTGAAGCAAGCTCATTGCTGATATTGTAATGAATTAACCAAACGAGCATTAACGTGAATGATAACTAATTATGTTCGTCTCGCTAAGTCGAGAATTGTAAAAAATAACTCGGAAACATAATTGAATTCAGGAATTTCATCGAACAACTTGTGTGCATAACTGCATATACGTTAGATCGAGCTCACCATGAATGATCAATGACAATTAATTTGGATTTTTAGTTTTCTGTTACGTGCAAGTCCACAGCTAAGCAATTTAAAATTTTATTTTGCTTGTCTAACATTGAGGGCGCAGATGATATATTGTAGAATTTGTTTATCAGTATCTGACCTGGATGAGTTTTCCTTTCGGGTTATCTCATCTAGGAGTTTAAAATTGTGATACACTTGGCGACGTGGCTTTTTAGCAAATGCCAAATTAAAACAATGTATTTTAGACATTAATTCACAGTTTTCATAAAAAAGAAAAAAGAGAAAATGTCACGAATGGTCCCTGTGGTTGCTAATATTCGCATTTCACGCCCTGAAGTTTATTGCCAGTAATCGCTGACACTGACTTCTATTAGTTTTGAATGTTAAATATTGCACACCAAGAAAATTGCTGGTTCACTTTTCCAATCAGAACATTGGATTGAGATTAGTTCAAATATATAAACTTAGATAGTTGTCACAACAAACAATTAATCAGTTTAACCAACTTTTTAGTGCACCTTATTCGACAAAAGCCATTACATTCGAGTTTTGTTAGTTGTAAGAAGTATGAACAATTAATTTTATATTATATTTACACAATTGTGTGGAGATAAACAATACTTGGCCGATTTTGTAATTACTTGTTGTAGAATCATCTATATATAATCACCTTGTCATATTAGATCATTGTCAATTTCAGTACGATCTAGTATTTAAATGACCATAAATAAGTGTATTTCTTTCTAGTACCAATTCATTGTTTTTTACTTTTTAGTATTATTTATCGTAGCATCTCGCATCAACGAACGGGTAGTTTACAAAACACTACAAGACTTGTTTTTGCAGACAGGTGTTAGAGAACATGGGATTGCATACAAAGCCCATTGCTTGCGTTTACATATTACGACCCAATTGGCCTGACCCAATAATATATCCCCAGTCCCCCCATGACATAAGGAACAAGACAACAGTTAACTTGTGAAGGAGGTATTTCCACCTTAGTTTAATTTGGACTAATTTTTGATAACTTAAAAAAATTTGAATTTGAAGTTTCTGAACGAAAATATTTGTTCCCTGTATCTCTTTTATTTTATTTTATTTCCCCTTTCCATTCGATTTTCATCATTTTCATTACAAATGTAGCAACAAATTTCACTTTAGTGTTTCAGTTTCTCACTCAACTACGTGGATCCAAAGTCTAAATTGGTGAACTTTATATAAAGTAACAAAAAGATCATATACAAGGTATTAGAAATATAATAAAAGAGGACAAATATTTGCATCGAGTCGAAATGGGTTGCATTACATAAAATTAAAACCAATTCATGTATCTCAGAATATCCATGTTATATCATGTAAATTTGAGTCAAATATTCGACTTTTCCAAATAAAATAGAGAAATTGTTATCTATTTATTACTTTAGATATTATTTTGAATAAGATACCATTTAACACTCCCTATTGGAGGTTCCTGGTTCTCTGTATAAACATTTCTTCTTATTAAAATGCGTTAATTTCATTACATACCCCTTGGGTATGTCATTTTATCAAGTTTTGCCCTCGTACTTTTTTTTCCATTATTAGATCACCCTGTGGTGACTTTTTGTATCATTAGAAACCCTTCCCTCTAACGTCTGTTAATGTGTCTCCGTTAACCCTCTCATGTGCATTGCATGTGAAGGTATAATGGTCATTTTACACCACTAAACACCCTTTCTTCATTCACCTGCTTTTCTCTTCCTATATCTATCTTCTTCTTCATTTTTCTTTCACCTACTTCTCTATTTTGTTTAAAGGTATCTCCAGACCTTGAGATCTATTTGTTTCTCATACAAAGTCTATATATATAGATCTGGATTTTGTTTAAAGGTTTTTTTTTAAGAACTTTAGTGGATTTTGTTTGAATTTGAGATTTATTTTTTGTAATTTAAGTGGTATTATCATATTAATTTGTAATGTAATTGATTTTGTATGTATGTATAATTGTATATGCATGAAATGGAATAGTGTTAGTTGGATCTGATTTGGAATTTTAGGAAGAAATAATTGGTATTGTTTTTGGATTTGATTTGGATCTATAGATATGTATAGATCGATAGAAGGTGTATATAAGAGCTGTTGAATTTTTTTCTGTGGGGGTAATGATGATCAAAAGAAAATACATTGGGTTAAATGGGATACTATTGTCGCTAGTAAAGCCCATGGTGGTCTTGGATTTGGGTCGCTGGATGCCCTTAATAGTGGTTTACTTATGAAATGGAGATGGAGGTACGTTTCTCAGCCTAACGCCCTTTGGGTCTCGGTTATTAACAACATCTATAGCCCTGTTTCTTTTTCTGACTGGGTCAAGCCGGGTTTCACTAAGAGTGGAGTCTGGCACAATATTACTAAGGTGGCTCGTGACTTAGATTCAGCTGGTATTATTCCAACGCACTCTATTTCAAAAATGATTGGAAACGGGAATACTGCTCTCTTTTGGCTGGACGCTTGGAAGGACAACGTTACCTTGGCTTCAAAATTTCCAAGGCTTTTTAATCTAGAGCTCTCAAAAAATTGTTCAATCTCTGATCGGTGGAAGGATAAAGATCTTAATGCTAGTTGGCGAAGACAAGTTAGAGGTGGAGCTGAGATGACTGAATTAAATCTTCTCAAAAATCTTTTGAGTTCGGTGGTACTTACTGATGATTCGGATAAATGGATCTTTTCGGTTGATAACATGAATGAGTTCTCAGTCAAAGGCATTCGTTTTTTGATAGATAAGGCTTCGTCCAGTCATAGTGTTGCTGCTACGAGGTGGAATTATTTGGTCCCACGTAAGGTAAATATCCTTGTTTGGAGAATGCTTTTAAATAGGATACCAACTAGAATTAACTTGGTTAACAGAGGTGTGGACATCCCATCAACACTCTGTCCTTTGTGTAGTATTTTGGTCGAATCTTGTGATCACATTTTTGGTAGTTGTGAGGTTGCTTCTAGAATTTGGAATTTGATTACTAAGTGGCTTCAGATTGCTCCTATTCAATGCAATGGTCCTGCCGGTATCATTCAATTTATAGAGGATATGCAGATTTCTTCAAATAAGAAAGATATTATGGAAGCTATTATCTTTTGTGGTTGGTGGTCGATATGGAGATACCGTAATGAAGAGGTTTTTAAAAATGGTAATCTTCGTAAGGAGTTCCTTATTGACCTTATCATTGCACAGTCATATATGTGGTACTCTAGTAGGTGTAAAAAGAATCGGATATCATGGGTGGAATGGCTCAATTGTCCTCTTCTTATTCAGTCCAGGTAGTATGTATGTTCTAGTTGTTGTTATGATCTAGATATTGTAATTGTATTTGTACTTCTCCTGTATGTACTTTATTTGGTATCTAGTATTTCGCTGGATGCTGCTTATTTTTATTTATAATATTTGTTGTTCAAAAAAAAAAAGAGCTGTTGAATTGGATCTGGAAAATGGAAGGGGAAAAAGGTTTTGGAGAAGAAGATAGTAAAAAGACGAAAATACCCTCATGTGCAATGCACATGAGAGGGTTAACGGAGACACATTAACAGACGTTAAAGAGAGGGGTTTCTAATGATACAAGAAGTCACCACAAGGTGATCTAATAAATAAATAAAAATACGAGGGCGAAACTTGATAAAATGACATACCCCAGGGGCATGTAATGAAATTAACTCTAATAAAATAAAAGAATGAATTGTAGGTTATCTACTATCAAGAGACAGTCCTTTTTGTTTAGTATTTTGGTTGACCTAAACTAACATATAGAAATCGGATCATCTAATCCTTTAAATATTTTGTCTATCATCTTGCATGCTTGATTCTTTATTTGCATATCATGAAAAAACGTCATTTTCTTTTATATATATATTGGACCAAGATATGGTTTAATTTTAATACGTGAAAGAACCATTACACAAAGTGACAAAATTTTATGTGTTGTAACTTCCTGACTTGTCATTTTTAAATAGATACAGGAGTCAAAAGATTTTCACATAACTTTATTATACCAAACATGTTGTTTCTTTCTCAATTTAATACAAATCGGATATTCGGATCATCTAACCTTTTAGTTACTAGTAAAAAATAAAATAAAAAATCTCATTCTTTTAGTATTTTGTCTTTTATTTTGCATCATCATTCATAGTCCGTTGTTTATTTGCTAGTAGCGTTTTGAATTCATGAAATGTCATGACTTTTATTATCGAACACAAAAAATTACTGTTAGTATTATTAGATTTAAATTCCACGTTCACTAATATTAATATATAAAACGTTATCTAAAATTCTAAATGATATAAAATATTGTAGAAATGAAAATTGTTATACACACACTAACATATAGAAATCGGATCATCTAATCCTTTAAATATTTTGTCTATCATCTTGCATGCTTGATTCTTTATTTGCATATCATGAAAAAACGTCATTTTCTTTTATATATATATTGGACCAAGATATGGTTTAATTTTAATACGTGAAAGAACCATTACACAAAGTGACAAAATTTTATGTGTTGTAACTTCCTGACTTGTCATTTTTAAATAGATACAGGAGTCAAAAGATTTTCACATAACTTTATTATACCAAACATGTTGTTTCTTTCTCAATTTAATACAAATCGGATATTCGGATCATCTAACCTTTTAGTTACTAGTAAAAAATAAAATAAAAAATCTCATTCTTTTAGTATTTTGTCTTTTATTTTGCATCATCATTCATAGTCCGTTGTTTATTTGCTAGTAGCGTTTTGAATTCATGAAATGTCATGACTTTTATTATCGAACACAAAAAATTACTGTTAGTATTATTAGATTTAAATTCCACGTTCACTAATATTAATATATAAAACGTTATCTAAAATTCTAAATGATATAAAATATTGTAGAAATGAAAATTGTTATACACACACTAACATATAGAAATCGGATCATCTAATCCTTTAAATATTTTGTCTATCATCTTGCATGCTTGATTCTTTATTTGCATATCATGAAAAAACGTCATTTTCTTTTATATATATATTGGACCAAGATATGGTTTAATTTTAATACGTGAAAGAACCATTACACAAAGTGACAAAATTTTATGTGTTGTAACTTCCTGACTTGTCATTTTTAAATAGATACAGGAGTCAAAAGATTTTCACATAACTTTATTATACCAAACATGTTGTTTCTTTCTCAATTTAATACAAATCGGATATTCGGATCATCTAACCTTTTAGTTACTAGTAAAAAATAAAATAAAAAATCTCATTCTTTTAGTATTTTGTCTTTTATTTTGCATCATCATTCATAGTCCGTTGTTTATTTGCTAGTAGCGTTTTGAATTCATGAAATGTCATGACTTTTATTATCGAACACAAAAAATTACTGTTAGTATTATTAGATTTAAATTCCACGTTCACTAATATTAATATATAAAACGTTATCTAAAATTCTAAATGATATAAAATATTGTAGAAATGAAAATTGTTATACACACACTAACATATCATTAAAATATTTGTTATTCTATCTGTAAATTGGATAACGTACGTGGTCATTTTAAACAGGTAAATATATGAAAATTTTCTAATCAAGTTATTGTGTCTTATTTGACTCAAATGTACGTGATTTAACAAGGATGTTATGTTGCATTGTCTCCTCCCCAACTCCCAACGGCTCTCTAGATCCAAATCTAGATCCGAGATTGGGGTTGGGAGTGTGATTGAGAGATTGAGATTGAGAGTTTGAGATCGAGAGGATCCCGGTTAAGCTTCCACTTCGGTGGATCTAACCCTATTTTTTCACCCCGGGCCGGAGGTCCCTTCCACTTCGGTGGATCCGGAAGCAGCCTCTCTACCTTTGGGTAGAGGTATGGTCTGTCTACATCATACCTCCCCCATAGCCCGGCTTATGCCGGGATTGGGTACCCTTGTTGTTGTTGTTGTTGTTGTTGTTGTTATGTTGCATTGTTGTTGTTTTCGAACTTTTTTAATGGTGTTAAATTACCAAATCAATTGTGTATCTTACTTGGAAAGGTTTGTGCAGGCAGTTAGCATTGTTAATGGAATCTGCTTAAGGATTGAAGCTAGAAGAATCATGGAAGGAAGCTGCTTGTACAAGGAATGAAGAAGGAAGATCATGGAAGGACTTGCAGGTATTTGTTGTTATCAAGGACTAAAGCTGCTTATTTTAGACTTAGTTTTTTATTATGGACAGTTTTGTATATATAATAATTTGAGGGACCAGCTATGTAATTTTGTATAGGGTTTGGCTATATAAGCCAAACCCAACCACTGTTCCGATCACCTCTCCAAGCAGCCGTGTGACCGTTGGATAAAACCCTCTTTTTCTACTTTCTGATTATTGTTCTTGATGTAAAACTATTTTGATCTAAATTAATCTTATGGCTGAATTCGTGTATGTGTTGCTGCTTGTTGAGTGTCATATTCTTGTATTCCTTTATAAATTTTTACATGGTATCAGAGCTTAGGCTCAAAATTATCTTTATTTCTTCATCATCTTTGTTCTTTGTTCTTCAGATTTATTTATAAAAAAAAACCAAAAAATATTTTTGTCTTGAATCTCTTCTATATATATATAAAATTATATACATATATATAAATTATATCGAAACCTTTTTTGATATTATTTCTTATTTAATCTTCTGTTTATTGCTCGTGTGTAGGGTTCAAATCTTTTTAGATCTTGAATCTTGCTACTTGTAGCGGTTCTTTTTTGTCAAGATTCAGATCTAATCTTTTTAGATTAGGGTTTGTTTGTTTGGCAAATCTCTCCTATTTCCTTTATCAATCCTTATTAGGGTTGGTATATGATATTATTGGAGTATATTGTTGCCTTGATTATGTCCCTTTTCTGTATGTTGGAATTACTGTTGGCGACCCCACTGTAAGCTTCTTATCCTACCCATCTAGTAGCAAATTGTCTCTCACTTGGAGTGCTCTGAGTGAGAAAGGTTTGGCCTATCAGTTGGGATCACTTACCTGTTTATGATTTTCTTGCTATTTTGTGCTTATTGCTTCTTGATATGAGTATATCTGTTTATCGTGAGCTTATTATTGAATCTTCTCGTGTTGTGGTTAAGTTTTATGTGAGTTTTGATTAATATTTCTCTGTTATCTTACCTTTTCTTGGTAGAAGAGAGGATCCTTGAACATACCTGTCAAGACACTTGAGTGTTCTTGAATCTGGACTCTGTTCTTGCATCCTTTAGGGTTCTTTGTGTTCTTGTTTATTTCTGTCTTGTTTCTTTTATAAGTCTCTTGTTTATCTGCTATCATGGGTGATTATTTGGATGATAACTTAAGGCATGTAGGTGATGACTTTGAATATGGTGTCAATATGTTTGGTACTCTTATTAGTAAACTTGATTTTGGTGATCCTCTGTATCTTCATGCTAGTGACACTTCTGGTGCTCCCTTAATTAGCTTAAAACTGAAAGGCACAGAAAATTATAAAATATGGGCATGTGCCATGGAACTTGCTTTGGAAACTAAAAATAAGCTAGGATTTATAGATGGAACATGTGAAAAACCTGTTGACAATGAAGTGCTTGCTAAACAGTGGGATAGATGTAATTCTGTGGTTCTTTCTTGGATTCTTGGATCTTTATCTGATGATGTGTATTTGGGGCAAATCTTTTCAAAAGAGGCAATGGTGGTTTGGGAAGAACTTAAAGAAACCTATGACAAGGTTGATGGTTCAATTACTTTCGATTTACATCACAAAATCAACTCTTTGACTCAAAATGGAAGTACCCTTGTTAAACTTCCTACGTGTACTTGTAATGCTGCAAAAGGTTTTCAAGAACACCATCAACTTATTAAGCTCATGCAATTTCTTATGGGTCTGGATGAGGTCTATTTGCCTGTTAGAAGTAATATACTGACCAGGGATCCTCTTCCCAATGTTAAAACTGCCTTTGCTATCATTTCTAGGGAAGAATCTCACAGGGCATCACCTGCTGAGATCTCTTCAAAACCTCAAAACTCAGCTTTTGTTGCCAAAACCTTTGATAATAGAAGGAAAACTTTTGAACCAAGACTTTTTGAAAACAAAAATCATGAAAACAGAAATTTTGAAATGAGAAGAGGACCAAATCTTAATCTAAAATGTTCTAAGTGTCACAAGTTTGGACACACTATTGAGAGTTGTTATGAAGTTGTAGGAAATCCCTTTGGTTTTGGAAATCAATATGGAAACAGGTTTAATAACAATTTTGGAAAAAGGAACAGTTTTCCTCAAAATCAATCTTTCACCAAAAACTTTTCTAGTAATCATGCAAATTCTCCAGAATCTCAAAATGTTGTTCAGTCTGTCTCCAGCTCTGTAGCTGGTTCTTCTCAGTCAAATCTTCATTTCACAAATGACCACATCAATCAGTTGATGAAAATGTTGAGTGATCAGTCTATGTCTAAGAATGTGCATGCCAATATGGGAGGTACCTTTTTTTAACTTCAATGCTTTCTTTAACAGAAACTTTGATATTTTCTTCTGTTCTAATCATGCTAATAAACCATCTGATGTGTGAAATCGAGTAATAAAATTTATAAACACGAACTACCAAAAGACTGACTACAACACACTCACAGGCAGTGAACCCGATCGTATGCAGTATAGTAAACTTGGTAAATCCGAGGTCGATCACAAGGACTAAGTAAATCAATTGTTAAAATAAAGTAGTTCAAATAAAGAGGGGGTTTTGTGACCGAATTGTCACTTTGCAATTAGTTAGTAATCCCTCAGGATTAATCGAAAAGAGAGTTTTTGTTCGAAACAATAATTTAAAATGCATCCATCTCGAATCCGCTCAACAACATGTTCAGATTGCACATAAATGAAGTTCAAATTCAGTTAAGTTGATAATGATAATCGTGACAAAATAAAGACACAAACTGGTACCACCAACGTTTGTAAAATCATTTCAATCACCTAATTAATCAGTTCCTTTGCAAAAGCCGGTACCACCAATGCTTAAAACAATTTCCCTAACCAACTAGTTTATTTGATTATCAAATTAACAATTGTATCTATGTGAAGACAACGTGGTACCACCAACCGTTAACCAACACGTTGACAAAATGATTCTTTTTATCAAAATGACATTCACTATCATACCATGAACTAGTGACAATTATTAAAGGTAATGAATTGAAATCACATATACGTTCAACTAGTACCACTAACGAAGAACATACATATCACCAACGTCATAAAAATAATTATTAAAGAATCAAATCATCAAGATCTCGACACAACGATAATTGAAATCAACTTTGAATTAATAAAATAGTGCAATCCTTACATATTGTCTCACTTTATCAAGATGGATGATAAAGTGATTAGCCACTCATATTAAAATAAGAATAACAAATCAAATATAAAGAATTCATCGTTACCGATTACAAATAAATGAAAGCGAATAACGGAAATCGTCCAATCGTCTTCTTGATCTTCAAAGATGATAAAACTGATGAAAATATGCTTCAAAGAGTCTCAAAAATGGCTGGGAAAGTAAAAGTAGGTTTTAAGAATGTTTTTGCAAGCTATTTATAATTGCCCTAAAAAGTCCAAAAATCTCGAATCGCACTGCGGCGCAGTCTAGCTCACTGCGTCGCAGTGCCTCGTTGACCGCTTTGACTTTGACTATCGTTGACTTTGGCCTGGCTTGTATTGGAAGCCACTGCGTCGCAGTCTGGATTTACTACGGCGCAGTGGAATTTTCTGTTTCAGTATTGCGGCGCAGTACAACACTGCGTCGCAGTCTTCAGTTGACTTTTGTTGACCAGACACTAGCTTCAGTTTCGTGCCTCGTAAAACATCCGTAAGCACTCATTTCACCTCAAAATGTCGTTTTCTTCCAGAATTATGCCCATGTACCTGTTAATATCCTGAAACACTAACAAATACCATAAACGCACCAAATGTATATGAAAACGACTCGAAAACCACTATAAAACAACTAACTAAGACGTGGGAAAAATGGTATAAAATAGACATATCAAATCCCCCCACACTTAAGCTTTGCTTGTCCTCAAGCAATTCCAAACTTCAAACTTAAATTACCTTGGTACATACATGGGAATAACATGTCAGTAATCAAAAAGAAGCTGAACCATACATGAAAATGAAAAGAAATGGTTAAGCAGTTTTAATCTTAAATGAAAACTGGAATGTTTGTCAATACTTGACTGAAACACAAGCCTCAATAACACGACTAAGCACAGAACAATCGAATCAATGATATATCCTCTATCCTACTCCAACTAACTTACTATTGGGGTTGAATATTTGAACAATCACTCAAAGCCTAGTCGTGATGCATAATCTTTTACCATAGGCTTGTACTAGAATCGTTCCTGTCCCGTCATGGCGCAAGCACCAGGACGTCTATCAGAAGAGGTCTTTAATGGATTGTAATGAACTCTGAGGCTAAATAGGGTATTTAAAAGGGTAAGGAAATTTGGTATAACAATTGGTGTTAAAAGGAAATAACACAACATTTAACAAAATTTTTACATAATAGTCTAATCCAAAGAACCCATGTCATCAGTTGCCAACGGTCCAAAACCCGATAAGTTGTCCCGACAATACCCCCAATAGAATGATTAAAAACCGATACCATTGTGGTGTATGACAATCAAACAACTCAATCAACCATAACGAACCATGTTGGCTTAAACGAATGTGCCAACCCAAATATGATAACTGAAGAATATAGCATTTCAAGATCCTTTTGTTGGTTTATAAAGATGTGCCAACTCAACTCGATAAATTGAAATAACAATAAAGCTTTTGTTGGTGTAATTGATGAACCAACTTACAAAATGATTTGACCAAAAGTGAGAAATACCAACTGACAGCCCAAGCTCTTTTTTCATTTTTTCTATTTTTTTTCTTCATGTTTTTCAATTCTTTATTCTTTTTTTTTTTTTTGTTGTGAGCTACTTTTACTCTGACTAATTGGTATTCTCTAAGTAATAACGAAACAGTGACAAATCATGTAATAATACGCTAAGATGAACAATCCAGACTTGATCCAAAAACCATGACGAAATCAAACTATTCCCAGTAACCGAGAATATCCCAACCCGACACAATAGGACAACCCCAAACCATCCACTAGCATAGGCAACCAATGACCCACCAGGACTTTGACTATCGGTATGGCTAGGAAAGGTGTATATTTAAGGTGGATTTAATAACAAAGAACAGGCTAATGACAACATGTTTTCTATTGTTTCTTGCACTAAAAGTGAGTGCAACATAAGGGTTTCACAGGTGGTTCACTAACCAGTGTAGTTAGCTACTAAGCACATTAACAAAACATGCACATAACAAATGTATACAAAACAAGGGGTGAACATACAAAGAACAAAGGTTTTAATCCTAAATTTGCCTCTTCCTCATCTAGATATACGGAACGATCAACCAGGACAAGTTCTAGAATCAACGCAATCACCGGCACACTCATAGCAAATGAAAGTAACCCGGAAATGGAAAAACTAACCTCAAACTTGCACATCATAGTTCAAAGTTCTAAGTAGAACCCTTACTCTTGAATAAATTCAAAAGCCTACGAGAGGGACAAATCTACAAGGCCAGTCAATCCAAATCCGCAAACACCTTGCATATCTAGAAATGATCAATAATCTCACATATTTGGTGTTTTGGTGCTATAAGCGTGCTAGTCATGTTATTAATCCAGAAGGGATTGACTAATTAATCAATCAAGACACATTCCACCAATTAAGCTTTGTACCAAGGGTGTAGTCAAATTGCTCATTAATATCTATAATTAGGTGACAAAAACAATTAACTACAAGGACAAGCATGCAAAAGTTTAAAAATTCCTCTAAAATACCCGACTTTTTCCTATTTACCACCCCCCCCCACACACTTGAGTTGGACAATGCCCTCAATGTCCAATGAACTAAGACAAACTATGGGAAATAGGGGAAAGTAAACAAAAAGCAAAAGCAAGAACAAGAAAAACTTGCCGGGTATGACGGGTGTTCCATGCTTGAATGATGCCAACAAGAATAAAGCGCTGAACTTACTGCCAGCATATGCATATGACAAAACTTGCTATTCAACATGAACACACGATTAACGGCAACAGATGATATAATTAAGCATGCAAATCACTATCCCTACTTATTCGAAATGTAAAGGAAAAGAAAGAAAATACGATGTCTCATCACCCCGTAAGGTGGATACAAACCAAACAAATGGAAATAAAGTACTGAAATGGAAATTGTTCAAACAAGTAATTAATACAAGCCATCATCAACATACAGACGGCGCTCCTCCTCATAATCTCATCAACTGATCAGCTGGTGGGTGGATATCCCGGCATTCCACCGCTGGGTGGACCAAAGATCGATGCAACCGCCTGCTCAGCTATGGACTGAGCTGCTGAACCTCCTGCGCCTGCGTCTCCACCCTGGGTACCTGCATAAGTGCCAAAAGAAACTGGATGATTGGGCCCCGTTCCCCCGAGATCGTGAGAAGGAGGCCGCTCATACTGACGCTCTGGTGGATAATAGAACCCACCAGTCCTCTGGTCCGGAATGAAAATGCTAGGAGGACTGAAAGCTGCAAAAGGCTGGGGCGGTGTGAAATCACGCCCCTTAAAGCTAGCCTCCCACATCGGCTGGTACCTATGCTGATCGTACATAACTCGGCTCACACCTGAACCTATCCATCGAAACTCACCATCCATCCTGGACTGGAACTGTTGCTGTGACTGCCACATGTTGTTCACAGTGGCCTCTAAAGAAGAGAATTCCCAAGTACCTGAAGGAGCAGCAGAGGAGGATGCACCAACAGTAAAAGTAGTAGTGGCACGACACTTAGGAGGTTGTGCAGGCTCTGGTGGCTGCTCGGGTGCATCAGCCATCTCCTAATCACCATCATCTCCATCATCTCCATCATCGCCCTCAAAGGCGGCATCACCAAACGCAATCAACTCATAAATATCCCTATGCTCATATCCATCATCTCCATCATCTCCATCATCTCCATCATCTCCATCATCTCCATCATCTCCATCATCTCCATCATCTCCATCATCTCCATCATCTCCATCATCTCCATCATCTCCATCATCTCCATCATCTCCATCATCTCCATCATCTCCATCATCTCCATCATCTCCATCATCTCCATCATCTCCATCATCTCCATCATCTCCATCATCTCCATCATCTCCATCATCTCCATCATCTCCATCATCTCCATCATCTCCATCATCTCCATCATCTCCATCATCTCCATCATCTCCATCATCTCCATCATCTCCATCATCTCCATCATCTCCATCATCTCCATCATCTCCATCATCTCCATCATCTCCATCATCTCCATCATCTCCATCATCTCCATCATCTCCATCATCTCCATCATCTCCATCATCTCCATCATCTCCATCATCTCCATCATCTCCATCATCTCCATCATCTCCATCATCTCCATCATCTCCATCATCTCCATCATCTCCATCATCTCCATCATCTCCATCATCTCCATCATCTCCATCATCTCCATCATCTCCATCATCTCCATCATCTCCATCATCTCCATCATCTCCATCATCTCCATCATCTCCATCATCTCCATCATCTCCATCATCTCCATCATCTCCATCATCTCCATCATCTCCATCATCTCCATCATCTCCATCATCTCCATCATCTCCATCATCTCCATCATCTCCATCATCTCCATCATCTCCATCATCTCCATCATCTCCATCATCTCCATCATCTCCATCATCTCCATCATCTCCATCATCTCCATCATCTCCATCATCTCCATCATCTCCATCATCTCCATCATCTCCATCATCTCCATCATCTCCATCATCTCCATCATCTCCATCATCTCCATCATCTCCATCATCTCCATCATCTCCATCATCTCCATCATCTCCATCATCTCCATCATCTCCATCATCTCCATCATCTCCATCATCTCCATCATCTCCATCATCTCCATCATCTCCATCATCTCCATCATCTCCATCATCTCCATCATCTCCATCATCTCCATCATCTCCATCATCTCCATCATCTCCATCATCTCCATCATCTCCATCATCTCCATCATCTCCATCATCTCCATCATCTCCATCATCTCCATCATCTCCATCATCTCCATCATCTCCATCATCTCCATCATCTCCATCATCTCCATCATCTCCATCATCTCCATCATCTCCATCATCTCCATCATCTCCATCATCTCCATCATCTCCATCATCTCCATCATCTCCATCATCTCCATCATCTCCATCATATCCAAAACGGTTCAAATCAGGGTATGTAAACGCCTTCATAGGCTTCCAGTTCAAATTAACCGTAGTATTCGCCCTATCATCCTCACACTCAAAAAACTTGACCATTTTCGTGATAAAATTGCCACAAACCAATCTCCTATCTCTCATCCCCCGGGTGCCCATGTGCTTTGCCAAAACATAAGGGGCATAAGCAGTCATGTAAGGACCACTCTCCTGAAACAACCTCAATAACCACAAATCTTCCAAATATATCTTGTCCCGCTGATTTGAGCGCTGGACAAAGAAAAACACAATCATCTTATGAAAAAGACACAAAATGGGCGACTGAATGGTATTCGCCCCTCGAGCTGCATTCCAAACTCTCCCCCCAGAAATCCGAGTATAATAATCCCGCTGATTACCTTCTCTAAACACCTGACCAGTCCTAGCAGCACAATACAACAAATTTCGAAATGTATGGTTATTTTCTAGCATCTCCCTACTATACATGCCCGTAACCATACCAAACTCACCAATCGTCAAAGATCTATCCCTACCCCCGCATCGAAAGAAAATTACCTTGTCATCAAAAATGTTTTTAGCGGTATCAATTTTCTTAACATTAATGGTAGAATAGACCTCAAGACACCACTCTTTACAAACAGGTTCCCTATTCCAAAAAATATCAATCCACATCCCAAACTCAATATCGGTCCGATTACCATGCTCATCAATAGTCTGACCCATTAGGCGCATCAACTTACTAATGTCCTCACGAATATTAAGCATATCAAGCATATTTACCTCCATATATCTAGGCTGCTCAATGTCCTTATGAATCAGCTTGGCTAACCTGTTGGTATACTCAACCTTGTCCTCGGTAGTAGCACGAGGCCATCGGAGCCAGGCATGAGCAGCGACCCCCATATCAATTGCTTCTTGAGTTTGAGCAGAAGGAACGTTGGAAGGTCCCTCATTATGTGCAGACGAAGTTGAGGTTCTGCCGGAACTCCTTGGAGCACGTCCACCTGTAGCAGCTTGCTGCACATATAAGAAAAACATCAAAACCATCAAACCCCGACATGATTATAATTATACTTAAACGAAATAAGAGGCTGGGCAGAACTGGGTCTCACTGCGGCGCAGTCATAAGAAATCTGGGTAGGGATCGATCAGGCAATCAGCAGATAACAAAACCCCCATATTATCCAACTAGGGTTCAAATTCGTCAATAAATCATTAATATCCCCAATTAACTCCGATTATCACAAACTTATCAACACCTCAACTAACAAATTGCTAACCCTCATCATTATTCAACAAGATTCTTCTCAAATTCAACCATAAACAATCAATTTTAGCATAATCTCATAGTAATTGGAAATTAACAATAGATAATCACAAAACCCATTAAAAGAAGCAATGGGAAGATACTAACCTTTCCGGTTCTAGTCATGGTGATAACGAATCGAATAATAGATGAGAAATCAAAGAAAACAAGAGAAAGAGGGAAGGTGAGTCGGCTGCCTTTTTTGTTTTGGAGAGAAAAGGGTGTTTAATTTTTAGTGTAAAAAAAGGAAAGTGAAACAAAACCCTAGCCCCCCAATTATGTTAACCCGATCTGGAAGGCACTGCGTCGCAATCCTTCACCACACTGCGGCGCAGTGGGAATATTTTCATATTTTTTTATTTTTGATTTTCGATTTTTCTGGAACAACAAAAACACACTGCGTCGCAGCTTGGGTACTGCGGCGCAGTTATAAGGCAGACATTTTTGTTGCTTCGCAGTCTAGGAGGCTGCTGCGCAGTGAACTGAAGACACTGCGGCGCAGTGTTAGGACTGCGTCGCAGTCTCCCCCCACCACACACACACTCACCTTTGCGAAACTCATCGATCGACTTACCGTAACGCGTGAGAGTGGCTCCAACCTGCAAATTCAACAAAAACACAATAAAACTGAAAAATAAGCAAAATTTATTGAAAATAAGAAAAACAAGAAAAACGGGTTGCCTCCCGCGAAGCGCTTAATTTATTAACGAGTCTTTAGCTAGACTCGATCATCCGTCATTCTTCTAAATCAAACAATGGGAGTTCCTCAATAACAACTCCCTCAGCAGCTTCTTCCTCATGATATAACTTCAACCTGTGACCATTAACAATAAACGACCCTCCATTCTTTTTAAACAACTCCACATACCCAGACGGATACACGTGCTTAATTTCATAGGGTCCTATCCAACGTGAGGTCAATTTAGGTTGTTTAATCTTGAATTTTGACAAAAACAACAAGACCTTATCACCGACTTTAAAGTCTTTCCTACGGAGCTTTTTGTCATGCCAAACTTTGGTTCTTTCTTTATACAACATGGAACTATCATAGGCACCTAATCTAAGCTCATCGAGCTCATGCAATTGTAAAATATGTTCCCCTGCTTCCAACAAATCCATGTTACAATTTTTCGATGCCCAATATGCCTTATGTTCGATGTCAACCGGTAGATGACAAGTCTTGCCATAGAGAAGCCGATATGGTGTAGTACCAATAGGCGTCTTATAGGCGGTTCGAAATGCCCAAAGAGCATCATCTAACTTCTTCGACCAAATCTTGGGGTTGTCTCCTACGGTCTTTTCTAAAATTCGTTTTAAGGCACGGTTGGTGTTCTCGACTTGACCGCTAGTCTGAGGATGGTACGAAGTAGAGAAACGGTGAGTGACACCATACCTCTTTAGCACCTTGGCCAATTGATGATTGGCAAAATGGGTACCGTGGTCACTAATAAGGGCTCTAGGAACACCAAACCGACAAAACAACTGCTTCAAAAAGTCTATGACCACTCTAGCATCATTAGTGGGTAAAGCCTTGGCTTCCGCCCACTTAGACACATAATCAACAGCAACTAAGATATAAAGGGACTTATTGGAGGGTGGGAAAGGTCCCATGAAGTCTATACCCCAATCATCAAAAACTTCACATACCTGAATCATCTGTTGGGGCATTTCATCCCTTTTAGTGATGTTACCTTGTCGCTGGCAAGAGTCACAAGTCTCCACTAGAGTTTGGGCTTCCTTGAAAATGGTCGGCCAATAGAAACCTGCATCATAAACTTTCGTATCGGTTACAGACGGTCCATAATGACCACCGGTAAGACCATAGTGACACGCATCCAAAATCTTCCGGGTTTCTTCACCGGACACACATCTCCTGATCATCCCATCTGCACACATTCTAAACAAATGTGGATCTTCCCAAAAATAATGTTTTATCTCAGAAAAGAATTTCTTCTTTTGTTGAGATGACATTTCTTTGGGAATCACACCTGCACAAAGATAGTTAGCAATATCGGCATACCATGGTATTTCCTCAACTTCAACCTGCATCAAATACTCATCAGGAAATACATCATTAATCTCATGCTCTTTCAACTCCTCAAGGTGAGGGTTTTCGAGCCTACTCAAATGATCGGCCGCCACATTTTCAACCCCCTTTTTGTCCTTGATCTCAATGTCAGACTCTTGCAAAAGCAAGACCCAACGGATGAGACGGGGCTTGGCATCTTGTTTAGAGAACAAGTACCTCAATGCGGAATGGTCGGTATAAACAATGGTCTTATTAAGAACCAAGTAGGGTCTAAACTTATCAAAAGCATAAACAACAGCCAACAATTCTTTTTCAGTCACGGTATAGTTTTGTTGAGCCGGGTTGAGGGTCTTGCTAGCATAAGAAATGGGACGAAAGTGTTTGTCATCCCTTTGGCCTAAAACGGCCCCTAAGGAAAAATCTCTAGCGTCACACATTAACTCAAAAGGTAATGACCAATCGGGTGAAGACATAATAGGTGCATTGGTCAACTTGTCCTTGAGAAGGTTAAATGCATGAAGACACTCACTATTAAAATTAAAAGGGACATATTTTTCTAACAACTTGGTCATGGGTCGGGTGATTTTTGAAAAGTCTTTTATGAACCGACGACAAAACCCGACATGACCCAAAAAGCTTCTTACCAATTTAACATTAGTGGGAGGAGGTAATTTAGCTATGACATCAATTTTTGCTTTATCAACCTCAAGTCCCGCTTTTGAAACTTTATGTCCCAACACAATCCCTTCCTTCACCATGAAATGGCATTTTTCCCAATTCAAAACCAAATGTGCCCTTTCACACCTTTCCAACATTTTATCAAGACTATCTAGACAACTCTCAAAGGAACTCCCAAATACAGAAAAGTCATCCTTGAAGACTTCCATGGAAGTTTCAATCATGTCCTGAAAAATAGCTATCATGCATCTTTGAAAGGTCCAGGGGCATTACAAAGACCAAAAGGCATTCTCCTATAGGCATAAGTACCAAAGGGACAAATGAATGTGGTCTTTTCTTGGTCATTCGGGTCAATGGGTATTTGGAAATACCCGGAGAACCCATCCAAAAAGCAAAAGTACTCGTTTCCGGCAAGCCGTTCGAGCATTTGGTCGATGAAAGGCAAGGGAAAATGGTCTTTACGGGTGGCGTCATTCAACTTCCGATAATCAATGCAAACCCGCCATCCCGTGACAATTCGAGTGGGAACTAACTCATTTTTCTCATTTAAAACCACTGTCATCCCGGCCTTTTTCGGCACACAATGCACCGGACTCACCCAAGGACTATCAGAAATGGGGAATATGATTCCCGCATCCAACAACTTAATGATTTCCTTTTTGACAACTTCCTTCATGTTCGGATTAAGTCTACGTTGTCTTTGCACTACCGGTTTGACATTATCAATAAAATTTATGGTGTGCTTACAAAATTCAGGACTTATACCCGGTATATCGGAAGTTTTCCAAGCAAAGGCCTTTTTATGGGCCTTGAGGACGGTCATAAGTCTAGATTTCTCATCCTCCAACAATAAGGATGAGATGACAACAGGTAAAAGAGATGTACCTTCGAGATAAGCATACTCAAGATGATCCGGCAAAGGCTTGAGCTCCAAGTCGGTAGGAGGGTTCTCAACCGATGTCAACACCCGTGTGCTTCCATCCGCCGTGATCGTTTCGAAGGTCTCATCTTCCGGTGGAGTTGTATCCATGCCCAAAGCCAATATTTCTTCAATTTGATCATTGGTGATAGCTTCACCATTTGCAATCTCGGCTTCAACAACTCCATTTTCTTCCATAGCTTCTTGCAGTTCCAAGTCCAAAGCATCATCTATCACATCAATTCTAAAACAAGTATCATCAGTAGAATAAGGATGTTTTAATGCTCTATTAACTTTAAAACAATCCGGTCATCACCGACCCCTAAGGAAATCTCCTTATCCTTAACCTGGATGATAGCATCCGCGGTGTTAAGGAATGGGCGGCCAAGAATTAGAGGAACTTTAGCATCCGCCTCCATTTCAAGTATGACAAAGTCGACCAGAAATACCATATGCCCTACCTTAATCTGCAAGTTTTCCGCTATCCCTATGGGATATTGGAAAGAGCGGTCAGCGAGCCTAATGCTCATTCGGGTAGGGGTCAACTCACCTAAGGCCAATTTTGTATAAACAGAATAAGACATTAAATTAATACTGGCCCCAAGATCGGCCAAGGCCTCACAAATAAATGCACCAAAAGAACAAGCAATGAGAAAACTCCCTGGATCTTCCAACTTGGGAGGAATCTGATTCTTGATTATTGCTGAACACTCGACACTAAGAATGGCAGTCTTCGCCTCTTCAAGCTTCCTTTTATCACTGATTAGCTCCTTTAGAAACTTAGCATAATTCGGCATCCCTGCAATAAGATCAACTAAAGGAACAGTTATGTTTTCTGACTGAATCAGTTCAACAAACTTCTTGAAGTGCTCCTTAATCTTCTTTTTCCTCAACCGTTGAGGAAATGGGATCTTTGGCTGATAGGGCTTCACCGTTGGCTTTTCAGTTAGCTTAGATGGAACGGCCGGTGTCTGCACGGCTGGGTTCGACTCTATCTCCATCTCATCATCCACCGCCTCCTCGTCTTCATTTACCTGCACAACTGGAGTAACATCATCAGGTAAGGGATTAGCTGAGTTATAAGTATTACCTTCTCGAGTTGTGATATCGTTTACATGCTCATTTCTAGCATTAGGAGGAGTGTACTTCTGTCCTTGCCCTTGGTTGCTTGATTGAGGCTTCGGGTTCTGTTGAGTGTTACTCGGCAAAGTACCGGGTGGTCTATTAGAATTCCCGAGCCTTTCAAGCCTTCCTTCCAAGTCTTTTATTGTGGCTTGCTGGTTCTTTGTCCCTTGATCCAACTTGTGTCCGAGCCCATCCAATCGAGTAGTCAAAGCATCCAACACAGAGCTCTCCTTCTTTGACTCTTCTGCGACGTGCTCATTAGTTGCTCTCTGGGCACTAATAAAATCCTTCATTATATCCTTTAGTTCTGAATCTGAACCTTGTTGATTCTGATTGTTGAACCTGCTAAACCTGCTACCACCAAAACCAGAATTGTTAGTGTTATAAGAAGAAGATGAGGGATAAGAGTTACCTGATTGCCGGTTTTGAAAACCGGTGTTGCGGTTGAAATTCCCCTGTTGTTGGTTCTGAACAAAATTAACATCTTGAACCGGCTTTTGGGGGAAATCCTTGGTGTAATGCAAATGTCCGCAAATGTCACATCCATCAGCCATAACTTTCACATCCCTTTCCAAACTCTTGAACCTACTTTCTTGTCCATCAAATCTCTCATCCATATGCTTTGAGAGAGCCTTAACTTCAGCAACTAACTTTGAATCTTCGCCACTTTCAACTTTAGCGACAGTATTTCTCCCGGATCTCTTGGTTCGGTCTTCTTCTCGGGTTGAGCTCTCCTTGGCCATATCATCAAGAATTTTGTAACCTTCATTCGGGGAAATGTTGTTGAAACTACCCCCAAATGCATATCCGAGCTCCCTCTTAGACCTTCTATCCAATCCATCGTAGAAAATTTCAACAATCACTTCAGTACCCATGCTATGTCCTGGGAAATTCCTCAGCATCTCCTTGAATCTCTTCCAGGCGTCTACAATGTGCTCACCACAATCTTGAGAAAAACCCCTAATCTGATTCTCTAGTTGCCTCTGAGTTCTTATGGAATAGAACTCATCAATGAATCCTTCCCTGAGTTCAGCCCAAGTAGAGAATGAATTATCCGGTAGCTCCTTAAACCATGAAGATGCATCTCTAGTGAGAGTCAATGGAAATAATTCTAGTTTCACAATATCAGCTTGCCCTTCCCCGTACTGATACAATTGGCAAATCTTTTCAAACCTCTCAACATGAGCATAAGGATCCCATCTTCTCACACCGTCGAACTTATCTTCCTCGACACTCTTGAGATGATTACCCTTTAAAGAGAAGTTTACCGAAATCTGAGGAGGGCGGATAGTTGTGCCCCGGTTAGCTGGTATGGTTTTTATTCGTTCCCCGTAAGGAACGTTGTTTATATCTCGCGGTTGTTCTTCACCCATTTCGTTTCCCCTTCTTTGTTGATCTTGATTCATGTTAATTTGCGGAGGTACATTTCTAATCGGTTTAGGTGTTTGAACTTTTTCTTCTCCTTCTGAGTCCTCACCTGTTCGAAATATCCAAGCTTCTTCCTCCGACCTATTAACCACTTGATCTTCTGAGGTCTGCCCCGGTGGAACTTGATTTGCGGTTTCTGAATCTATCTTGCCTGATGTGGATGGCTCTTGGTTGTTTCTTTGCACTAGTCTACGTCTGGCTCTCCCTGGATTAGATAAAGGACTATGCAAGGGTCGGCCAGAGGCTCTAGTGTTCATCCACTAGCAAGAACCTGCACAATCACCACAAAACAAACCGTCAACCGCACCTGGTACAAATAAAAATAAAAATGTAAATAAAGTAAAATCTATCTAGTGAAGCAATTAACTTTCTCACAAGTAAATGTGAGAAAGGGTCGAACTACAAAATTAAACAACTACTAAACAAAAGTCCCCGGCAGCGGCGCCAAAAACTTGATGTGTGAAATCGAGTAATAAAATTTATAAACACGAACTACCAAAAGACTGACTACAACACACTCACAGGCAGTGAACCCGATCGTATGCAGTATAGTAAACTTGGTAAATCCGAGGTCGATCACAAGGACTAAGTAAATTAATTGTTAAAATAAAGTAGTTCAAATAAAGAGGGGGTTTTGTGACCGAATTGTCACTTTGCAATTAGTTAGTAAATTTGTTAGTAATCCCTCAGGATTAATCGAAAAGAGAGTTTTTGTTCGAAACAATAATTTAAAAGGCATCCATCTCGAATCCGCTCAACAACATGTTCAGATTGCACATAAATAAAGTTCAAATTCAGTTAAGTTGATAATGATAATCGTGACAAAATAAGACACAAACTGGTATCACCAACGTTTGTAAAATCATTTCAATCACCTAATTAATCAGTTCCTTTGCAAAAGCCGGTACCACCAATGCTTAAAACAATTTCCCTAACCAACTAGTTTATTTGATTATCAAATTAACAATTGTATCTATGTGAAGACAACATGGTACCACCAACCGTTAACCAACACGTTGACAAAATGATTCTTTTTATCAAAATGACATTCACTATCATACCATGAACTAGTGACAATTATTAAAGGTAATGAATTGAAATCACATATACGTTCAACTAGTACCACTAACGAAGAACATACATATCACCAACGTCATAAAAATAATTATTAAAGAATCAAATCATCAAGATCTCGACACAACGATAATTGAAATCAACTTTGAATTAATAAAATAGTGCAATCCTTACATATTGTCTCACTTCATTAAGATGGATGATAAAGTGATTAGCCACTCATATTAAAATAAGAATAACAAATCAAATATAAAGAATTCATCGTTACCGATTACAAATAAATGAAAGCGAATAACGGAAATCGTCCAATCGTCTTCTTGATCTTCAAAGATGATAAAACTGATGAAAATCTGCTTCAAAGATTCTCAAAAACGGTTGGGAAAGTAAAAGTAGGTTTTAAGAATGTTTTTGCAAGCTATTTATAATTGCCCTAAAAAGTCCAAAAATCTCGAATCGCACTGCGGCGCAGTCTAGCTCACTGCGTCGCAGTGCCTCGTTGACCGCTTTGACTTTGACTATCGTTGACTTTGGCCTGGCTTGTATTGGAAGCCACTGCGTCGCAGTCTGGATTTACTACGGCGCAGTGGAATTTTCCGTTTCAGTATTGCGGCGCAGTACAACACTGCGTCGCAGTCTGTGACAACCGCCAAAATTTCAGGTTGATTAATTTACTATTATGTGTACTATTTAAATTTTTGTTGATCAAACAATATAAACAAACATTTTATGGCATAATAAACTGAACAAATATTTTTTTTGATAAATTATGGATAATTATTGCCAAGAACTCAAATAGTTATTTGAGAGTTGCTTGTAAATACTTTTTCATACTTATACTATCAATAACCGTATTTATGAATAGTACCGTATTCATGAATAGTAACATATACATGAATAGTACCGTGAATATACGTATTCGTGAATAGTAATCGTATCTAGAAATTGTATTTATGAATAGTGATCGTGAATAGTGAATGTGAATAGTACCGTGAATAGTGACTGTGAATAGTAACGGTAAATAGTAAAGGTAAAAAGTAAATTCTAAATAATAAAGTAAAAAGTAAATTTTAAATAGTAAAGGTAAAAGTAAATTGTAAATAGTAAAGGTAAAAGTAAATTGTAAATAGTAAAGGTAAAAAGCATATTCCAAAGCATATGCTAAAGCATATTCTAAAGCATATTCCAAAGCATATGCTAAAGCATATTCTAAAGCATATTCCAAAGCATATGCTAAAGCATATTCTAAAGCATATTCTAAAATTATTTTCTATAAATAGCCACCTTAGTTTAACCATAAAACTCACACCAATATATATTCACTTCTAAAATTCTCTCTTATAATCACACAAGATTAAATACGTCGAAGTGATCTTTCTTCTACAACACTAAGGTGAGTTTCTATAATCCCCTTTTCAACTCTTTTATTTATTTGGGGGCTGAGATATATGCATAAAAACTATTTGTTATACTTATATGTATAATTGCAAAATTTTATATAATATATGATATATTATATAACTCCGTTTTCTTTATTATACCTTTAAGGTAATATACTGACACTGCTTTATTTATTTTACCTTCGGGGTAAAATACAAACTCTTTACTGTTATGATGAACACAAGTATTTTCAGAAATGTATATATGGTTGATTCTAAGTTGCTCTGTTCAATTAAAGACCTCTCTATCATGAACGATTAATTATGGAAACATAAACGTGGGTATATTGAATAGTACTATTGGGGTAGGCACCCCCATCCGTGTTGGTCATACCAACAGGATACGGATGCATATATATTTGGAAAGCTTAGGGTACCCTGAACAAGGTACCTACTCCGGAGGCAAATAAACACACACTTGTCTAGTTTCGGTTCATGAGCTTAGAACTTGGTATATACAGTATCTACTCTTATATTCTATTTGATCCATTGTGTGATCAAATAGTTACTCTAAATCTTGTGGTTCATACTTTATATATTTATTAAAAACCTTATGATACTCTTTGCTTTATATTGTATCATAAATACTTGACATTGCGGTACGACAATGGTCACACTGAACTCTGGATATCATGAAAATATATTTTCTATATGAAAAACTTATGGAACTCACCAACTTTATGTTGATATATTTTAGCATGTATTCTCATGTAACTAGATGACACACTGTGTATGAGACTACTTTCCGCTGCATACATCATACTGGACTATGGCTTACCATCAGACTTTAGTAAAGACTCGTCAATTTGCTAAAGACAATTTGTATTATAAACAATGCAAATCATGTTATGTATAAATGTATTTTTAAAATGACAACGTTTTGTGTCGTTCAGTATATCTTGTGTTGTGAATCCATGTACGTCGCACCCCGTCTAGGGTGGGGTGTGACACAGTCTTCAGTTGACTTTTGTTGACCAGACACTAGCTTCAGTTTCGTGCCTCGTAAAACATCCGTAAGCACTCATTTCACCTCAAAATGTCGTTTTCTTCCAGAATTATGCCCATGTACCTATTAATATCATGAAACACTAACAAATACCATAAACGCACCAAATGTATATGAAAACGACTCAAAAACCACTATAAAACAACTAACTAAGACGTGGGAAAATTGGTATAAAATAGACATATCACCATCCAAACCTATAAAAGGTTGGATTTCTGACTCTGTTGCTACTCAGCACATGACTGATTCTGATAAATGTATGTTTAATGTGATTGATGTAAGTGATCTTGGTTTAACTGTGGGTCATCCCAATGGAACACAAGCAAGAGTTGTGAAAATTGGAAACTTAAAACTTACTAGACACATAATTCTTTATGGTGTGCTTGTGGTTCCAGAGTAATGTGTCAGTCTATTGTCTGTGCATTGTCTTGCTAGAGATAACAAATTTTTCATAGGATTTGATGAAAATCATTGTTATATGAAGGACTTGAGAACAAGAATAACTGTGGGGATTGGTAATGAATGTGGTGGACTTTACTTGTTTGATGAAAATAAAAGTGGTAAGAATGATGCTATTTGCTTAAACTCTAATCTTATGTGTAATGTCTCTAAACATACTTGGCATTCTAGACTTGGTCACCCAGCAGATCAAGTTCTAACTGTCTTAAAGGACATATTGAACCTTGATAATACTTCACTTAACTCTCCTTGTGAAACTTGCCATAAGGCTAAACAAACAAGGGAACCTTTTCCCTTGAGTGAGCATAAGACCACTGCTGTTGGTGACCTAATTCACCTTGATCTTTGGGGACCTTATAGGATACAAAGTAAAGAAGGTTATAAATACTTCTTGACTGTTGTTGATGACTATTCCAGAGCTGTGTGGGTGTTTCTGTTAAAAGGAAAGGAAGAAACCTTTGAAAATGTTGTTAATTTTTATAACCTTTTACAAACACAGTTTGACAAAAGAATTAAAGTGTTTAGAAGTGATAATGGAAGTGAGTTCATCAATCAAAAGATGAATAACTTTACTAACCAAATGGGCATTATTCACCAAATCACTTGTGTTTACACCCCACAACAAAATGGAATAGTTGAAAGTAAACATAGACACTTGCTCAATGTAGCAAGATCTCTTATGTTTCAAGGGGGGATCCCTCTTAATATGTGGAATGAGTGTATTCTGACTGCCACTTACTTGATTAACAGGTTACCTTCTTCTGTTCTGTGTGGAAAATCTCCTTATGATCTTATTTTTAAATGCTCTCCTAATCTGTCCCATCTTAGAGTATTTGGATGTTTGTGTTTTGCTACTATTTTGAATAACTTTGATAAGTTCAGCAGTATGTCTGAAAAATGTGTCCTTATTGGTTATGGTGATGCCAAGAAGGGATACAAACTTTACAGTCTTGAAATAAACCATCCTTTATTCAAGGGATATTGTTTTCTATGAAAACATCTTTCCTTTTAAAATAAGAAATCAAAATAAGGACTCTTCTACTGAAGAAGTCACTCATTTAAACTTTTTTGATAACTATCTCTTTGACAATAATGAACATCCAAGTGCTTCCTTTCCCAATGATGAAAGGAGAGACCTGGACCCTAGAAGTGATGGCAATGTCCCATCTCACCATGGCAGTCCTGTGGGGTCTACTGGTGAGTATGAGACCCTTTCTCATTCTGGCAGTCCTTTGAGGACTACTAATGAGGAAGAAACCGTTGCAACACTTCTTGATGACATTAACACTTCTGAGGGAAATCTTAATGAGGATAATTCTGTTCCTCAAAATAATTTTAATACAAGGAGATCCACAAGGACTATTAGACTTCCCAAAAACTTGAATGACTTTGTTTTAGGAACCAAGACTAAACATAGGATTTCAAACTTTGTGAATTACTCTAGATTGAATTCTGAGAATCTGTGTTTTGTGTCTAATCTAAATAAACATGTTGAACCTACTTCCTTTGAAGAGGCTTGTAAGAACCCACTTTGGGTTGATGCTATGAATGCTGAGATGGAAGCCTTACATAAGAATGGTACTTGGACCCTTACCAATCTTCCACCTTATAGGAAACCCATTGGTTGTAAATGGGTTTACAAAATAAAATATAAGTCTAATGGTGATATTGATAGATACAAGGCCAGACTTGTTGCTAAGGGTTGCAGTCAACAAGTTGGGGTTGACTTTGATGAAACATTCTCCCCTGTGGTTAAAATGGTTACTATTAGGTGCCTTATTACCATTTCTACTCATAACTCTTGGCCTATCTTTCAACTTGATGTCAATAATGCTTTTTTATATGGTGAAATTGTTGAGGATGTTTATATGTGTCCTCCTCCTGGTTATTTTTCTGCTACTGATCCTAGGGTTTGTAAACTTGTGAGATCCTTGTATGGTTTTAAGCAAGCACCCGGAAAATGGAATGAAAAGTTGACCTCTGCCTTGATTGAAAATGGCTTTAATCAAAGCAAAAATGATTATTCTCTTTACATTAAATCTGTGAACAATGTGTTTGTTGCCTTACTTGTTTATGTTGATGACATAATTATAACTGGTAATTGTATTAAGAAAATTGATAAATGCAAGGAATTCCTTAGTAAGAAATTTTCCATTAAAGATCTTGGTAAGTTGAAATATTTTTTGGGTATTGAGCTTCTTGACACCAAGGAAGGAATGTGTTTAAGCCAAAGAAAGTACCGTCTTGATGTTATTTCTGAGTTTGGGTTACTTGGTTGTAAACCATCCCAAACACCAATTGAGTCCACTCTTGGACCTTGTAGTAATGACACCAATGATACTCCTCTTGACAATGTGACTGAGTATCAAAAACTGGTGGGCAAGCTTATATATCTTACTTTAACTAGGCATGATATTGCCTTTTCTGTTCATGTTTTGAGTCAGTACATGCATAATCCATATCAATCTCATCTCAAACTTGCATTAAGAATTCTTAGGTACTTAAAAGGTTGTCCAGGTAAGGGAATTCTGCTGAAAGGTAATTCTGATCTCTCCTTAAAAGCTTATGTTGATTCTGATTGGGGCAAAAGGGTGACTTCCAGGAAAAGTATCACTGGATACTCCCTTTTCCTAGGTGGTTCACCCATCTCTTGGAAAAGCAAAAAACAACCCACCATTTCCAGATCTTCTGCAGAAGCTGAGTTTAGAGCTCTTGATGCTATTATTTGTGAAGTTATTTGGGTCTTAAAGATTTTAAATGAATTTGGCATTAGGCAGCAGGAACCTGTTCCTATTTACTGTGATAGTAAGGCTGCCATTCAAATTAGTGCAAATCCTGTTTTTCATGAAAAAACTAAGCACTTTGAAATTGATCTTTATTTTGTAAGAGAAAAAATCAATATGGGGGTTGTTGATACTATTAAAATTAGTTCTGATGATAATATTGCAGATGTGTTTACTAAAGGTCTTACCTCTAGTCAACACTACAAGTTTTGTAAACAATTGGGTATGTTTGATCCCTTCCACAATTAATTTGTGTGTGTGTGGGGGGGGTTAAATTACCAAATCAATTGTGTATCTTACTTGGAAAGGTTTGTGCAGGCAGTTAGCATTGTTAATGGAATCTGCTTAAGGATTGAAGCTAGAAGAATCATGGAAGGAAGCTGCTTGTACAAGGAATGAAGAAGGAAGATCATGGAAGGACTTGCAGGTATTTGTTGTTATCAAGGACTAAAGCTGCTTATTTTAGACTTAGTTTTTTATTATGGACAGTTTTGTATATATAATAATTTGAGGGACCAACAATGTAATTTTGTATAGGGTTTGGCTATAAGCCAAACCCAACCACTGTTCCGATCACCTCTCCAAGCAGCCGTGTGACCGTTGGATAAAACCCTCTTTTTCTACTTTCTGATTATTGTTCTTGATGTAAAACTATTTTGATCTAAATTAATCTTATGGCTGAATTCGTGTATGTGTTGCTGCTTGTTGAGTGTCATATTCTTGTATTCCTTTATAAATTTTTACAAATGGACGTGTGGCCTCTACACTGAGAGACACACGTCCTTATCAATTAATGGATCATTACCCTAATGGTTTCAAATGTCTAAATTGAAAGAGAAAATCAGAAAAACAATTTGACAAGTATAACGGCAGATGATTCATGGCATTACTATGAAGCTTAGAATTGTTTTTGGTTTTCTTAACAGATCATTTTATAAAGGTTGGTTTTCCCTGTCAATGGTACTCGTTAGACCCGATCATTTTTGAATTATTCTAAATCGATTCAACGTTAATAATAACTACTCGTATATATATAGATGGGACAAGTAGCTCAGTAGCTGGTGTCCCCCTAACTTTTTCATCATTCTTAAGCAAACCACTTTTCATTTTCACTTGTTAACTCAAATATTTTTTTCATTATTTGTCCTTATATCATGTTCTTATATACACTTTGGTTGTACTATGTAATTATTAAAGGTGTTCGAGAATGATTGAATAGATATGGTATATATATTTTGTGTTTGTGGTGGAAACTTTACCCTTTCTCTAAGAATGTGACATCGATAACTTGAATTCTCTACTATTCCATGAGGCTTATCTAAAATGTTTTTTATACGTAAAAAAGGTGGATAACTTTATAAACACACTGAAATAAGTCAACATGGCACAAACGCAAATGTTTTTAATTTAGAATAGATTATAGATATTTGAATAATACTTTGATGATAAATCCGATTTACGGAGCTAAAGAAGTAAAGATGTAAATAGTTTAAGAAATACGTAAATGGACAAAATGGGTTGGCCCAAACCGGCCCACCTACCTCTAATCGAGCTTAAAAGTTAAAAGAAACCATTTTCACTTGACCCATTTCACTGGTTACTATGAGTCATTGGTTTTGTCACCAAGCCAAATAGCCAATGTCATTAATTGATAAACGATCATACAGGACACCGAAAAAAGAATAGTTGATGTTTTTGCTTCAGGGCATGGAAATCATTAAATGCAATGTAATCTTATATATCTATATATGCGTTGAGGGAGTTATTATTTAATATGTACACATGGTGGTGTTGTTGGGACAATAACAAATGGTGGTGTTAGGAACACAATTGAGAGCTGCAAATGCCTACAATGATGATGTTAGAATTTAAAAATTAGATATAAATACTTTTTGTAACTTTTTAAAAAAATTTTAAAAAATGTTCTCAAGTTAATGGCTAAAAATAATTATAAATTAAGTATTCAAGGCTAAAAAGTGTAAATTATTGATGGAAAACAAAAAAATGTAAATTAATGATGGAAAACAAAAAAGTGTAAATTATTGATGGAAAACAAAAAAGTGTAAATTATTGATGGAAAACAAAAAAGTGTAAATTATTGATGGAAAACAAAAAAGTGTAAATTATTGATGGAAAACAAAAAAGTGTAAATTATTGATGGAAAACAAAAAAGTGTAAATTATTGATGGAAAACAAAAAAGTGTAAATTATTGATGGAAAACAAAAAAGTGTAAATTATTGATGGAAAACAAAAAAGTGTAAATTATTGATGGAAAACAAAAAAGTGTAAATTATTGATGGAAAACAAAAAAGTGTAAATTATTGATGGAAAACAAAAAAGTGTAAATTATTGATGGAAAACAAAAAAGTGTAAATTATTGATGGAAAACAAAAAAGTGTAAATTATTGATGGAAAACAAAAAAGTGTAAATTATTGATGGAAAACAAAAAAGTGTAAATTATTGATGGAAAACAAAAAAGTGTAAATTATTGATGGAAAACAAAAAAGTGTAAATTATTGATGGAAAACAAAAAAGTGTAAATTATTGATGGAAAACAAAAAAGTGTAAATTATTGATGGAAAACAAAAAAGTGTAAATTATTGATGGAAAACAAAAAAGTGTAAATTATTGATGGAAAACAAAAAAGTGTAAATTATTGATGGAAAACAAAAAAGTGTAAATTATTGATGGAAAACAAAAAAGTGTAAATTATTGATGGAAAACAAAAAAGTGTAAATTATTGATGGAAAACAAAAAAGTGTAAATTATTGATGGAAAACAAAAAAGTGTAAATTATTGATGGAAAACAAAAAAGTGTAAATTATTGATGGAAAACAAAAAAGTGTAAATTATTGATGGAAAACAAAAAAGTGTAAATTATTGATGGAAAACAAAAAAGTGTAAATTATTGATGGAAAACAAAAAAGTGTAAATTATGACGAAAACAAATTAATATTAAATTATTTAATTATATATATTTAATATAGTTGTTACTAGATTTTAGACCCGTGTCCAACACTGGACACGGGATTTACGATATTATAAATATTAGATCTTCATACATTTAATTCATAAAAGCTTATAATTTTGAAGATGTTCGTCACTGTCATTATTATCTGAGACATATTGATGGAATTGTTTGCCGTAGTCATTTTACAAGGCACATGCTATAACAATTCCTCTATTATATAATTTTTTGAAACCAATTGTACTCATAATGTGATATTATAATGAAAGATAACTAAGAATTAAAATATAAACAAACTTGTGATCCTGTACTTGACATTCAAGTATATGTCTTTGATCATGATGCGGACCCATAACACGAATAGGTTTAAAGAATGAAAATCCTTAATTTTTCTGCCGCTCAAATTGCGGCCAATCTTCCTAACCGCACGCGCTTCCTTTTTTTTCTATTACATCCCATTCCGTTCCGGGACAGGCGGCTAATCCCCGCTTCTCCCATATTGATTCTCCCTCTCGCATCGGTTCTGCCGTCTCCACAAAGTGCTCCGCGATAATATGCGCGTCTACCGTGGAGACCATACTTTCAATCACCCGTCCTATTATAATTAGATAACAATTAGGATTCTTGATTTGAGTGACAATTGTAACTAAAAAAAATTAGATATAAATACTTTTTGTAACTTTTTAAAAAAATTTTAAAAAATGTTCTCAAGTTAATGGCTAAAAATAATTATAAATTAAGTATTCAAGGCTAAAAAGTGTAAATTAATGAGACTTTTTCTACAAATTAATATAAATACTAACATAATAATATATTTGGATAATGATTATTAAGATTTTTAATTTATAGTTAATTTAAATGATGACATAAGCGAGTCAATTTGATGAAATTGAGCGATTTGATTGGTTAATAAGTCATTAGTTCAACTGTCTTATAGTATATATTAAATACTAAATAATAATATATTTGGATAATGATTATTAAGATTTTTAATTTATAGTTAATTTAAATGATGACATAAGCGGGAGTCAATTTGATGAAATTGAGCGATTTGATTGGTTAATAAGTCATTAGTTCAACTGTCTTATAGTATATATTAAAATACTAACACTTTCAATATATTATTAGAGTGATACTTGTGCAATACAACAACCTGAATATATTGTGTAGAAACATACCATTAAAATTTTATTAATGGGCTGGAATTCTAGTGAAAAACCCTAAAAGGTCAAAGATTTACCGGCCAACAACTTTATTGTCAATAAAGATAATTATTTTTTTCGTTTATCTACTTATTGTTGGGGTTTTAAGCAGATAAACTATAAAAATGTTTTTTAGATAGATAATTATTTAATTTTCAAATAACATATATAAAAAAATTCCCAGACTACCCCTTAGATGGTCTCAATTTTCAAAATCTTGACATGGGGTTGTAGGTACAAGTTATTCATTAGGAGTGTAGTCGTGTAGATGAGACGAGCTGAGTGCAAATTTGGCGGTGTTTTAGCTCGAGTTCATTTCAAGAGTTCTAGCTCGGGTTCATTCGAACCTTATTATTTAAACTCGAGCTCGGCTTGTGATGTATTGAAAAAATTCAAGCTCAACTTTAGATGGTCTTGTTTGTAAAAAAACTAAACGAGTCGAATTTGGCTCGAGCTCAATAACTTTATTGTCAATAAAGATAATTATTTTTTTCGTTTATCTACTTATTGTTGGGGTTTTAAGCAGATAAACTATAAAAATGTTTTTTAGATAGATAATTATTTAATTTTCAAATAACATATATAAAAAAATTCCCAGACTACCCCTTAGATGGTCTCAATTTTCAAAATCTTGACATGGGGTTGTAGGTACAAGTTATTCATTAGGAGTGTAGTCGTGTAGATGAGACGAGCTGAGTGCAAATTTGGCGGTGTTTTAGCTCGAGTTCATTTCAAGAGTTCTAGCTCGGGTTCATTCGAACCTTATTATTTAAACTCGAGCTCGGCTTGTGATGTATTGAAAAAATTCAAGCTCAACTTTAGATGGTCTTGTTTGTAAAAAAACTAAACGAGTTCGAATTTGGCTCGAGCTCAATAAGTTATCAAAATTCAAACTAAGCTCAGTTATAAGAAGTTCGTGAAAAAACTCTTTTAGACTCGAGCTTGGTATAATATATTAACCAATATGTATATGTATATATATATATTATTATTATATTATATATGAAAGCTCGTTTAGGCTGGCGAGCTTAATCGAGTTATGTATTCGAAGTTCGAACTCAGACTCGAATAGTAAACAAGTCAATAGTTATGTTTGAATTCGATTGGAAACGAGTTTTTTACAACTCGAATTCGAATAGTTTGCGAACAGACTTGATTCGTTTACACCCCTATTCATCTTGATTTAATCGATTACATTTTGATATTTTTACACGAATTTTTAGCTTGGAATCCAAATGTTAAAGTGATTTGAAAAAAGTTCAAAAATATTTATTAAATACTGCATTTAACACCTACATAAAAATTAAAAATAAAAAATTTAGAGTAAATTACAATTTTGGTCCCTGTCGTGGGTCAAAAATTACCGTTTTCGTCCCTACCTTTCATATATTACCGTTTTGGTCCAAAAAACTTTGGTCCGTCAACGCTTTTGGTCCAATTCTTTAAACGGACGTTAAACACCCATCACGTGATCTGCACGTGATGGGTATTTTAGTCTTTTCATTAGCACAGGGACGAAAACGGTAATTTTTGATCCACGACAGGGACCAAAATTGTAATTTTCACACAAAGGCACTATTATTTGTTTCTCTTTTGTGTTTCCTGTTTTTACTTTTCTATATCATTCATATATACTACATAGATAACATTATTATACATATATATAATCCTCAACTATACTCACCAACGTATATATCTTTTTATCATCTACATCAGATATTGAGACATCCATATACATATATATAACTATAGATCTATATACATATTTATGTATCGATAGAGATATTGATAGATCTGTATACATATATAGTTATATATAATTTAACAGAGATGGCAGTGGTTGTTGTGATCGTCGGGTTGAAGTTGTGGTTGTTATGGTGGTTGCGGTGGTGGTTGTTGAGTCTCCGTTGTTGGAGCTTGCATCTAACAGAGAAGGGGGTGGTTGTTGGGATCGTCGACGATGAAGATTGTGGTTGTTACAGTGGTTGCAGTGGTGGTGGTTAAGATCTCCATTGTTGGAGCTCGATTAATTTGCGGATTTTTGATTCAGACACCACCGCCACCACTTACCCACCACTACCATCAAGATTGCTTGAATCCACCCACTAATCGAATCCTTCAAAGCCGCCACAAAAGAAACTACCGCCGCACCATCATTGCTAGCCGGATACGATGGGTCCAATTTTCTAGTGTGGAAACCTATGTATCTGTATATATAGTTTTTGGATCTGATGTTAGAAATCAAGGAAGTTATATATTACTACATTTTATTTTATTTTTTTGGATCTGTTCAAAATTATTGGTGTGTATATACGTATATATATTTTGTGTCAGATGTTGATGTTTGTCTATATACATGTACATGTATATATATTTTGTGTTTGATGATGCATTGATGTCATATATTCATGTATATATGAAGTTGAGATTTTGTGTTTGATGTTGATGGGTACTGGGTTTGATGATACAAACTTGATGTTTGTGATGATAGTGTATTATATACATGTAAGAGAAAAAGAAAAGTGATAAAGAGAAAAGGAAAAGGGGAAAAAAAAATATAGAGTAAATTACAATTTTGGTCCCTGTTGTGGGTCAAAAATTACCGTTTTCGTCCCTGTGCTAATGAAAAGACTAAAATACCCATCACGTGCAGATCACGTGATGGGTGTTTAACGTCCGTTTAAAGAATTGGACCAAAAGCGTTGACGGACCAAAGTTTTTTGGACCAAAACGGTAATATATGAAAGGTAGGGACGAAAACGGTAATTTTTGACCCACGACAGGGACCAAAATTGTAATTTACTCAAAACTTTATTTGTGAAGTAACCCAAATGAAATAACATTAATTATTTGTTTATATTTTCGGTAGCATATAATTCCGAGTCCCACAAAATTCGGTACACGGACAGCAATGCTTGCTTGCATTGCCTCTTCTCTCCATCCCCACTCCCCAATGTTTTCCCATTATTCAATACATTCTCTTTCTATTAAAAAAGGATACTCCGTAAGTATAAAAAAAATGATACAGTATATATATATTTATCTTTCTATCTCTGTTACACCTTATTTCCATTTTTTTCTTATTGTACGTTTGCACCTTGTTTTAACCACCAAACCAAAATCTCTGTTATTACGATATATCATGCTACACACATACTTACATACATATAGATATATAGATATAGATATGATATAATTAAGAGGTACCCACTCTCTTTAGTATTTAAGGTTGTGGGGTTGTTCCTATATTTACATTTGTTTGTCGCCTATCTTCATTGTACCCTCCTCCGTTTAATTTAGTTGTTTACTTACCCTTGCTCAAAGGCATCATCTCTTCTTCTTCTTAAATGTCACATATAGACACTACATACACTTAATAATTCTCTCTTCATTTCAATTTCCAACATCTTTGTATCTCATGATTAATTCATTCTTTCTCATTTTTCATTTTCATATACGTTAATAATAATAATAATCACACCTTCTGTGTTCATATATAATGTATATGGCTTTCCTACACAGTTTAATGTCTTATAACTTAATGATCATCCATAAACTGTCGGTGACTCACTGACTCACTCACTTTCTTATTTTTCCTTTCATCATTGTCAACAAAAACACACAAAAAGAAAATAAAGATGTTGAGACTCAGCTGTGATTCATCATCACATAAGTCAACTCCTCCTTTGTCTTCTTCCCACCATTCTACTAGTGTTCATGGGTATACTACTTCGTGTTTTTTTGTTAAGTCTTGTGATTTTGTATAAGCAGACAATGAGACAATTATGTATTTTGAGACAGACATGAGAGGTTAATAATGTTTTGTTTGTGGGCTTGTTTTTGTAGTGGTTCTTGGAATAATAATAATGAGCAGATTAGAATCAGCAAAGAAGATGATTTACTAGATATGTCACCAAGGACTTCCTACAATTTTACTCCAGTAAGTGTATATATTACGTATTACTACTTTTTACAGATATGTATATGTGCAGTGTGTGTATGTGTCTATATATATATAACTAGAAAACAAATATTTGTGTTAACTTTCCTGTTTTTATATGTGAGTTATTATTATTAGCAATATTCTTGATAATTCACAACCTTAGATATTGTATGTTTTGATGACATATAGGAGAATGTAAAGTTGGGAAAGATATTGCCTGATTATCAATCATTTAGTTGCTCTGAGTCAGAGATGACACCGTGTTCTACTTCTTTTTCTTCCATTACTTCCAACGGTACACCAAATTCAAAGGTTGTTTCCCTTTCTTCAATCTCTTTTTTTGCTATCAATTTCATTGTATGTAGAGGTGACAATTTGGATCCATATATAAATGAATAGGGTAATTCGGTTTATGTTTTATCTCTAACGGGTAAAACAGATATATTGTGAAACAATAGCTTAGAAGAATATGGGTCATACAGGTCAAAGCTTATTCTTTAAAAGAATGTAAATCAATGTATTCAAATTAAAAAAGGATTAGTATTGAAAAATATTGTTTTGTAATTATAATTTGACACACTAATAATCTACATAATTATGAACAAGAGTAGTTTGAACAAAAGTATTTCGGGTTAAGTAGGACCCATTTTGACTTGAACCCAACCCATCTGATGTGTTCATTATGCCACCTCTAGAATCAATAATTTGTGAAATTTACTGATAGGAAGAGGGTAATTTTGGGTTGAAACATTGTCAAATTGAGAATCATTTGATGCATTTCGTGACAGAGGGAGCACTTGGTCTAATTTGCTTGTTTTCATGTGCTTTATCTGATTTGTTCTCTGATGACTTTGCATATAGTCATCAATGGAATTGGTGAAAGAGATCAATGCTCTTGAAATGGAAATTCTTCATTTGGAACGATATCTACTTTCACTGTACCGGACAACTTTTCAAGACCATGTTGATTGTATACAATATAATGAGTCCCCTATAGAACGTAAGATAAATTCACAACTACAACTTGTTACTGATCAGAAAGTCAGCTCTGATACTTGGTTAAGTGGTTATGGTGGTCAACTTTACCCTCTGCAGGAGAGAATTACGGGTTTAAAAGATCCCATTAGTCCTGTCATCTCGAATTCATCATCTAGGAAAGTAAGTGTCACATCCGTGTGCAGTTTCAAACTCATGTTATATTAGATAGTTGGCAGTAAATGAACTGCAAGAGACAACCTTATTTGAGAAGTAATTGCAGGAGAGAAAAGCTGCTCGTTATACTCAATCGTAGTCTTGGGGATCACCTTGGAACTCCTTGTACCGATAATGCCCTTCTTGACGGGCCTGATAGACTATCTGAAGACATAATCAGATGCATCTCTTCTATCTACTGCAAGCTCGGGGATCAAAATCAATCTCCATCTGGACCTTTGGTTTCGTCTGCTTCATCCTTGACCTCATCGGGTACAAACTGCACCAGAAATCTTTCTGATACATGGAGTCCTTATTGCAATGAGGAAGCTACATGGAACAGTAAACAGGAAAGCTTAAAAGAGGAAAGAGGTCCTTATGCTGCGATGATAGAAGTTCTGAAGATAAATGTTGATGATGATGGTTTCAATTATGCGGCGAAGATGCTAAAGAAATTCAGGTAGTTTAATAAACAACAGCAATGGTTTCTCAGTAATTTTTTTATATTTTGTTTACCTTCTACTGGTTCTAATTACTAGAAGTTTTATCAATGTAGAGCATTGGTAAAAAAGCTTGAGAATGTTGACCCCGGGAAAATGAAGCGAGAACAAAAGCTTGCGTTTTGGATCAACATTCATAATGCTTTGGTGATGCATGTAGGTTTTTTTCCTTCTTTACATTGTATGAATGGATTGCAGTTATGTTTTATCTCTAATATGCATAACGGTATAATAATAAAAGATTAGCTTAAAAGAAAATGGGTCAAATGAGTCTAAAGTCCCCCAATATGTACTTTCAACTCGTACAAATAAATTTGATGTATTGGAATAACAATTTTTGTAATCATATTTGATACACTCCTACGCAAGTTATAATCTTGGACAATAGGTGTTTTAGGTAAAACCAAATGGATCCGCTTTTCATATCTCTTAAAAGGTGTAGATTGGCCAAATAATCAACCCATGCAACCCGTCCATTTTGTCACCTCTTACTCCATGGTGTCATAAAAGTTGCAGTGTTGGACAATAGGTGTTATAAGTAGACCTATATTTGTTTACTCTTTGTTTATCCTGCTCTTATTGGTACACTTTTATGTGCTTATTTCTTGCAGGCTTACTTAGCATATGGAACACCCAATAACACAAAAAGCAATTCCATTTTAAAGGTATAACATTTGCAAATCTTTTATTTTTTCAATTAATATGTTCTTAACAATGATCCGTTTATCCCAATTAACTTTTCCTTGCCGAGTTCATTAAATATCATATTACAGGCAACTTATAACATTGGGGGACATTCCATCAATGCATATATCATACAAATCTCTATATTAGGAATCAAATCACACTTTAGAGCACCGGTTTGTCTCTTATCTGTCTCTGACTGCCTTTAACATTTTTCTATTCATTCGTTTTGACTAAGTGGCGTTTTCTTTTGTGGTTTCCATATAATGACTAGTTGAAGAAATATAGTATAAATTAACAAATATCTTAAGGTATCTTAACTAACATAGCATGAACGCAGTGGCTACAGTCACTGCTGTCCCCAGGGAGGAAGCTGAAGACGGAGCCCAATAAACATATATATGCCATTGACTACCCAGAGCCTCTAGTCCATTTTGCCCTTTCGTTAGGGGCGTTCTCTGACCCTGCGGTATGCATTTTATCTGATTTACATTTTGCACATTTGACATATTCTCCTTTTAGCAGAACTGTCTGATTTGACCCATTTCTGTTTAATATAGAACAGAACCCAAAACAACCCATTTATTAGTAAAGCATGTCAAAAATGTATCTGGGTTGTGTGGATTGTGCAATGCATTCATTGTTCTTTACACGTGTTCTTGTTATCCTTTGTGCCAAAACAACCCCTTTATTAGGAACCCTTGAATGTAGGTACGTATCTACAACGCAAAGAACGTTTTTCAGGATCTAAGGGTCGCTAAAGAAGAGTTCATACAATCAACGGTTTACGTGAACAAAGAAACAAGAATATACTTACCAAAAATCTTGTATTACTTTGCAAAAGATATGGCATTGAGTATGCCAAGTCTTTTGGAGATGGTTAATGCATGTTTACCACAATGTCAACGAATAGTCATGAAAACAAGCATCAAAGCAAAACCGGAAAAACACATATATTGGTTGTCACAAAGTTGTATATTTCGATATGTGATTCATCGAGGCATAGCTGAAGGAAGACTGTCTATTTGATGTTTGAGCTTTCTTTGTGCATTTGTGAAACTTGAGTAAATTCTTTTCTTTTTTTTTCTTAGTGACTTTCAGAGTGTATAGAGGTGTTTAAAGGACTATGAATAGTTTAATTTATTTGTGTATGAAGTTTGAACACACATTATATGCATTCATTTGCCTTTTTTGTGAGGATGATCTCTTTTTTTTGTCAAAGGTTGTTTAAAAAGGAGTATCTGAGTTAGCTTACTAAAAGTATTACTACGTAGATTATATTGTAAATTAGGAATTGTAATGATATGTGTGGCAATCCATTGATCATAAGGAGGTGAAGTCATGCTTGGTCAGCTGCTAAAATGGAAAGCAAATGAAGGTGTTCGGATAGTTATGCTTGTTTGGGATGATCGAACTTCTGTTGGTTTCAAAGTCGTGCGCGCAGCCAACTCATCTAAGAGTTGGTTCGTGTTATTATTTCAATAAACTAATTTCCATATATCTCATTAAGTATTTTTATTTTTTACAAATAATAAATATAAGGACCGGGTCCAACCTTGAACCACCCACTAGGCCGGTTCGATGTCCTGTCCGGTTCTGAAAACATTGGATTTTGTAGCATTCTGTGGATGTGTGAAAAAATGAGAACTAGATAAGGGAATGACAAGGAAAGTAGGGAAAAGACAATGTGTCTGTGGGTCGACTACAGCATTGACTAGACTTTCCTGCATGTTGTTATATTTGATATTTACATCCTGTATCTATACATTATCTTCTTGTTCTTCAATTCATTGGCTGTTGAGTGTTGTTTAATTAGTACCTGATGAGAACATCAAGGATTCTTTGTTTTTTTCTCTTTGCCAATTTTCTCATATTATCTTGCTACTCGGCCACACCCAGTGCTCAGCTACCTGATGTATATCGTCCTGCAAATCTTTCCACCACATGGACCATCAATCAATCTACTATCAACTATACACACACAGATGGAAGCATTGGATATATACTCGAAAATTTATTACCATTTCAATTTGCACTTGGCTTCTTTTGTCAAGGAAATAAGTGTGCCTCTGATTACCTCTTGGCCGTATTCGCTATTGAACCACTCGTTTTCCCATTATTTCCACTTCCACTTCCGCCCTCTACTGTTTGTTCTGGAAAACTTCCTACCGCAGTTTGGTCAGCCAACCGAGACTATCCAGTCCAGAATAACGCGACACTGAATTTCACTGCCGCTGGAGAATTAGTCCTACGTGATGCAGATGGAAGAAAGGTTTGGACCACCAACACTGCAGGGAAATCTGTTGTTGGCATGAATTTGACCGAGTCTGGAAACCTGGTGTTGTATGATGTCAATAAACAGGTGGTTTGGCAGTCCTTTGATCACCCGACCGATTGTTTGTTACCCGGACAGTCATTGTGTCAAGGTCAAAAATTGATACCTAGTGTTTCGTCAACAAATTGGACGGCTCAGAAAGGTATGTACGCCCTTCAAGTCACTGATAAAGGTTTGTTTGCTTATGTTGACTCAAACCCACCTCAAGCCTATTTCAGTTACATTGTGTCTGGAAAAAATGAAGCTAAAGGAAAAAATATGTTCGGTGGTTGAATGGGAGTCTGGGTTTATTCATTGATTCTGCTGCGGAGCCAAGTGATCTTGATTACTATAATATTTCCACTTCCATTTTTAATATTTCCATAAGTAATTGGTCAATATCGGGGTATATGAAACTGATGCCAAATGGGCACTTGAAAGTGTTTCAATCAACATACGATGGGTGGACAGAGGCTGATCTACTTACGGACTGATTTTGGAGAGTGTGGTTATCCTTTGGTTTGTGGGAGAAATTCCATTTGCTCAAATAAGCAACAATGTAGCTGTCCGGCACCAAGCTATTTCAGACTGACTTATGAAGAAACCCACCTTGGTTGCTCCGAAATTACACCTCTCACTTGTAATGCTATCCAAGATCAAGTTTTTATTGCACTCGAGAATGTCAAATATTTCACCTCTATTGCAGACATGGAGAAAGTGGACATGGAGACCTGTAAACGTGCATGTCTCAACAATTGCTCGTGTAAAGCAGCTCTGTTTCAGTATGATTCCAACGTTTTAAGTGGTGAATGTTATTTACCTTCTGAACTATTTACAATGGCCGCTCTTCAGAATAATAGTTCAGATCCATATGTGAAAGCTAAAGCTTTCATAAAAGTCCAGAACGCAAGAACCCAATGGAAAAAAACTTAACTTGCAACCGCGATTGGAGTTTCTCTGTTTCTCCTTATTGTGGTGGTAGCTTTTATTATGTACATAGTCCACAAGAGAAGACAATATATTGAAATGCAAGAAGAGGAGAATTTCGATCAAGTACCAGGAATGCCCACTCGGTTTCCCTATAAAGAATTAAAAACCGCCACAGAGAATTTTAGTAAAATCCTTGGTGAAGGAGGATATGGAATAGTTTTTGAAGGGATCCTGGAAGATGGCTCTAGAATTGCAGTGAAGTGTCTTGACGGTCTTACACGGGTTAAAAATCATTTCAAGCTGAGGTCAAATCCATTGGCAGCATTCATCATGTGAATCTAGTAAGGCTTAGAGGATACTGCGTTTGGAAATCACAACGACTTCTCGTGTATGACTTCATGAGTAACGGATCATTAGATCGTTGGATCTACCATGAAGATTCGGGCCACCTACTTGAATGGAAATGTAGAAAAAGAATTATTCTTCATATAGCTAAAGGATTAGCATATCTCCATGAAGATTGTAGGCAACAAATCATCCACCTTGATATTAAGCCTCAAAACATACTACTAGACGACAACTTTAATGCCAGGGTATCTGATTTTGGGTTGTCTAAGCTCGTCGACAAAAACCAAACCCAAGTGATGACTACCATAAAAGGAACCCCTGGCTATATCGCACCAGAACGTTGGAGCAGCTCAATCATCACTGAAAAAGTGAATGTATATAGCTTTGGTATCGTTCTCTTGGAGATCTTATGTGGGAGGAAGATATTTGATAGATCATTTCAAGAAGAAAGCTGGCACTTACTCGCCGTCTTTCAAAAACGCTGGGAGCAAGGAACGTTGTTAAATATGGTTGACAAGTACAGTGAAGATAATGGTGCCGAGGTGGATTTTACAAGAAGGGCTTCAATGTCGTCGGTCGTTAAGGTGTTGGAAGGAGGAATGAGTGTTGAATCGAACTTGGATTACAACTTCACAGATTTGAGAATGCATAATAAAAGTGCAATTGCACAAGAGAAAGAGCTCACAATGCTGAGTCCTTGTATTCTTTCTGGACCAAGGTAGCCCAGGAGTTTCTTGTGGATCATTTCTATGCGTCTATCTTTATGATTGTGTACATACCTTAATTTTCCCAGGATCAACTGAACTGTTGATTCTTTTTAGAACCTATTGGTGAGTTTTATCGAACCAAACTGATCAACCTATCCAGAAACATTACCAATTTGGCCCATTATCCAACCTGTTCGGCCTACTTGACATCAGTTTAGAGTTTTATCGAGAGACTCGACAATTTAGAGCACTTCCAATAACAAAAAACCAAAATTCAGAACCAGCACTTGCAATAACAGGCCAAAAAGAAGAAAAGAAACAAATGGTTTACTAGATATATTTATAATAACAAACCATCTGGTAACAGTCATTAGCAAACTCTAACAAATTCAAAATAACCAAAAACTACAGAGTAGAAAATTATAAACATAATGCAGAAACTTGTACAAGCTCTCGTTTCTTCCCTCTTTTTTAGTATAATCAATAATGTACCACATTTTTATAACTAATTTGAAACTGTGATCATCAAGTCATTACTCATTACATGCATACCTAAGCAGTAGTGTGCGTCTGATCATGACTGCAGATAGTTTTCTTAACCTTGAGCTCTTCCAAGTACAACTTGCAATTCCTCTTTCAATGACCAGTCTCATTACAATGGTGGCAGATTGCATCCGCATAAGGCTTTTTGGCATTTTGCTTATTGCCCTTATTTCCGGGGGCTTTCTTTGTCACCTTTCCGCCTACAGCCCCAACCATCATAAGGGGGGCAGCATCATGGTTAGGCTGCTTAGGGACGACCACGACGTTAATATTCATCTCAACAGCCGTGAGCATCAATTGCAACTCTGAGATCGATTTATCCATGTTACCATTAACATAATTCGTGACAAACTGTTCATAATCCTTTGACAACGAATTCAGGATGACATCCGTAGCCAGATCTTGATCAAGGGGGTATCCAAGCCTATCAAGACGGTCGATGTATCCCTTCATCTTGGACACATGAGAGCTGACAGAGGCACCTTCAGCCATTTTACAAGAGAAAAAAGCCGACACAGTCACAAACCGCTCTTGTCTTACAAGATGTTGAAACATTTTTTTGAGAGTGACATTTATCTGATACGCGTCTACTCTTTCCATCATCGTTTGAATATGTGGACTCATAGCAGCTAGCATCAGACAACCGACGTCATAGTTGTCGCGTTCGTGCTTTTCATAAGCGGATTTAACGGCAGTATTATTAGTGGCATTAATATCCTGAGGCTTATTTGGAAGAGGTGTTTCTAGGACATAGAGCTTCCCCTGTTGTTTAAGAAAAAGTCGCAAATTATCAAGCCAGTGGACGTAATTTGTCTCGGTTAGCTTGTTCTGCTCAAGGAACGATTGCACAGTTGTTAAGGAACTAAGTAGTCACGTTTGTGTTGCTGGTTGTCATCTACAAAAACAACAAGGAAACTCCACATTTAGTATATATCATGTAAACAAAAACCTACTATAAGGAAACTCCACATTTAGTATATATCATGTAAACAAAAACCTACTATATATTATAGGGGATAACTTAGATGATGTTGTTAACATCATCTAAGTTAGATGATGTTGCTCTCACAAACCATAAATATCATGGGGGGCTTTTTGACATGTGTAAAAATTGATGTGAGTGAGTATGTGAGGGAACATCATCTAAGTTAGATGATGTTAACATCATATATCATTTTCCCTATATTATATATAGGTTTTCGGTAAAATAAAACAAATATTAAAGTAAAACAAATAAAACAATAGGTTTCTCGCATCATGAATATATATCTACCAATATACTAAAACAGGATTGTGTATTATTTTTATCGACATTTGACGCATTCCTTGCACGACATGTGTCACTTTTGGTGTAATTAAAAAAAGATTCCTAATTCATTACCAAATTGTAATCAAATACTAATCTTTCTTTAGATTTAATATAAAAAGATTTTTGATCGACACTTGGCGCATTCCTTGCACGACATGTGTCACTTTGGTGTAACTAAAAAAAGATTTCTAATTCATAATTACCTAATTGTAATCAATACTAATCTTTAGATTTAATATATATATCTAATTATATATTAAGTTTCCATATATATGGCCAATAGGGTTGGTGGTCAATTGGTAAGGTCTTTGACCTTGGGAGGATCCACCTGGGTTCGAGTCCCACTTCTCACATTTGTGGGGGTGGATTAATAGGGGTTTTTCGAGAGTCCTGGTTTTCAGGCATACGTGTAATTTAGGAGTAGGAGTAGAATAAAATGTCGTTCAAAAAAAAAAGTTTCCATATATATGATTTATAAAAAAAATTAATAATGTTAACATCAATACGGAATACAACTATCTTAAAAGATAAGATATATGCTAAGTTTTAAACACCTAATTAAACAAATCTATCTATACTATAACTAAAAAAGGAGGTTGAGGGTACACTTGGCACCCCTTAAAGCCCTTTTTAAGCCTAAAACTCTCTCCTAATTACTCTAGCTCTCTCCTTTTTTCTAGATTTTTTTTATTTTTTTTTACTTATTAAATAGATGATTATATTTAAAACTCTTATAAATCTTATTCAATCAAAACAAATATTTTTAAAATTTAGAGATATATAATATCCTTAAAACTCTCCCAATAAATTATTATATTTACAATTACCATCCAATTACCCTTTTTTAAAAATTATTATATATACTGCCTAAATTTTTATTAATCATTCGCATTCATATTATTTCTCCTCTTCCCATCTATAATAAACAAATCAAGTTCAGTAAATTTCTCAACAAAAAAAAACATACAGTTTTTTTTATATCACTTTAGTTTTATTTATGGTATTTTGTTCGTGTTTGTTTATTATTTGATATTGAATTGTTATGTTATTGTTATTTTTCATCTCTTTTATAATTTATATATTTGAAATTGTTATGTTATTGTTATTTTTCATCTTTTTTAATTTAGTTTGTTGTCAATTGTAGTTTGATTATGACTTATTCTTCTACTACAAAAAGTATTCTTTTTAAAAAAATTTGTTCATGTTTTGTTATTTTTCATCTGTATTTGTTTATTATTTGATATTGAATTGTTATGTTATTGTTATTTTTCATCTTTTTTAATTTAGTTTGTTGTCAATTGTAGTTTGATTATGACTTATTCTTCTACTACAAAAAAGTTTATTCTTTTTAAAAAAATTTGTTCATGTTTTGTTATTTTTCATCTGTTTTGTTATTTATTATTTTGATATTTACCTTTGATATATATATATATATATTGATACTATGTCATAATAAACATATAATAAAAAGTAATTGATGATTACATTATCATTCATATTTATGATAATATAAAAAACTATTAGATTACGATGTAAATAATAAAATTATGATTTATTAATATTATATTAATTATAATATAATATAACTAAAATAGGAGGTTGGGGTACACTTGGCACCCCTAATCCCCCTTCTTGTTTAAAACTCCCTCCTAATTAATCCTCTATTTATATTTTTTTATTTTTTTGGACGCCCTCTTTAATTCTCTTAATTTTTTTTTTTTTTTATCCTTAAAACTCTCCAAAAATTATATATAATATAACTAAAATAGGAGGTTGGGGTACACTTGGCACCCCTAATCCCCTCCTTTAGCCTAATACTCCCTCCTTATTAATCCTCTATTTTTTTAATATTTATTTAATAAATGGCCGACCTTTAATAAAAAAATCTTATAAAAAAAATACCATGGCGCTCTATTTTTTGTTTCATTCTTAAAATACTTCGTATTGCATTAGCCTTTTTCAAAGCATCGCAGTTATTAAATCTTATAAAAAAATCTTTATTATTATTATTATTATACCACCTAGAAAAATCTCACATATTCTCAACAAAAAAAAACACGGCCAAAAAAAAACAAACCTACGATCGACTACCAAAAAAGTTTTTTTATTTATATTATTATTATTATTATTTAACATTAAATTCTTATGTTATTGTTATTATTATCTCTTTTAATTTAGTTTGTTGTCCATTATAGGTTCATTATGGCTTCTTCTTCAATAACAAAAAATAAGACCACATTAGTTTATCTTGAAGATCTTAAACCAACACATGTTAACCATCATCTACGACTCCGTGTTGTGCATGTATGGACTGTTTCGGAGTGGAACAACCCGAATAAAATCAAAACGTTCGAGATGGTCTTTGTTGATGAATTGGTATGTATTTTTCAAATTATATACTGTACACTTTTTGTTTCTCTTTTTGTTGAACTTTTTGTTTCTCTTTTTGTTGAGCTTAACTCTAAATCGTTTAGTCAAAAATTGTTGTTTGTGTTTGTAGTAAGTTTAGATATAACAAACTGCAAATTTTTTATTTAACTAAAGTTGGAAAAAAAGGGGTAAACTGGAATCAATATTTATATGGAGTTAATTTTCATATGTTTCTTCTTTAGCTTTCGTATTGATTAAGTTGTGATATTTGATTAATATATTTTGAGACTACCCGTCCATTGGACGGGCCTGAGCACTAGTAATATATATATATATATATATATATATATATAGGAGAGAGATCAAATAAGAAGGTGTCTTAAGGAGAGAAGGTCCTATGAACCAATCAGAACGTGACATGTGGCTTTTTAAAAAAAAAAACGCGGTGGCATTTTTGTAAATAATTTGACTTCAAACCCAAGCTGACCCAACCCCAAGCTGACCCAACTCCCAAGCTGACCCAACCCCAAGCTGACCTCCCAAGCTGACCCAACCCCAAGCTGACCCAACCCCAAGCTGACCCAACCCCAAGCTGACCCAACCCCAAGCTGACCCAACCCAACCCCAAGCTGACCCAACCTGACCCAGACCCCAAGCTGACCCAAAACCTATAATCTACATTTGTGTAGATTATGTGTAAATTGTGTCAAGCTGACCCAACCTGACCCAAGCTGACCCACCCCAAGCTGACCCAACCTGACCCAAACCCCAAACTGACCCAACCCCAACTGACCCAACCCCAAGCTGACCCAACCTGACCCAAGCTGACCCAACCCCAACTGACCCAACCCCAAGCTGACCCAACCCCAAGCTGACCCAACCCCAAGCTGACCCAACCCCAAGCTGACCCAACCCCAAGCTGACCCAACCCCAAGCTGACCCAACCCCAAGCTGACCCAACCCCAAGCTGACCCAACCCCAAGCTGACCCAACCCCAAGCTGACCCAACCCCAAGCTGACCCAATCCCAAGCTGACCCAACCTCAAGCTGACCCAACCCCAAGCTGACCGCCCAAGCTGACCCAACCCCAAGCTGACCAACCCCAAGCTGACCCAACCCCAAGCTGACCCAACCCCAAGCTGACCCAACCCCAAGCTGACCCAACCCCAAGCTGACCCAACCCCAAGCTGACCCAACCCCAAGCTGACCCAACCCAAGCTGACCCAACCCCAAGCTGACCCAACCCCAAGCTGACCCAACCCCAAGCTGACCCAACCCCAAGCTGACCCAACCCCAAGCTGACCCAACCCCAAGCTGACCCAACCCCAAGCTGACCCAACCCCAAGCTGACCCAACCCCAAGCTGACCCAACCCCAAGCTGACCCAACCCCAAGCTGACCCAACCCCAAGCTGACCCAACCCCAAGCTGACCCAACCCCAAGCTGACCCAACCCCAAGCTGACCCAACCCCAAGCTGACCCAACCCCAAGCTGACCCAACCCCAAGCTGACCCAACCCCAAGCTGACCCAACCCCAAGCTGACCCAACCCCAAGCTGACCCAACCCCAAGCTGACCCAACCCCAAGCTGACCCAACCCCAAGCTGACCCAACCCCAAGCTGACCCAACCCCAAGCTGACCCAACCCCAAGCTGACCCAACCCCAAGCTGACCCAACCCCAAGCTGACCCAACCCCAAGCTGACCCAACCCCAAGCTGACCCAACCCCAAGCTGACCCAACCCCAAGCTGACCCAACCCCAAGCTGACCCAACCCCAAGCTGACCCAACCCCAAGCTGACCCAACCCCAAGCTGACCCAACCCCAAGCTGACCCAACCCCAAGCTGACCCAACCCCAAGCTGACCCAACCCCAAGCTGACCCAACCCCAAGCTGACCCAACCCCAAGCTGACCCAACCCCAAGCTGACCCAACCCCAAGCTGACCCAACCCCAAGCTGACCCAACCCCAAGCTGACCCAACCCCAAGCTGACCCAACCCCAAGCTGACCCAACCCCAAGCTGACCCAACCCCAAGCTGACCCAACCCCAAGCTGACCCAACCCCAAGCTGACCCAACCCCAAGCTGACCCAACCCCAAGCTGACCCAACCCCAAGCTGACCCAACCCCAAGCTGACCCAACCCCAAGCTGACCCAACCCCAAGCTGACCCAACCCCAAGCTGACCAACCCAAGCCGACCCAACCCCAAGCTGACCCAACCCCAAGCTGACCCAACCCCAAGCTGACCCAACCCCAAGCTGACCCAACCCCAAGCTGACCCAACCCCAAGCTGACCCAACCCCAAGCTGACCCAACCCCAAGCTGACCCAACCCCAAGCTGACCCAACCCCAAGCTGACCCAACCCCAAGCTGACCCAACCCCAAGCTGACCCAACCCCAAGCTGACCCAACCCCAAGCTGACCCAACCCCAAGCTGACCCAACCCCAAGCTGACCCAACCCCAAGCTGACCCAACCCCAAGCTGACCCAACCCCAAGCTGACCCAACCCCAAGCTGACCCAACCCCAAGCTGACCCAACCCCAAGCTGACCCAACCCCAAGCTGACCCAACCCCAAGCTGACCCAACCCCAAGCTGACCCAACCCCAAGCTGACCCAACCCCAAGCTGACCCAACCCCAAGCTGACCCAACCCCAAGCTGACCCAACCCCAAGCTGACCCAACCCCAAGCTGACCCAACCCCAAGCTGACCCAACCCCAAGCTGACCCAACCCCAAGCTGACCCAACCCCAAGCTGACCCAACCCCAAGCTGACCCAACCCCAAGCTGACCCAACCCCAAGCTGACCCAACCCCAAGCTGACCCAATCCCAAGCTGACCCAACCTCAAGCTGACCCAACCCCAAGCTGACCCAAGCCCAAGCTGACCCAACCCCAAGCTGACCAACCCCAAGCTGACCCAACCCCAAGCTGACCAAGCTGACCCAACCCAAGCTGACCCAACCCCAAGCTGACCCAACCCCAAGCTGACCCAACCCCAAGCTGACCCAACCCAAGCTGACCCAACCCCAAGCTGACCCAACCCCAAGCTGACCAACCCCAAGCTGACCCAACCCCAAGCTGACCCAACCTGACCTAGACATAACTCTTCATATTACTTTTACTACATTAACATTTAGGCTTACAAGCCTCACACATAACACACATTTTTACTACATTAACATTTAGGCTTACAAGCCTCACACATAACAGACATTAACTTCATATTACACACATTTATACTACATTAACATTTAGGCTTACAAGCCTCACACATAACACACATTAACTTCATATTACACACATTTATACTACATTAACATTTAGGCTTACAAGCCTCACACATAACACACATTAACTTCATATTACACACATTTATACTACATTAACATTTAGGCTTACAAGCCTCACACATAACACACATTAACTTCATATTACACACATTTATACTACATTAACATTTAGGCTTACAAGCCTCACACATAACACACATTAACTTCATATTACACACATTTATACTACATTAACATTTAGGCTTACAAGCCTCACACATAACACACATTAACTTCATATTACACACATTTATACTACATTAACATTTAGGCTTACAAGCCTCACACATAACACACATTAACTTCATATTACACACATTTATACTACATTAACATTTAGGCTTACAAGCCTCACACATAACACACATTTATACTACATTAACATTTAGGCTTACAAGCCTCACACATAACAGACATTAACTTCATATTACACACATTTATACTACATTAACATTTAGGCTTACAAGCCTCACACATAACACACATTAACTTCATATTACACACATTTATACTACATTAACATTTAGGCTTACAAGCCTCACACATAACACACATTAACTTCATATTACACACATTTATACTACATTAACATTTAGGCTTACAAGCCTCACACATAACACACATTAACTTCATATGACACACATTTATACTACATTAACATTTAGGCGTACAAGCCTCACACATAACACACATTTTGTGAAATCTGGGCATATGGTGCGCCGCACTTTCCATGTGGTGCGTCGCACCAATCTTCCAGGGAAATTTTATCAATAAAGGGTGCGCCGCACCTACTCTCTGGTGCGTCGCACAAATCTTCCAGGGAAATTTTATCAATAAAGGGTGCGCCGCACCAGCCCTTGGTGCGTCGCATATCGGGGTGTACCAAAAACCAAACTGGCCAGTGGTGCGCCGCACCCCCCACATTGTGCGTCGCACCAACTCTCCAGAAACTTCATATCCATAATGGGTGCGCCGCACCAGCCCTTGGTGCGTCGCACCAGGGGTGCAGACCAGCAACTAACTTTTACACTTTGATTAAACGAATTCCATACGAACCCCTACCCCAAATCCAACTTGGGGACTTAAAATTAATCCTTTTAATTGCACTTTCATCATCTTTAACCATACTATAATCCTTTAATCATTAACATCATAAACCAACCATTTAATCATTCGAATAACATCAAATTGATGAACGTTTAATCAAATAACCCAACCCAAACCCTTATGGCCTGGATTAAGACTAATATAAGACTCACACAATCAATTCTCAACTGAGGAATACCTATATTACCTGTATTTGGTGATAAAGATCCAAGATCTAAGCAATACACGATCGATTCGGCTCCAAAACGAATAAGATCTAGGAAGAAACTAGAGAGGGAAGGGAGGGGATCAACTAGGGCTTGTTTGAGAGGAAGGAAATCTGCATAAAGCTCTCAAAGACAACCCTTAAACCTCTAAACCCGTTTTTGACTTTGCACACATGCCAAAACTAACCCCTAATCTTCCTAATCCTTCATTATTGGTCACAAACTACATTATTGACCACATACAACATTAATCCTTCATTAAATGTCACTACATAGACATTAACCTTCATATTACACACATTTATACTACATTAACATTTAGGCTTACAAGCCTCACACATAACACACATTAACTTCATATAAGCATTAAATCTACAATAGACTTAACGACACACACGATGTTGACTTAACGGCATTAGTCAACTAATAAAGAAAAGTTTGGGATGTTACAATTACCTCCCCCTTAAGAGGATTCCGTCCTCGGAATCTCATCAGTATGGAACAACTCGGGATACTTTTCCTTCATTACTGCTTCATTTTCCCATGTTAAGCTTTCTCCATGATTATGCTTCCACTTTATCAACACAAGGTCAATCACTTTTCGGCGTAACTTCTTTTGCTTTCTTCCAAGTATCGCGACCGGTTCGTCTACTATTCTCTTCATTGGGTCAATACTCACGTCTTTAATAGGAATCACACTTGACTCCTCAGCTAAACATTTCCTCAAGTAGGATACATGGAAGGTGTTGTGAATTCCATCCAATTCTGGAGGTAATTCCAACTGATATGCCACGTCTTTAATGCGCTTCACAACTTTAAAAGGTCCAATGAAACGTGGACTCAACTTTCCCTTCTTTCCAAATCGAATAACTCCTTTCCAAGGTGATACTTTCAGCATCACTAAATCACCAACATTAAACTCAATCGGTCTCCTTTTCTTATCTGCATATGTTTTCTGCCTTTCTCTTGCCACACGCAAGGCTTCTTTAGCTATATTAACCTTTTCAGAGGTAATTTCAATAATTTCGGGACCGGTCAACTGCTTTTCACCGGGCTCCATCCAACAACTTGGAGTCCTACACCTTCTTCCATATAACATCTCAAATGGTGGCATTCCAATGCTTGCATGGTGACTATTGTTATAAGCAAACTCAATCATTCTCAAATGATCATCCCATGCTCCACCGTATTCGAGTACACACGTTCTCAACATATCCTCCAAGGTTTGAATGGTTCTCTCACTTTGCCCATCGGTTTGGGGATGATAGGCGGTACTCAAATTTATTCTACTACCCAATTCCCGTTGAAGACCCTTCCAAAAGTTTGACACAAACCTCGAGTCTCGATCCGAAACAATAGATAAAGGAACTCCATGTTTCGCAACTACTTCATCAATATACATCTTCGCCATCTTCGTTAAAGGCACATCTTGTCGGGTAGCTAGAAAATGAGCACTCTTCGTCAATCTATCTACAATCACCCATATCATATCATTCCCTTTCGGCGTTTTAGGTAGCTTCGTTACAAAGTCCATGGTAATATGATCCCATTTCCACTCGGGAATTTCTAATTGATGCAACAAACCATACGGCTTTTGATGGTCCGTCTTCACTCTTGCACACGTCAAACACTTTGCTACAAAATGAGCTACTTCTCCTTTAATATCCGGCCACCAATAGATCGGCTTTAAATCTGCATACATTTTGGTGACACCGGGATGAACCGAATATCTACTTCTATGGGCTTCCTCAAGGATCAATTCTCGGTTACCACCAAGCAATGGCACCCAAATTCGACCCTTGTATGTTTTGAACCCACGGCTATTAGTCTCCATCACAAGACGTTTCTTCTTCCCAATGCTTTCATTGTCAATGTTATCCTTCATCAATGCCCTCACTTGTGCTTCCTTAATTCGATCAAGTAGCCCCGACTTGGCTTGAACTTGCATGCTCATCAACTTACAAGAAGAACTTTGCACCTTCCTACTTAGAGCATCCGCCACTACATTGGCTTTTCCCGGATGGTATTTGATTTCACAATCGTAATCCTTAAGTAATTCCATCCACCTCCTTTGTCTCACGTTCATCTCCTTTTGATTAAAGACATACTGCAAACTTTTATGATCGGTAAACAAAGTGCATTTTGTACCATAAAGGTAGTGTCTCCACAATTTCAATGCAAATACAACTGCGGCCAATTCAAGATCATGGGTAGGGTAATTCTTCTCATGTGGTTTCAACTGGCGGGAAGCATAGGCGATCACCTTGTCCTTCTGCATCAGTACACAACCCAAACCCGTGATAGATGCATCACTATACACAACCAAATCATCGGTACCTTCAGGCAAGGCAAGTATAGGAGCTTCACACAACTTCTTTTTCAACGTTTGAAATGCATTCTCCTGCTTATCGGTCCACTCAAACTTTACTCCTTTCTTTGTTAGTTCAGTCATGGGCTTGGCTATTCGGGAGAAATCCTGAATGAACCTTCTATAATATCCAGCCAAACCAAGAAAACTTTTAATCTCAGTAGGAGTCTTTGGCTGCTCCCACTTTGAAACAGCTTCAATCTTTGAAGGATCCACTTTAATACCTTCTGATGAAATAACATGACCAAGAAACTGCACCTCTCGAAGCCAAAACTCACATTTAGAAAACTTGGCATACAACTTCTTCTCCCTCAACACCTCCAAAACTGCTTTCAAGTGCTCACGGTGCTCATCTTCTGACTTAGAATAGATCAAAATATCGTCAATAAACACAATAACAAAATGATCTAGAAAGGGACGGCATACCCGATTCATTAAATCCATAAACGCGGCTGGAGCATTAGTCAACCCAAATGGCATGACCAAGAACTCATAATGACCATATCTAGTCCGGAAAGCTGTCTTTGCTACATCCTCCTTCTTAACCTTCAATTGATGATAACCGGACCGCAAATCTATCTTTGAAAAATATGAAGCACCATGTAGTTGATCAAAGAGATCATCAATTCGCGGAAGAGGATATTTATTCTTAACCGTTCGCTTATTCAACTCACGGTAGTCTATGCACATGCGCATAGTTCCATCCTTCTTTTTAACAAAGAGAACCGGAGCTCCCCAAGGCGAGGAACTAGGTTGAATGAAACCTTTGTCAAGTAACTCCTGAAGTTGGGACATTAACTCTTTCATTTCTGTAGGAGCTAATCGGTAAGGTGCTTTAGCAACAGGTGTAGCACCGGGAATAAGATCTATCTGAAAAGTAACTTCACGGTCAGGAGGAATACCGGGAAGATCTTCGGGAAACACATCGGGAAAATCGGATACTACATCAACACTAGCAATAGAAGGCTTCTCCTTTCTCACATCAATAACATAGGCCAAGAAATGATTCTTATTCTTCCTTATACATTTAATAGCCTTCATCATACTAATGATCTTTATTCCCCCTCTCTTCTTATCTCCATAAACCGTTACCACATTACCATCGGATGTAGGAAACCGAATAATCTTTTGGGAACATAAAATACTAGCTTCATTTCTAGACAACCAATCCATACCAATCACTACATCAAAACCGGCTAAGGTAGTAGGCAATAACTGGACCGGAAACAAACGACCTTCAATCTCAATGTCACAATCATCATAACCCACACGTATATCACTAACCGTACCATTAGCAATTTCCACCTCTATCGAGCAATCTAAAGGGGTAGTGACTCTTCCTAGCTTAGGAGCAAATAAAGTAGACACAAACGACCTATTTGCACCCGAATCAAATAAAACAGAAGCAGGTTTCGAATTAACAAGGAAAGTACCACTTACCACCTCGTCGTTGTTCTTAGCATCATCAACAGTCATTTGCAAGGCTCTCACTTTTGTTGCTGAAGTAGCTGCTTTCTTCCCATCATTCTTCATTTGTGGGCAATCGGCAATAAGATGACCCGTTTCTTGACACTTGTAGCAACGAATCTTGTCCCTACATTCTGTTGCAAGATGTCCCGACTTCCCACACTTATGACACCTTCTTGTCTTATCGGAACATTTACCTTCATGAACATTCTTGCAAAAAGCACACCAAGACCCATTCTTCTTTTTATCTTTGTCACCACTTGAGCTAGAATTCCCACGAAACTTCTTATTATTGTTATTAGATGACCAATTTGACCCTCTTTTGAACCCTACTTTCTTGTCATCAACCTTCACCACAACTTTCTCACTTTTGAAGTCATCATCCAACCTCTTTGACTCCTTAATAGCCGCCGATAAAGTCACATGTTGTCTACATAATCCACGATAGTTAGCGGGAAGACCATCACAATAAGCCTCAATTTGGTCCTCCTGCCTTCGAACCAAGTGTCCAACAAACTTCAACTTCTCCATAAACGAGTGTGCATAATCAGAAATTGCACCGGGTTTAGCAACCAACGATCTAAACTCCTTTTCAATCAACCTTAACTCACGCGTTCCCACATACTCCTCAAGAAATTTCTCCTTAAAAGTTCCCCAAGGCATAACTGCAAGTACCTCAGGAGCCATAGACACTGTAGTAGCCCTCCACCAATTGCGGGCATTCTTCTTCAACATCCTACTAGCACACAAAACCTTCATATCATCTGGACAATAGCAAGATGCAAAAACTACCTCAATGTCCTCAATCCACTCCATAGCACCCACTGCATTTTGGGTACCATCAAACTCCTTGGCACCACATTTCTGAAAACTTTCATATTTGAAGTTATTAACACGAGGTGCATTAACAACTCCAAGTCCACCACCATTAACTTCGTTAACACCCACGGCTGCCATGGATGGTTCAACACTTTGGAAGGGATTAGAGTAATTCCCTTCCGAACGCTCACCCCTTTGTTCACTCCCAATTCTTTCTGCATTTCTTTCAGCCCTCCATTGAGCTAACTCTTCTTCATTTCTCATTAAGAGAGCTCGAATAGCCCTCAATTCTTCATGTAGTTGGGCTTGATTGGGAACCTGCTCTATTACCGGGTTTGCCCTGTCTACTTCAGAGGCGGTTGGTGGATCACCAAAACGGCGATTTTGTGCACGGGGTGGCCTTTGCTCTACTTCATTTCCAGCACCGTTTCCATTAGGAGGAATACCACCACCATTTCCTCCTGCTCTCTGGTTACTAGCTCTAGTGTTTGCCATTAATTCTACAAAGCAACGACGACGGTTAGCAAGAATTAAAGAGTGACTACATATGTTAAGGCTCTACTACGTTTAACTACATTATCACACACAATAACAAGCCTTAAATCACACTCTCACTCACTCCCCAACCCGTCCTAGAGCATTCCACCTCATTAGCTAGGCATCCTACTTAAGCCTAACCTACTTCTCATCGGTCTAAGTCCAAAATCCTACGGCATAAGTCGAATTTTGGTTCACTTAAACCAATTCTCTGATACCAACTTGTAACACCCGACGTTTAAAAATATGGGTTTTCAAAAATCTTTCACCTAACGGTGTTAAATTGCGGAAGTAAAGACCGTAAAAGTCAAAACCGATCAAAACATTTCGGTTTCTGCGTTTAGTTGGTGTTACATGCCATATCAAACATTAGTTCAAATGAAAACCCAACGGTTGCCCAACATTAAACAACCGTTCACACATTATTACATAAATTCGACATCAAAATGAAATGTATTCAAAAGTCTCCATAATAAGCAACTATGGGTAGCTAAGGCTCCTTCATTGCATCTACCCAAGCTCATAAGTCCTGCGTCACTAGTCCATCAAGCTAAACCTGAGGGAACAACCACATTAAAGAAACAAGTGTTAGCTATAAGAATAGCTAAGTAAGATCACACTTAATTTAAAAGCATTTGTCCAATTAAAACATTTCTCCATTATTAGACAAGCTCATTAGGCACAACGCACAACACACAAAACTGCATAACAACTTCATATCAATTAGGATGAATCACCCTAAATGTGCCTATCCTGCATTACTTAGCATTTGTCCAATTAAAACATTTCTCCATTATTAGACAAGCTCATTAGGCACAACGCACAACACACAAAACTGCATAACAACTTCATATCAATTAGGATGAATCACCCTAAATGTGCCTATCCTGCATTATTTAGTTTAGGTGACTGCATTACCTAAACTGCTTTCTACATTGACTGCTTTACTACGTTTTAACTGCTTTACTACTTTAACTGCTTTACTACGTTATTAACTGCGTTAATGTGTAACATAAGTTACACCCGACTAGATGACAAACCCCACACGGTTGTACATCATGCGTCGTTAAGGAATGGCAAGCCAATCCAAGAGTAATCCGTATATGGAGGTTGGTCAGACCCCTCGTATTACTCGCCCTGCATTATAAAGACCATGTTGCAAGGAGCCACCCAAGCAACAACTACGTCAACGCACTTAGCCGGGCTAGGGCAAGTACGGGTTAAGCTTAACACTTTCCTGCATCAAAGTTTAACGAGCTCGATCCTGCATTATTTAGTTTAGGTGACTGCATTACCTAAACATTTTCTACGTTTACTGCTTTTACGTTTTGGGCCCTTAAACGTGCACGTGTCATGGCAACTTAACGAGTCTAGTGTACTAGTTGAGCAAGCCATACAATCATGCACATATCAACAATCAACAACATACACTACATCTCAAAGTATCACAAGCTACTTCGTAATACTACATAAACTGCATAACAACTACATATCAATTAGGATGAATCACCCTAAATGTGCCTATCCTGCATTATTTAGTTTAACTCATTACCTAACTGCTTTCTACATTGACTGCTTTACTACGTTTTAACTGCTTTACTACATTAACTGCTTTACTATGTTATTAACTGATTTACTACATTAACTGCTTTACTACGTTTTAACTGCTTTACTACGATTAACTGCTTTACTACGTTTTAACTGCTTTACTACATTAACTGCTTTACTACATTAATTGCTTTACTACGTTATTAACTGCTTTACTACATTAACTGCTTTACTACATTAACTGCTTTACTACATTAACTGCTTTACTACATTAACTGCTTTACTACATTAACTGCTTTACTACATTAACTGCTTTACTACGTTTTAACTGCTTTACTACGTTTTAACTGCTTTACTACATTTTAACTGCTTTACTACGTTTTAACTGCTTTACTACATTAACTGCTTTACTACGTTTTAACTGCTTTACTACGTTTTAACTGCTTTACTACATTAACTGCTTTACTACATTAATTGCTTTACTACGTTTTAACTGCTTTACTACATTAACTGCTTTACTACATTAATTGCTTTACTACGTTATTAACTGCTTTACTACATTAACTGCTTTACTACGTTTTAACTGCTTTACTACGTTTTAACTGCTTTACTACATTTTAACTGCTTTACTACGTTTTAACTGCTTTACTACATTTTAACTGCTTTACTACGTTTTAACTGCTTTACTACATTAACTGCTTTACTACATTAATTGCTTTACTACGTTATTAACTGCTTTACTACATTAACTGCTTTACTACATTAACTGCTTAACCACATAACTGCTTTCTACATTGACTGCTTTACTACGTTTTAACTGCTTTACTACATTAACTGCTTTACTACATTAACTGCTTTACTACATTATTAACTGCTTTACTACGTTATAACTGCTTTACTACGTTTTAACTGCTTTACTACTATTGACTGCTTTACTACGTATTAACTGCTTTACTACATTAACTGCTTTACTACGTATTAACTGCTTTACTACATTAACTGCTTTACTACGTTTTAACTGCTTTACTACATTAACTGCTTTACTACATTAATTGCTTTACTACGTTATTAACTGCTTTACTACATTAACTGCTTTACTACATTGACTGCTTTACTACGTTTTAACTGCTTTACTACATTAACTGCTTTACTACATTAATTGCTTTACTACGTTTTAACTGCTTTACTACATTAACTGCTTTACTACATTAATTGCTTTACTACGTTTTAACTGCTTTACTACATTAACTGCTTTACTACATTAATTGCTTTACTACGTTATTAACTGCTTTACTACGTTTTAACTGCTTTACTACATTAACTGCTTTACTACATTAATTGCTTTACTACGTTTTAACTGCTTTACTACATTAACTGCTTTACTACATTAATTGCTTTACTACGTTTTAACTGCTTTACTACATTAACTGCTTTACTACATTAATTGCTTTACTACGTTATTAACTGCTTTACTACGTTTTAACTGCTTTACTACATTAACTGCTTTACTACATTAATTGCTTTACTACGTTATTAACTGCTTTACTACGTTTTAACTGCTTTACTACGTTTTAACTGCTTTACTACGTTTTAACTGCTTTACTACATTAACTGCTTTACTACATTAATTGCTTTACTACGTTATTAACTGCTTTACTACGTTTTAACTGCTTTACTACGTTTTAACTGCTTTACTACATTAACTGCTTTACTACATTAATTGCTTTACTACGTTTTAACTGCTTTACTACGTTTTAACTGCTTTACTACATTAACTGCTTTACTACATTAATTGCTTTACTACGTTTTAACTGCTTTACTACATTAACTGCTTTACTACATTAATTGCTTTACTACGTTATTAACTGCTTTACTACATTAACTGCTTTACTACGTTATTAACTGCTATACTACATAAACTGCATAACAATATACTACATTGAGCAATACTTCATTTCACTACGATAGGGTCTGCATTTCAGGTCTCATGGTCAACTACATATCCATAATGCCTCCCGTGTAACCCGAGATACCCACATATATCATAAGTTACCGTTAAGGAAGTTATAAGTATGAAACCTTTGCTTGTTGAACCCTCAGCGTGACAAAAGTAGTGTATCTTACCTCGATACGGTTTAACAACAAGCTACAAGCACAATACAACGATGACTAGGTGTCTCCAATAACCTAGAACAAGTATAAGATCGAAATGTAAGCTAAGCGACACATTTTGTGAAATCTGGGCATATGGTGCGCCGCACTTTCCATGTGGTGCGTCGCACCAATCTTCCAGGGAAATTTTTATCAATAAAGGGTGCGCCGCACCTACTCTCTGGTGCGTCGCACAAATTCTCCAGGGAGTTTAGATTAAAGACAGGTGCGCCGCACCAGCCCTTGGTGCGTCGCATATCGGGGTGTACCAAAAACCAAACTGGCCAGTGGTGCGCCGCACCTCCCACCTTGTGCGTCGCACCAACTCTCCAGAAACTTCATATCCATAATGGGTGCGCCGCACCAGCCCCTTGGTGCGTCGCACCAGGGGTGCAGACCAGCAACTAACTTTTACACTTTGATTAAACGAATTCCATACGAACCCCTACCCCAAATCCAACTTGGGGACTTAAAATTAATCCTTTTAATTGCACTTTCATCATCTTTAACCATACTATAATCCTTTAATCATTAACATCATAAACCAACCATTTAATCATTCGAATAACATCAAATTGATGAACGTTTAATCAAATAACCCAACCCAAACCCTTATGGCCTGGATTAAGACTAATATAAGACTCATACAATCAATTCTCAACTGAGGAATACCTATATTACCTGTATTTGGTGATAAAGATCCAAGATCTAAGCAATACACGATCGATTCGGCTCCAAAACGAATAAGATCTAGGAAGAAACTAGAGAGGGAAGGGAGGGGATCAACTAGGGCTTGTTTGAGAGGAAGGAAATCTGCATAAAGCTCTCAAAGACAACCCTTAAACCTCTAAACCCGTTTTTGACTTTGCACACATGCCAAAACTAACCCCTAATCTTCCTAATCCTTCATTAAATGTCACTACATAGACATTAACCTTCATATTACACACATTTATACTACATTAACATTTAGGCTTACAAGCCTCACACATAACACACATTAACTTCATATAAGCATTAAATCTACAATAGACTTAACGACACACACGATGTTGACTTAACGGCATTAGTCAACTAATAAAGAAAAGTTTGGGATGTTACATACCCAAAACCCATAATCTACATTTGTGTAGATTAATCTACATTTGTGTAGATTAATCTACATTTGTGTAGATTATGTAATTGTGTAGATTAATCTACATTTGTGTAGATTAATCTACATTTGTGTAGATTAATCTACATTTGTGTAGATTAATCTACATTTGTGTAGATTAAGCTAATTTCTGTAATTAATACATGGTCGATTCTCGACCTAACATCTACATTTGTGTAGATTAATCTACATTTGTGTAGATTATGTGTAAATTGTGTCAAGCTGACCCAACCTGACCCAGACCCCAAGCTGACCCAACCTGACCCAGACCCCAAGCTGACCCAACCTGACCCAGACCCCAAGCTGACCCAACCTGACCAGACCCCAAGCTGACCCAACCTGACCCAGACCCCAAGCTGACCCAACCTGACCAGACCCCAAGCTGACCCAACCTGACCAGACCCCAAGCTGACCCAACCTGACCCAGACCCCAAGCTGATCCAACTCAAGCTGACCAACCCAAGCTGACCAAGCTGACTGAGAGCCCAAGCTGACCAGCTGACCAACCCAACCTGACCAAGCTGACAACCCAAGCTGACCAAGCTGACTAACCCAAGCTGACCAAGCTGACCAACCCAAGCTGACCAAGCTGACTGAGAGCCCAAGCTGACCAAGCTTCAAAAAAGTTTAATTTATTTATAAAATTGCCACCGCGCTTTTTTTTTTATTTTGACACATGTCGTTCTGATTGGCCAATAGGACCTTCTCTCCTTAACACACCTTCTTCCAGGATCTCACCATATATATATATATATCATTTTGACATGAACATACATGATGAAACGGCGGTCAAGGAGGAAAGTGACTTGTTTTGACTTTTTAAATCGTTCTTAATTAATTTTGACTTTAAATATTGTGTTTGAATCATATGAAAACTATATCAATGTCATTCGTGTAATTTTCATTAACACAAATAAATAAATTTAAAATCAAATTTGAAGAAGAAAAAAGAGCTTAAAAATATACAATGGGACGGAAAATTTTCTTTCGTTGGCCCTTAAAAAACAAAGTTTCACATGACCCGGTTCGATCACGAGTGTTTAAATATTTCAATTGTTTGGACTAGATATATCAAGTATAATATTAATACGAGTAATCGTAGTATTTAATTAGAGACTTATTTGTCGATAAAAAAGCTTTGACTTTATGGATTAACAAGATATAAATAAATAAAGTTTTTCGAAACCAAAATCATATCGATAGATGTTTGTATAAACTATGAATAAGAATGGCGTACCTTTTTTTCGACAATAATGTAAAAACGAAAAGAAAAACGTTGGGATCCGCTCTGGTTTTTTGTAAGAGTTTTCCGAAAAAGGTAAATAACCATATGGGTAGAGGTGGGCATTGGGTTCGAACCGGTGGAACCGGTTCAGGAACCGTTCAGGAACCGGTTTGGGACCGATTTTTTGAAAAAAAAGGGGAACCGGTTCCTATCTATCGGTTCTTGAGGAACCGGATTGGTTTCTAGGAACCGGTTCAGGAACCGGTTTGGGACCGATTTTTTGAAAAAAAAGGGGAACCGGTTCCTATCTATCGGTTCTTGAGGAACCGGATTCGGTTCCTCAGGAACCGGTTTGGGACCGATTTTTTGAAAAAAAAAGGGAATCGGTTCCTATCTATCGGTTCTTGAGGAACCGGATTCGGTTCCTCAGGAACCGGTTTGGGACCGATTTTTTGAAAAAAAAAGGGGAACCGGTTCCTATCTATTGGTTCTTGAGGAACCGGATTCGGTTCCTCAGGAACCGGTTCCAGTACCTAGATAATCCAAATCTTTTTTTTTGAACCGGATATTTTGCCCACGTCTACGTATGGGTAAATTTAATATGTGGAGCTATTTATAAGCTAAGAAGCCCGTTATCTTCTTTATCTGGGCCCGTAGCGAGCCCACTCGTTCCTTTTTACTTTTGGAAAGGGTACCGAATATTACAACTTACTATAAATTTCTAAAATTTAAAAGAAAAAAAAATAGATACCATTTTTTGGCCGATGCTTATTCCCCAGATACCGTCATTACTTCTTCTCCGTAAAAGAAGTTCATGACCCGTGGAAGTCATGTTAATAAAGCATTTAAAAATACTTACTTAAATACTTTTAAAAACGTTTCCAATTTTAAGTAAAATTGTAAACCTTATAACTTTATTTTTAGTGTTCTGCTAAGATGCTTAAAATAAATAAATTTCAGATAGGCTTATAATATAGAAAAATATTAATATTTTTATATACGTTAAGTACAACCTTGTTATATTAGCATTTTTTATTTTTATATATTTTATAACTACGTTGTAAATTTCATTTGGGTTGGATGTTCGGTTGCTTAATTTTTTTTGCTTTAGTGTCGTTTACATTTCATTGCTTAAGGACATTTGATTAGTATTAGGAAACTACAAATTAGGATATAGATTGAAAGAGACACATGTCATTTAAATATTACGCAATATGTCTATTAAAGGATGCTACAATCAATCTTTAAAGCAACTTTAGAAATTGTTTTTCTGTTCTTATTGCTGAACATAATTTAACCAAGAAACATAACCAAAACTTTTATCCACTCCAAAAAATTAATATTTATTACAGTAAAATAATAAACCCCGATACATACCAAACTTGTAGTAACAAAGTAACACGTGTATAAAAAACAAATTAAATGAGTATTAGCTACACTCGAATATTGACCAAGTCAACATAAAAACTTAGGTGAAACTAATCTTAATGCATATAAAAGTTGTATTATGTGCATAGGTAGTAAAAATAGTGTGTTGTACATTATGCATATATAGTTGTATATTTTCATATTGCTTTTTAAGAATAGCACGGTTCTAAGAAAGGAAAGAAAGTTGTTTTCAATTCAAAACCCTAATTTTAAACCCTTTTCCCCCAAGCAATCTCACATTATAATCTCATTGCCCGTTTGAATTCAGGTATAAACCCTAATCATCAATTTCGAATACTTACATATTGTTATTGTTATTGTTATATATATAACTGTTACAATATATACATATACATAGTATATATAAATGGATAATACTTACGATTATGATTGTAAATCTATAAGAAACATATGCATTCTTGCACATGTTGACCATGGCAAAACAACACTTGCTGATCACCTTATTGCATCATCTGGTGGTAATCTTTTGCACCACAAACAAGCCGGCAGGGTTCGGTATTTGGATTTTCTCGACGAAGAACAACGTCGAGCTATAACGATGAAAAGTTCATCTATTGTCCTTAGATATAAGACTTATTCGATAAATTTAATTGATTCCCCTGGCCATATGGACTTTTGTAGTGAGGTTTCAACCGCTTCTCGGTTAAGTGATGGTGGGTTGGTTTTAGTAGATGCAGTTGAGGGTGTGCATATACAGACGCACGCTGTTTTGAGACAAGCGTGGATTGAAAAGGTTACGCCGTGTTTGGTTTTGAATAAGATTGATAGGTTGATTGTTGAGTTGAAGATGACTCCTATGGAAGCGTATACTCGGTTGTTAAGGATTGTTCATGAGGTTAATGGGATTGTTAGTGCTTATAAGTCTGAAAAGTATTTATCGGATGTTGATTCTATTCTTGTTGGGACGGTTGGGGATGAGAATCAGGAGTTTGTAGAGGATGATGAGGAAGATACGTTTCAACCGCAGAAGGGTAATGTTGTGTTTGCTTGTGCGTTGGACGGGTGGGGGTTTAGTATATGTGAGTTTGCTGAGTTTTATGCTTCGAAACTTGGAGCGAGTTCTGCTATTTTGCAGAAGGCGTTGTGGGGTCCTAGGTATTTTATTCCGAAAACAAAGATGATTGTGGGTAAGAAAGGATTGGCTGCTGGAAGTAAAGCTCGTCCCATGTTTGTGCAGTTTGTGCTTGAGCCGTTATGGCAAGTTTATGAAGCAGTATTGGCTACTGATGGTGATAAAGGCATTCTTGAGAAGTTGATTAAGTCGTTTAATCTGTCTGTACCTCCTCGTGAGCTACATAATAAAGATCCGAAAGCTGTATTACAATCGGTTATGAGCAAGTGGCTTCCTCTATCGGAGGCTATATTGTCTATGGTGGTTAAACATATGCCAGACCCTATTACTGCACAATCATTCCGCGTGTCACGTTTGCTTCCTAAAAGAGAAATTTTAGATAATGATTCAAGTAACTCTGATGTGCTTGCTGAGGCAGAGCTAGTAAGGAAGTCTGTCGAGGCTTGTGATTCAGAACCTGAAGCTCCATGTGTTGCTTTTGTGTCTAAAATGTTTGCTGTTCCTATAAAAATGTTACCTCAAAGAGACGTAAATGGTGTTATATTGAATAATTATGAGGAGGAAAGTGGGAGTGGAGATTCTGACGAGTGTTTTCTTGCATTTGCAAGAATCTTTAGTGGCGCTCTCCATTCGGGCCAGAAGGTTTATGTGCTATCAGCTTTGTATGATCCACTTAAAACAGGAGATTCGGTTCAGAAACATATTCAAGAAGCCGAGTTGCATTCTTTGTATCTAATGATGGGTCAAGGGCTAGAACCTGTGGCTACTGCTCGGGCAGGAAATATCGTTGCTATTAGAGGCTTAGGTCAACATATCTTGAAAACTGCAACTCTTTCATCAACGAAGAACTGCTGGCCATTTTCAAGCATGACGTTTCAGGTTTCACCAACACTTAAAGTGGCAATAGAACCTTCTGATCCAGCTGATATGGCTGCACTTATGAAAGGGCTAAGGCTTTTAAACCGTGCAGACCCGTTTGTAGAGGTCAGCGTTTCTGCTCGAGGGGAACACGTGCTCGCTGCTGCAGGTGAAGTTCATTTGGAGAGATGCATTAAAGATTTAAAAGACAGGTTTGCAAAGGTAAACTTAGAAATCTCAACACCTCTTGTGTCTTTTAGAGAAACCATTGAAGGGGACTCATCAAACCCTTTTGAAAAAATAAAAGCTTTGAGCGGTAGTTCTAACTTTATTGAAAGGGTTACACCAAATGGTAGGTGTACCTTTCGTGTGCACATTTTGAAACTTTCTGATGCGCTGACTAAATTGCTGGATGAAAGCTCCGATCTTCTTGAAGATATTATAGCAGGTAAAGCAATAGTTAAATCAAGCACTGGAGGTCAAGATGATGACCATCCGGTAGAATCACTTAGAAAACGTATATGGGATGCGATAGAAAGTGAAGTTTCTGAGGAGAATGCAGAGAAAGATAAGGAAAAATATAAACTTCTGTGGGAGAATCTTCTAAAGAGGATCTGGTCATTGGGGCCGAGACAAGTAGGTCCTAACATGCTTCTTCTTCCTGATGTAATTACAAACGACAATGGTTCTTCTGTTCTTATAAAAAGTTCCCCATATGTATCTGAAAGATTGGGGTTTGTAGATGTTTCAGTAACTGATAAGTTAGAAAGTGAGATGTCAACAAGTGCTGAAACTCGATCACTGATCGAAGAAGCAGAGAGCCTCAGGAGCAGTGTATTGTCTGGGTTTCAAGTAGCCACTGCATCTGGCCCGTTATGTGATGAACCAATGTGGGGTTTAGCATTTGTAGTTGAAGCTGCCATTTTGCCTTTCGTTAGCGAGACTGAAGCCATTCACCAACAAGCTCAAACAGACCAATATGGGGTGTTTTCCGGGCAGGTTATGACTGCTGTTAAAGAAGCATGTAAAGCAGCCGTACTTCAAAGGAACCCACGAATCGTTGAAGGAATGTATTTCTGTGAATTAAATACACCTACAGAATATTTAGGCCCAATGTATTCCGTGCTGGCCCGCAGACGGGCTAGAATTTTGAAAGAAGAAATGCAAGAAGGGTCGCCATTGTTCACGGTTCATGCTTATCTGCCAGTTGCTGAAAGTTTCGGTTTTGCTGATGAATTAAGAAGATGGACTTCTGGGGCTTCTAGTGCTCTTCTTGTTCTTAGTCACTGGGAGGCACTTCCTGAAGATCCCTTTTTTGTACCAAAAACAGAAGAGGAGAAAGAAGAGTTTGGAGATGGTTCGAGTGTTTTACAAAATACTGCAAGAAAGCTAATTGACGGGGTCAGAAGGCGCAAGGGTCTCCCTGTTGAGGAAAAGGTGGTGCAACATGCTACGAAACAGAGAACTCTAGCTCGTAAGGTTTAAATTTTTGGTTCACTGAGTTGCCATATGATGTGTTCTTTACCGGAATCTTTTTTGTTTGAAATGTAGAATGAGTTAAACTGGTCTTATTTACTTAATGATATATACAACGATGGATTTGGTCCTGGTTTCTGTTGATATGCTTCTTTACTTCCATTTGATAGTTTGTTTGACAACCTAGCTACTTTTAATGTCTTCCATAACATCAAAATATTATACATTCTGAAACTCTATAAAAGTTATGATCTGATGTAGAGATGTGCAAGTTAGCCAAAGCATGGTCTAGGGCCTGTTTAGAAACACGTCCTGAATAGCATTATCCAGCCTTCCTGGTTGTAGGCATGGTCAGTCGGTTACTAGTCCTATGTAGGGTTTAACGCCCTGTCTTGATGATTATCATTCAAGGACCAAACCTAGACTCAAGTTTAAAAAAAGGTTGAGCTTTTAATTGTTATTTAAATGGTTTTTACCCTCTCCGGTGGCCGTGGCTATATACAGTCAAAAGTGATATATTTTAAATTTTTTGCTCCGTTTAACTTCTCCAAACATGCCAAATGATCTTTTCTCTTTTTCAACAGGGCAAGTTTTTTGTGGCAAACTTGGAAATTAATGAATTTTGGTTTGAAAATTGTTGATTAGTTCCTATACACCAATTTGATATAATTCTACTTAAAAAGTGGATTTTGACATAATCTTGTTTTTATTCTATTTAAAGATAACTTGTTTGTTTTCGTATTCCCTTGTATGTAGAATGTTAAATTCAATAAATATAAAGAAGTAACACTAATCAGGCTGTGAGCAAGCTCTGACTGGGTTTTTAGTATTAGGTCAGGGTCAATGATACTATCATAATGGGACCCGGGACTTTGAAGAACCGGGTCCAACAATATGTTTCATCCCAAGTCTCCAAGGGCTGGACTTGATCAGTATGAGTACATCTCTAAAAGGTTAGACTTTATTTAATCAATTTGGTGGCCCTGGAAGTATAATAAGTATCTCTGATGTTCTTTTATTCTATATTAATACACACAGACATCATGTCGAAAAAGACATTGGAACTATAACAGTTGAAGATATCTTGTTATCTGCCATGCTAAGAGATCAGGAATGTTATGGATCCCAGTCTAGAGGTTAACATTATCTTAGACAGTGTCGCAAACACCTCAGCCATAGATGGGGGGTCATTTAGAACTGCCGCCACACGTTTGCTAGCTAGATCTGCCATAGAATAGGCCAACTCTGCCGGATACTCCCCCCAAATCTACCAATCATAGACTTTGCCGGATTCTCTCTCACATTATCCCCTCCAACAACCTCTATCATCATTTCCCAATAGCTACCCCTGCTTTAACGCTGGCCCATACCTTCCTTCTAAGCTGCCTTAAAGTGACGGTTGCGGCTTCTTTCCTGATAAGAGGTGTTGATCTTGGTGGATTCAGTTTTAGGAAGAATTGATATCGGTAGTTATAGCTGATGATCATAGACCGTAGTGCACTTGTTATTGCATTTGAGTTGTCGATTGTCAAATTACTACTAGCTTAACAATGTTAAGGATTGAGATTTGATTACGAAATAGGAATTGGAAAATGATTTGAATAGATATGGATTATGATATTGAAGATTTGAAAAAATAATAATCAGGTTTTACTTAAGATGAGGGTGTTCTTGTGTTTGGGATGTAGAAAACTTTGGTCAACGTTGGTCAACCTGAAATGGCACAAACATAAATGGGTCTGAAATCTCATCCTGCCAACCCGAACTTTTTAAGGTCAGGTTCAGTTTGGCTATTTGGGTAAATGGGTGATCGAAACTTATTTGACCTGAAGTCAACTAGCCAGCATGTATGATCCGTCTTAAACTGGTCAAATGGGTTGTCTCAATGTTAACAGGTTTCGGACTCTGGTTGAAAACCCCAACCTGATTATCTACCCCAAACGGGTAATATCACTCTACAACCCTGTCTCACCAACCAGAATCTGACCCAATTGCTGCCCCTGGTCACTCCAGATGTGTTAAGAAAATGGAGGTCAAGATGTTATAAGCCACTTCTAAGTAATTGTTGATATGTAATGAATATGATGATTGAATTCATTGAAACTAAAAATAATATAAAAAAACAGAACAAACTTCTTTATCAGTATATATGAGGCAATGAAGGATTAAGAAAAAGTAAATTCTCAGTATCTACAATGATCTTTACTTCAAGTTCTCTTGGTCTCTGTTGGATCAATTTCACAGAGGTACCAACCTTGGTTCTCCAGTTAAGTATCCCAACTACGGTTTATTCGACAACCTTATATAAAGTCTTTTGGAGCATTGAATTATTCGTGATTTTAATTTTGTTCTTTTACAGTACACACTTGCACTAATAAAAAAAACAAACAAAAAAAAAAAGATTATACTAACTTAAGGTTGTTATGATTATCTGCCATGGCTAAGCGATCTGGAGTGTTCAAGCTCATCAGATGGATCCCAGTCTAAAGAAGATGACATTATCTTAGATAGCGTCACAAACACCTCTGCCACAGACGGCCGGTCATTTAGATCAGCTGCCACACATTTGCTAGCTAGCTCTGCCATAGAATAGGCCAACTCCACCGGATACTCACCTCTTAAGCTACCATCCATAAACTCTGCCAGTTTATCCCTCACATTATCCCCTTTAACAACCTCTTTTATCATCTCCGACAGCTGGCCCTGCTGTACCACCGCCCCATCCTTATCCTTATTCTCATCCTCATTCGGCCTAGTGGCGGCTTCTTTACCAGATAAGAGTTCCGAGATCAACACACCCAAAGCAAACACATCCATTTTAGGCGTAATCAAGCCATTTTCAATGTATTCTGGAGGCATATAACCAAATGTCCCAACAACATGCCTAGTCAACTGAAGTTCTCCATCGTCGTTTTCATCCATGCTTCTTCCCAACCTGAAATTTGTTATCTTCCCTCTCATATTACCATCTAACAACACATTACTGCTTTTCAAGTTCTTGTGAATATACGGTGGGTTAACAAAATTGTGTAGGTAATTCAATGCATCCGCTACATCATGTGCAATTTGAACTCTTTGTTTCCATTCCAAAACCATATCGTATTTCATGCTCTTTAAGGACGTGTGCAACCAGTCACTTAATGACCCATTGTCAGCAAACTCGTAAACTAGATAGGTATTCCCTTGATGCAAGCAGAACCCCGAGAGTCTAATTATGTTTGAATGATTAATCTGTTGGAGTATATTTATCTCACCAGAAACATCCCCTTTCATAATCTTCACAGCTGCAAGATCCCCATTGAAAATCCCCCTATAAACCGATCCTTTCACTCTGTTTTCCTCTGAAAAATCCCCTGTAGCCTTAAGTAGCTCCTCATACTTATAAACCGTTAAAGATTCTATCGCGATTCGAAGCCCTTCAGCTGAAATTGACCACGAATTACTCTCTGGCGCTATCTCCATAGAGTTAGGAGACTTTTTTGCTGGAGGGAGATTATAAGTATGCTTTTGTTGAATCTTTCTTCTCCTAAAGAACCAAAAAAGAACCCCAGATACCAAAACAAGTACTAACAAACCGACACCAATTCCAACACCAACAAAAACCCCGGTGTTTGATGAGCTCCCACCGGTGTCCGGTGTTAATGGAATTGTTGGTGAAGAAGGCGGCGGTGCAGGAGATACAGACACATTGATCCTTGTGGGTAGGGTTGTAAGAGGGATCAATATAGGCGTAAAGGGAAATACAACTTCTGTAGTATTAAGCTCATTTGCATCTAATATCCTCTGAGAACCAACATTCCCAAAAATCTGGGACATATATTCAATCGTGTCGCCCCATGTGATCAAATAAGTTACCAAATACCTTATCCCGACAGCCCTTTGGTTGGCCGTTGGACAGGCGCATCTTAGCGGTATCTGTACATATACAAAAAATCATCAAAGACGGATATATGGATGGTTATACAACCTAGTTAACGTGTATACAAAAATTATATCTTTCATGTTAAAAGCTCACTTGTGAATTTTATGGTAAGTGTACAACTATTTTATGCACTTTAACTACTGTCCCTAGGGCTGTATTTAGCAAGACAAACAAAAAATACACATATAAAAATGGAATAAGAGTCAGGTTGACTAAATTACCGTGACGTTATCGCCGATGGCTAAATTCCGATAATCAAAAGAATTCTGTGAAATCATGGCTTGACAACTAGTCAACCCTTCAAACGTATTATTCGCAAGCGAAAAATAAGTTTCATTCCTAAATCTAATGGAATAGCTAGTATTATGTTGATAAAACCGGTTTCCTACACAAGAACAGTCACTAATAGGGACTAAAACCACAGTGTCAGCTGGAATGATGGCCGAGTTGGACGAAAAGTTATTAAGTGATGTAATATCATTCGGGTTTGAGTCGAGAAGGGCTGCGATGGCGTCAGGCGTGTTGTAAACGGGTGGTTGTGATCGGAATGTGAGATAAGATTGACAAGAAGGTGTGGATGCGGAGGTGCAAGTGTATCCGAGAGCGGTATCGTACGTGTTTTCGCAGTCGAGTTGTCGATTATTTACGTAAGTTTGTTGCGAATTAGATCCATGAATTGTAAGCAAGGTTATGAGTATAGTATAGGATAGTCGTCGTGAGAACAACATTTTTTTTTTGTGAATTTTTTATGAAATGAGAAAGTGATATGAGTGTTTTTTGGATTGGATTGGATTATGAAATGTTGTTGTTCCCTGGCTCTGTCTTTTTGTTTTTGTTTCTTTGGTCTATGTAAATCATAGAGCTTTTGTTTGGATAATTTTTGTTTTACTTCGAGTCGTTTGCATTTTCTGTACGTAATGTCGAATGATGCGACTCTTATTCTACAAAACCCTTATCTAGATAATCTATGATTTGCAAGAGGGATCACGTTAATGACATCAATTTTTATTCAACTCGGTCACTAAATCGATCCTAATTAAGGAAAGCCGATTACATCTTAGGACCGTAAAAAATATATTATTTCCTGAAAGATTTCCCTTTTTCAATTTGTTAGATTTTGATTATTGGTGTGGACTCTGGAGAAACCTCAGTGCCACTTGCTAACAACCTGATGGGGTGACTTCGTTAATGGTAAAAAGTTGGTTGTTGGCGATGCTTTGATCTTCTTACGGTAAGTTGTATGGACGTGATATATGATTTACCCACCTATATTAAATCTTCTTTTAAGGGAAAAATGATGACCCGCGTGTTGGAGTAACAAAAAAAAAACTCCTGGACAATATGTTAGCATCTATGAAATCAAGTCGAGGTCATCTTGCTGTCGTTTTTGCCTCCCATGCCATTGCATTTCAAACCCATTATCCAGTTCTTATAAACAAAGGTATTCAATCAGTTTAAGTTTTGATTGTGCGAATCTATATTGTTTTCAAGATAGTAGTGAACCATGCTATACCATGTATGAATCACTCTTATTGTATTGATGTTTGTTGAATTCTGCACCTACACACAGACACCTAAAGGGGCTACTTTTTACCGCTAAAGGTGACTTAATTTTGGGTTTTTGAACATTGTGAAGCCTTAATGTGGCATGAAGAGAGAAGCAAGACCAAAAAGAGATTTACAAAAAGCATCATCATCATCAATCTATTATTATTATGATTATTATTATTATTTTTATTATTACTATTATTATTATAATTATATATGTTATGTTTCTATCATCATCATCATCATCATCAATTTTTTATTATTATTATTTTTATATGTTTATGTTCTTATGGCTGTTGGAAATAAGATAGTAATTTTTTGTTTTACTTCGAGTCGTTTGCATTTTCTGTACGTAATGTCGAATGATGCGACTCTTATTCTACAAAACCCTTATCTAGATAATCTATGATTTGCAAGAGGGATCACGTTAATGACATCAATTTTTATTCAACTCGGTCACTAAATCGATCCTAATTAAGGAAAGCCGATTACATCTTAGGACCGTAAAAAATATATTATTTCCTGAAAGATTTCCCTTTTTCAATTTGTTAGATTTTGATTATTGGTGTGGACTCTGGAGAAACCTCAGTGCCACTTGCTAACAACCTGATGGGGTGACTTCGTTAATGGTAAAAAGTTGGTTGTTGGCGATGCTTTGATCTTCTTACGGTAAGTTGTATGGACGTGATATATGATTTACCCACCTATATTAAATCTTCTTTTAAGGGAAAAATGATGACCCGCGTGTTGGAGTAACAAAAAAAAAACTCCTGGACAATATGTTAGCATCTATGAAATCAAGTCGAGGTCATCTTGCTGTCGTTTTTGCCTCCCATGCCATTGCATTTCAAACCCATTATCCAGTTCTTATAAACAAAGGTATTCAATCAGTTTAAGTTTTGATTGTGCGAATCTATATTGTTTTCAAGATAGTAGTGAACCATGCTATACCATGTATGAATCACTCTTATTGTATTGATGTTTGTTGAATTCTGCACCTACACACAGACACCTAAAGGGGCTACTTTTTACCGCTAAAGGTGACTTAATTTTGGGTTTTTGAACATTGTGAAGCCTTAATGTGGCATGAAGAGAGAAGCAAGACCAAAAAGAGATCTACAGGTCGTACATTCTCATCGTGTTGTTAGGATGGGAAGGATTTGTTACCTTGATTGCTGGATGCCCCAGAGCCGCTACAGTCATTCTGGTCTATAGTAGTCAGTTGGTTACTGAAAGCAGCATCCAGTTCAAATTTGCTTACCTATTTATTTACTTAGCAGCCCATATTGATAATTTTGATTATTTTAATAAATTGTAATGTAATGTTACAGGTCATCCATGGATAAGAAGTACTAATGACGTGAAACTACTTCTTGATTTTCCAACTAACTAGAGCACTTGGTCAGAAATCTATTCGGTTACTTAGGGTGCTTTGTGGTTTGTTTCCCTGGCTCTGTCTTTTTGTTTTTGTTTCTTTGGTCTATGTAAATCATAGAGCTTTTGTTTGGATAATTTTTATGTTACCATATCGTAAAGCTGCTATACAGGTATTTTTATTGAAAATTGTTGTACTTCGTTTCTTTTTATATATGTTTCAAAGAATGAAGGGACATAAGCTAGAGTTGATATTATATATGATGGATAGGGGTAACGACTAACGGATCAAAACAGGTATGGGTTGAGATAGATCACTTTTTAGTATGCGTTATTGCATTGGCCTCTTTCTTTAATAACTTTCAATACATTAAAGTTGATCACCAATATTACAATACTAATTTGTAAATATAGTGATCTAGAAGGTTGTCGCAGAGAATGATTACAATTGCACTTAGGTTTCCCGTAACTGTCTGCAATATCAGTTTTTAGTATGCGTTATTGCATTGGTCTCTTTCTTTAATAACTTTCAATACATTAAAGTTATTCACCAATAGTACAATACTAATTTGTAAATACAGAGATCTAGAAGGACCCTTTGTGAGTAGTGTCCTGCAATGAGTCTTGCTAACTGCATTAACTTATATTTGGTTTTGAAAGGTGAATGTTTCATAAAACTCAATTTATACTTAAAGAGAGGCCCTAATCTTTTTCTTTCAATTTGAACATGTCTATGTATATGTTATGTGTTATAATGAAGGGACACTAAAAATCTTTGCACTTTTTCTTACGCAGATCCACTTCATGAGTGTAAAAAGGAAGGGTGACTGCAAGAAAGAGGTAAGAAGTGCTAATGTGGGTGTGGCAGATTTCCCTGGTAGATCCCCACTTTGGCCAGCCGTCAGCATCTTAAGGTATTTAGTTTTGTTGGTATTGAAATTGGCAAATTTGTATTCAGGGAAGTACTTTGTCAATAGTCGTAAACATCATTGCTTTACAAACAATCATTCTAATCTTTATGTTTGATGTTGATCTCATTCTGAATGTATTTGCTTTGTGTAATGTAGTTAAAATAGCATCTCTTTGTAAGCCATTTAAGAAGATTAGTAGTACAGTCAATTATACAATGACGACAGGTTAATCAATAAAGTTTGTTAAAGCTTCGCATTACAGATATCAAACTCCTTTCTGGCCATGCTTTTACTACTCTCTATACAGAATAAAGAGTGTTCTGTATCTGACATCTACTAATTGTTTCCACAGGTAGATGAGGAAGAACCGGTGCTGCAAGCATTTAGATTTTAGATTCATGAGGGAGAAGGGAGTTGCGTATATAAGCATCCGAGACATTCAATTCCTCCTAATTGCCCTCGAGATTTACAATGACTACAGGTTCGTTACATGAACTCCTAGGCATTCGTAAAATCCACAAGTTGCCCCAGAGATTTACAAAAACTACAGGGTGTTTTTGGAAACAAAACAATCCAAAAAGTCGGCAATTGGTTATGGATGCAATTGGCATGGAACATTTGCTCACCAATTTCACTTCTGATGGGGATCTTATTATTCGGACGAAGGCACTTGGTGCAACCAAGGGTTGCAGCATTCCGACTTGCAAATGGTTATGCAGGTCTGAAAGATGTGTGAAGCTCTCAGATTCCAGAGGTATTTATCTTTTTATGACTGTAATTTGTGTCTTGGAATAAATTATCAGAAGTTGTGATGACCTGTTTTAGTGTTTACCCGGTAAACAGGTTATGCTTTTGATTTATTATAGCTCCATATAACTAATTTTATATGGACCGCAACAAAACTGATTTTTCAGAAAAATAAAAACCAATTTAACACCGACTTTTAGATATTTTATTTCTATTTAACAACATGTAGCTTCTTTCTCAATATTGTTGTTTGGTTTGTCAATATTCTATTATTTTTTTGTATATTCAAATCAAATTTTCAAAACATTTACCAAAATGTCACTTCTTTTTTCATTATATGTTTTTTATTATTGATTATTAACAGTAGTGTCTCCTATCTCAGTGTATTTTGGCTTTCAGCAGCAAATTTGTGGTTGGGGAGGTATGCAATATGTATCTGTTATTATTTTTGGCTAAAATAGTCACACTAAACTACACCAAAATCCCCTAGGATGCTATTGCTACTGTTCTTAAAGCCGGTTAATTTTAGCTTTTGCAAATATCGATTATTGATTCTTGAAACCGTTGTTTAGGAACGAGTATTAACTGTGGAACATACATGCTGAGACACACACAGTTAGCAATTGATATGGGGAAGGTGGAAGAAAACGACAGACAAAGCTTTTTCAAATTTGTTTACGGTTCAACTTCGTTTATTACTTTTTGATGGGAACCCATCAAATGGCAAATTTGGAAAGTTTGGGTCTCAGGACGTGTGCACTACAGATCACAAGAATCTGGCCTTGGAAGCAACGAGACAAGGCGTGGTGCTTTTGAAGGACGATAACAAATTTTTACCTTTGCGAAAGAATGTTGTTTCATCGATGGCTGTAGTTGGTCCAATGGCAACTACTACTACTGATTTGGGTGGAGGGTACACTGGTCTAAAGCTTTCTAACTTGATTAACTTAACTCTAAATGATCAGAAAATTAGAATTATAGTCATGTTCCGTATATGATGCCTTCTGTGCATTTAAATTTTTAAAGCAAAAGATGGCTGACTTAGTCATCTATGGTTTTTGATACATGAAATCACGACACTCGATATAAATTTGAAGTAATTTTGAAACTTGCAGGTGTTCAGTGCAGTCCAACTAGCATAGTCGAAGGTCTCAAAAAGTACGTAGTAAAACAATTATGCAACTGGTGGGTAGCTCTTCACGTATACAACTGGCAAGTGTCGTTAGGGTATTACACAAGATGACGGGTACTTCAAGTGCAAGGGCTGCAAGGCGAAAGTTGACTACCTGAGGGCAAGGTATGGAATTTCTTCTTACATATTCCCCCTTCATTGGTGTAGTGCAATTAGTATAATGTGTTATGCGTTGCTGGCTTTGATCAGTTGTGTGTGTGACATTGTGGCTTTCTATGCTCTCTTAACTGCCTATTCTTATGATATGGTGATGTTTAAACAGGTTTAGGTTACAAGCTGATGTGAGTGACGGGAATCTGAGCATCGTCGTTTTATTTGATGAGTCTACTAAAAAAATTTAACAATCAGATCTTAAATATGTTTTATCGTCTTTTTGCAGCCTCGAAATCTACCGAAACATTATAGACTTCGGTTTGTTACTTTGTCGATAGAAAAGAAAGCCCATCTGGTTGCAAAAGACGAGAAAGAGAATGAGCAAAACGCCGGTTCAGGAAGGAAATGATGACAACACGGAAGAGGAATGTGTGTGTGGGTATATATATATATATGTATATGTATATTTGTACATATATATTGTGGTTAATTTAAGAGAACGTTAGTGTTTTACTGTCTATATATATATATATATATATATATATATATATATATATATATATATATATATATATATATATATATATATATATATATATATATATATATATATATATATATATATATATATATATATATATATATATATATATATATATATATATATATATATATATATATATATATATATATATATATATATATATATATATATATATATATATATATATATATATATATATATATATATATATATATATATATATATATATATATATATATATATATATATATATATATATATATATATATATATATATATATATATATATATATATATATATATATATATATATATATATATATATATATATATATATATATATATATATATATATATATATATATATATATATATATATATATATATATATATATATATATATATATATATATATATATATATATATATATATATATATATATATATATATATATATATATATATATATATATATATATATATATATATATATATATATATATATATATATATATATATATATATATATATATATATATATATATATATATATATATATATATATATATATATATATATATATATATATATATATATATATATATATATATATATATATATATATATATATATATATATATATATATATATATATATATATATATATATATATATATATATATATATATATATATATATATATATATATATATATATATATATATATATATATATATATATATATATATATATATATATATATATATATATATATATATATATATATATATATATATATATATATATATATATATATATATATATATATATATATATATATATATATATATATATATATATATATATATATATATATATATATATATATATATATATATATATATATATATATATATATATATATATATATATATATATATATATATATATATATATATATATATATATATATATATATATATATATATATATATATATATATATATATATATATATATATATATATATATATATATATATATATATATATATATATATATATATATATATATATATATATATATATATATATATATATATATATATATATATATATATATATATATATATATATATATATATATATATATATATATATATATATATATATATATATATATATATATATATATATATATATATATATATATATATATATATATATATATATATATATATATATATATATATATATATATATATATATATATATATATATATATATATATATATATATATATATATATATATATATATATATATATATATATATATATATATATATATATATATATATATATATATATATATATATATATATATATATATATATATATATATATATATATATATATATATATATATATATATATATATATATATATATATATATATATATATATATATATATATATATATATATATATATATATATATATATATATATATATATATATATATATATATATATATATATATATATATATATATATATATATATATATATATATATATATATATATATATATATATATATATATATATATATATATATATATATATATATATATATATATATATATATATATATATATATATATATATATATATATATATATATATATATATATATATATATATATATATATATATATATATATATATATATATATATATATATATATATATATATATATATATATATATATATATATATATATATATATATATATATATATATATATATATATATATATATATATATATATATATATATATATATATATATATATATATATATATATATATATATATATATATATATATATATATATATATATATATATATATATATATATATATATATATATATATATATATATATATATATATATATATATATATATATATATATATATATATATATATATATATATATATATATATATATATATATATATATATATATATATATATATATATATATATATATATATATATATATATATATATATATATATATATATATATATATATATATATATATATATATATATATATATATATATATATATATATATATATATATATATATATATATATATATATATATATATATATATATATATATATATATATATATATATATATATATATATATATATATATATATATATATATATATATATATATATATATATATATATATATATATATATATATATATATATATATATATATATATATATATATATATATATATATATATATATATATATATATATATATATATATATATATATATATATATATATATATATATATATATATATATATATATATATATATATATATATATATATATATATATATATATATATATATATATATATATATATATATATATATATATATATATATATATATATATATATATATATATATATATATATATATATATATATATATATATATATATATATATATATATATATATATATATATATATATATATATATATATATATATATATATATATATATATATATATATATATATATATATATATATATATATATATATATATATATATATATATATATATATATATATATATATATATATATATATATATATATATATATATATATATATATATTTTAGTGTTGATAGGAATTTTTGGTTGAGTTTTTATTAAGCTTCTGAATTTTGTTTCTCTGCTCCTACGTTGCAAGAACGATATGTTGTATTTATTCCTTGCAAGTTCTTTCGGCTGACCCAATTGTATGCCAGATTATAATGTTGCAACATTTGAGAATGGTTAAGATTTGAGCAAGATGTAGACAATTGTTTGAGCAGGCAGATATAATGGGCTCATAAATTTTTGCAGTCATTGACTAAACAGAGGTATTTTTTAATAATATTACTGCAAATAGGAAGCCTTCATGTGAAAACACACATCATGACGACCAGGATCCAACGCGGTTATGGTGCCAAAAAGTCTCCTCTACCGTGGAACTCCTTATCATCGCAAGTATGTGTGTTCCCTTATTCTGACTACGTATTACCTTGAAGTATAAAAATGAGTGAAAAGTTAACTATACATCCGTCTTTGACTATCAGTATTCTGTTGGTATGTTTGCCCCTTTCATTCCATTTGTATAAAATCTATATGTTTGTAATATGTGTATCTATTATAGGACAAAGTTATGCTATAGAAAAAATGAAAGTTTGATTGTATATTATTGCTATGTTTGCGCCTTTCATTCCTTTTTTTATCAAAGCCATAAGTTTCTAATATGTGTATAGATTAATTAGTGGGAAACGAATATATTAAAGGAAAAAGGGACCTCTGTAATCTGTTGCCGCGTAACATATTACATGAATATAGCTTCATGCACATAAGTATCTTTGATATGGTTGTCGGTGTTAAAAACGTTAGATAAGGCTAGGTAATCTAAACTCCATGGAGAAGTATTGAGAATTTCTCGAGCTATTTAGAATTGGCTCTGTAATAGACAATATATGGAGCTAAGTATTGAGTCTTATTTGCATAAATGTTTAAGGGGTGTAGGTGGGCTGTTTTTGTTTGGCATTTAAAGTATAAAGAAATCATTATTTTGTGTGGCAAAACATGGAACATATGATAGGGGGTCCTTAGTTTGAGCTTTTTTGGTGTTGTGTGACCCGTAACGTATTTATATTGGTTGAGAAATATCAAATATTAGAAACTAAACTTTGAATTGTTGAGTTGAACGTTTGCTTAATTTAATCTCCTATATGTAGATGCCATCGGGTATGTGACGACGGTTGGGAAGCCTACAAAGAAATCTGGTGGGAATCAAACTGTTGAGTTCAGCCTCACTAATGAGTCCAGCTTCAAACTGTTGGTAAAGTGGCCAGCAAATGCGAGTTACATTGTAGAAAGAGTTGAGCAACCACATGGTGGCTAAAAAGGAAAAAACATTCTGGTCCGTACAGCATCATTCTGACATCCATGACTGGGAAACAGTATCTTGGTAAAGTGATCTCTCTCCTTTATTGCACAAGTTTTACAATTCTGAAAATAACATAATCAAAGTAGCTATGAGGTTGTGGTGCAGGTAATCTCTGTCGAGCTCTTCATCTACATTGATTATTGACAATGAAGAAATTCCCGATTGAGAACATTCAGGGCTGCATTGGGGTAACTGGCCGGGTAAGTGTATGTGGAGATTTCTTAAAGATGAGTAGTATTTTGTTTATGTTCGTCTGTGTAAGCTGTTTCCTTTTATGAGCTTAGGATGGAAACTGGGCATCCATTTATCCAGGTTCGGCCAACTCTTGACACTCTTTCGTAGTTGCTGGTGTGGGTCGTGATAAGACAAAAATTGAGGTATGCCACATTTACAAATTCCAAAGTTTATGTGATTTGCTTTTTAACGATGTCGTGACTTGAAACATGACTATTGTCTCACGAGGTGGCAACATTCAGGAACAAGGTGAAGGTCATGTTGGTTCAAATATACATGCATTGGGTCAAACTGCAGGAACGGAGTGTCACGCCAGAGTGGGAACTTTTGGTGCAAGGCATGTAATGCTGGTGTAACATTCCCAAGGGCAAGGAATGGTGATTAGTGGAATGGTGAACCATGTGTCTATGTTTGCTCCTGGATTAAAGATTATATGCTTGGTAACTTTACACATGAAAATAATCGGCTGCATCTTTTTAATTAAAACAGGTATAGGCTGCAAGTTGATGTGAATGATGGGACAGCTGACCCTGTCATTGTTATGTTCGATGAGACGACGGAAAGTTGGTTTAGACAACGGAATCATTAGTAGCGTCTTAAATTGAGGTACATGTGTCGTCATAACATCTTGACAAATACAAAGAATGATCACTTATAATCTGTTTGGTCCATTTGCCATGTGCAGGATGAGACATGTGACTATCCCGTGCTCCCAGCTGTTTTGAGGAATCTGATTGGCACAACTCACGTCTTTGAGATCAGCAGGATGTATTACCAATTTGGAGAATACAGAGAGTTTTAACTGTGCTTAGGTGGTTGAGCCTTTACCTGAGGTTGAAGTTCCCGATCCACATTTGGGGGATGACCCAGAATTTGATAGCAAGGATGAATCTCCAACAACGCCTTCAAAAATTAAATGAAGTGAATAATTAAATGAAGGCTTATGATGCAGCCAACTGCCACCTAATAGGAGAAAGCCTCATATCTTTGAGGCCAATGAAAATAGAGGTATGGATTTAACAAGATAAGCCATTTAGTCAGAATAAGCACTATAAAATGAGAACCCAAATTCAGCCATTGCTATAACTCAAACTAAGTCTCCTATACTCAAGTCTCAACACATTCTTTTCCTAATGGCAGCCTCCACCTTGGCCCTCTCATCTGCTTTTGCAGGACAGGCAGTGAACGTAGCTCCATCAGGTATTTTCTAGATTTCAGGCAATGGATGCGTCTCAATGAGGAAGGATGTAGTCAAACCGGTTGCATCTGGAAGCCTGGTACGGACCAAACCGTGTCAAGTACCTTGGCCCGTAGCTACCCTACAGGTGAATAGCATACACTGAACCTTTGCCAAGAACTGTGAACTTGAGGTGATTCATAATCTTGGCGGTTAATCAGCTCAAAAGAACCTCCCTTCTGGGTCGTTCTTGCCAGTTATTTTAAGAGTATTCTTTTGTTGTCTCTTTCCTATTGTGGCACTTCCTTTTTGCATGATTGTAACAAACTCATTGTAAT
>CM067167.1:245839363-245879363 GCA_034093135.1 Erigeron breviscapus | reverse complement strand
TCATTTCCTTACATTTCATTTCCTTGTCACATTTCATTTCTCTGAATTTCTCTCTACCAAACATACCCTTAAGACTTTTGGAGTTTTGACCTGGTTTTGTTCAAATGCAAGGTTGAAACTAAAAATTCTTCAAATTCGATGATACCATTATTGCCAATACCTGCCTATATAACAAGTCTAATCCAAACAATCAATTCAACTTCATTTCCGACGTGCAACGTACGGGTTCTAAGCCTAATAACTTTCTAATAACTCTAATCCACGCAATCAATTCAAATTCATCCTCGGCGTGCAACACACGCGTCTTAAGCCCTCGTATATTGAATAAGAAAAATTTTAGTTATGTTATTACTATATTTTTTTGAGTTTAGTAATTTTATAGTATTAAGTGCCAAGTTTTATTGTTAGATAAAGTTTCTGAGTATAACTATTAAAGTAGTAATCTAGTATATATAATATATAATTTTTTTGTGAGAGCCTTGAACAACAAATGAGGAGAAGGTCATAGTGTCATACAAAACTTTGTTATAACTTATGTCTTTTTTTTAAAAAAAATTTAACAAACCCAAATTTTTTATTAACATGTGAAATTGACTAATCATTAATAATGGTTAAATGTTTTACAACACGATGGTAGGCAAACGGGCAACAAGCTGCGCCGCCACCCTTTCTGAATAGCAAATCCTATCCTACTAAAAACAAACCCTTGGTCCCTAGGAGTCGAGAAATTGCTATGAACGACCCTCTGAACTCTATTGAGAAATCTAACAGCTTCTGGGGCCAATAAACCAAAGGTATCGAAGGCAAAAGGGACAAAAACATGTTGATTTTCGGTACAAGCTTTGTCATGTTTCTCAACTTTTTTCAATTTAGCCTTCAAAACAGTCTGCCCTGCAAGAAAACCATTATCTCGTAGGCCAACAAGGGGGGACACACCGGCCACGTCCACACAAGCGTGTTTCCCACCAATCCATCCAAATACCAGAACATCCGCAGGGAGCAAGGTAGACCTCCCCCCAGCTGGATCGGTTAGAAAATTCACGGGGGCCTCCTTTTTTGCCGATATCCCTGCCCTCTTTAGGACATCCCACAACACATCCCGAACCAGATCATGCCGATACTTGAAGCCCGGTAATTCCTTGCAATGCACCGCATGTTCCCCAAACTTATCCAAACAGGCCTTATGACACACCGGACAAGGCTCATTAACTGGGAACAATGAGATCATTAAGCGATGTTTAAGGATCGCCCTATATTCAATCGCAGACATGTGTTGCCCGAGTCCCTCAATGGGGACAACAGATAAGAAATCCTGTTCATAACCATAAGATTGGGTTATGCCCAATAAGCCCATTTTTCTATATTTTAATCCCTTCTATTCACACGTTTAGGCTTGGCCCAACTAACTACAATAGTGTGGTCAAATTCAACTATACTACATACAGTCGTACAGTCATATACATTAACACATGTATTAATTTAGGTAGGGAAGTGATATTTGTACCACGGGTTGATACATCTACCATACACTTGCTTTACTCACTTGTACAGTTTGTTATAAGAGTTTTACTATATATAAATCTATTAATAATAGTGGTATAATTATCACTTCTCATTAATTGAACACATATTTTGGTAGCGTAAATATTCGGTATCCATTTTGATATTGGATATCTAGAATAAACGGTTTTGGTATATTCGGTACAACGGAAACCGAATTTAACGCAGAAAAGCATGAAGGTCATTTAATATGGATATCTGCTAATGTCATGTATAAAAAGAATAGTGAGCACATATTTGGTACCCAGTAGGTATAAAACCGAAAATTTCGGTATTGAAACTGGTACCAGTTAGCGTTTTGATGATTTATAAAACATCTCAGATTCAAATTCCATTATATTTGAAAACTTTTAGAAAAATATCCGGTTAGCTCATGTATATTTGAGTAAAAAATCGTCTATTTCAAATAAACTAAACAAGAAAAACCTTGCGAATACATGCAAAATGATATTTGTTAATTATTAGATATATATATAAAAAAGGGAAAAGAATCTGGGGATGTATGTAACTTGGCAACTTTTACTATTGTATGTATGCACCAAAAATATTGAACGTTTGATGGAAGTATCTCTCTAAATTGAACACTTAATGTAAAAATGTATACGTGGCAACCATATGAGCTGCCACGTAGAAGTTTTTGATTGGTCAACGTAAAAAATTTACATTAAATGTTCAATTTAGCGAGATACTTACATACAACGTTCAATATTTTTGGTGCATACATACAATAGTAAAAGTTGTCAAGTTACATACATCCCCAGATTCTTTTCCCTATAAAATCTGATTTAGAAATTCTATATCTATATATATATAATTTGCGTTACTTGGTTTCCGTGCGGCCCCCTTTTTCTGCAACATTAGCCCCTGTCATTAAAACTTTTGCAATAATGGTCCCCATCAGCTAACGGCCGTTAAGTTCTATTAAGGTGTTTAACGAAAGTTACAAAAAATGCTGCAAATCAGGTCCTTTTTCTAACAGGGGGTTAGCTCCTAAAGTTCTTATATTTATTTTCTAAAATGATTTATATGCTACTTTCCATTTCTTTTTACATTTCATATATAATATTATAATTTTAGTGTGTTTTCATTACTTTTTTTTTCCACGTTTTGTCACATTTTTTTCAATTAATCATATATAGTTGATACATTATTAACATTCGTTTTTTCCCCCTTCAACTATTCATAGAATTGATCATTTAATGATTAATATAACTTATGTTTGTACACGACAATACATTTTCAGACACACGTTTAAATACGAAACAAACGAATGTATCTCCCGCCTGTATAAACTTTTTGAAAGCAACGTTATGTTTCCCGGGGCAACGCCCGGGTTACATAACTAGTTTTTTTTGAAATTAAGTCTTGAATTTCAAGATGAGATACTTGTATTAACAAGTACTTTATATGGAACTATAGAAGTATCAATACATTCAGCCCCGTCATCAGGAAATTCTGGCTCCCTGAAGATGAGATATATGCTTGTATAAACAAGTACTTTATATGGAACAAGAACTTTATGCAGCTGCAATTCTTTTGTTTTTAGATAACGCATTTTCTTAGCTTTACTTTTAGGTGGTACTATATTGAAAAATGCCACTTAAAATCAATACGTTTCAGCCTTCCGTCACTTCCTCCCATTGTATGGTCGTGTTTCATAGAAATGAATCTCTTTTATATGTATAAATTCACCCTCTTTATAAATAAACAATAGTATAAGCCCAAGTCCCTATTTCATAACGTTCCATTGTTACACATGAGAATACAATTCCAAATATAACTTATCATTTAGATGTGTGCATACAATCATCAATTAAAAAAAAAACTCTTTCTTTACACAATCAAATCGAAATATATACCAAAAAATTGAGTTAGGACCAGAACAGACGAGAAAACAGAGTCTGTTCTGGTCCTAGCTCATCATAACTCGAAACTCGTCAAAATCCAACACCCCATCACCATTGACATCAAATCTTCCAATCATGGTTTTACAATCCTTGACACTAGTCGATTGCCCCAATCGCTTCAACATTTTTTTCAAACTTTTGGGCGTAATCACACCACTACACCCCTTCTTACCCGAATACATCACAAACGCCTCTTTCAACTCCTCGATTTCCCCTTCCTTCATCATTTTCGCAAAATCATCCAACCCCAACACCCCATCTCCGTCCGCATCCGACGATCTCACGACCATCTCCGCCTCCTCGTCCGACAACTGATGCTCTTCTCCTCCCACTTTCCTTATCTTGTTTTGTAACTCTGACGCCGTTATCTTCCCATCTCCGTTTTCATCAAAGTAATTAAACACTTGATAAATATCATCACTTGTAGTTGAACATGATGGACTAGTCGGGGTTTTTGTGACATTTCTAAATAACTTGCCAAAACTCATATTGTACCTTAAAAAGTAGTGTACGAAAAATAAAATGTTTTGGTTTGATAAAATAAATAGAATGATATTTATCGTATGATCCAATGTTATGGGGAATAGATATATTATGGCTATATATATAGGTGTAATATTGGGAGGTGTAGGGAATAGGCTAGAAGAAGATTGACTGATATGATGGACAAATATGGAAAGAGTCGACAATAGGCAGATAGTGGCAGGATTAAGGAAGAAGCTGTGTGCGTGCGTTTGAATTCCGTGGCGGTGTTTGTGTGCCGCCCACAATTCCATTTTGCGCGTAATCACGGTTTAATGTTTATCCTTTTCTTTGTCATTTTTTTTTGTTTATTATATTGGTCTAACATTTGTCTTATTCGGTCAACTTTTGTACGTGTTACCGTATTTTAATTTTGTTGTTTGCTGAGTTAGCGGTACTTCATACCATGTAAGACAAACCGTAAGGCCATAACTTATATAAATTGAAGAGTTAATGACATAGATCGTTTATGGGGTTTACCTAAATAGTCACCTTTCGTCCTTTAAAATTCAAAACCTCAAGGACAGTCCTTTATAGGAAGATAAGGATCACGTTTCGTCCTTGACTTATTGACCGTCATCTCTCCTCCGTTAACATCATCACGTGCCTTCCACGTGAGGGGCATTTTGGTACTTTCCACCCCAAACTATTTTATTATATATTCTTTTTCCTATCACCTGGACTCCACATCTATATCTATCTATCTTTATGCATCACCATCATCATCATCATCATCAAATCAATCCATCTATCCATATATATACCATATCTCTATATCTATGTATCAAATATCTGTATTTATCATCATCATCACCAATAAACTGTTTATATCTCTTCCTTTCACATATGAGTACACAATCTCGCAACACTTGCTAATCTACAAATGCAAAAAACGAATTATAAATTTGTCACCAATAAAGACCATACAATAAGCAACTTGATCTATCATCATCATCATCATCACCATCCTTATCTATATCTATATATACATTTTACATGTACAAATCTGTAGATATATATATCTATATCTATATTTATATTTATACACATACATACACAACACAAACACAAACACAAACACATTTCTAGATCACACATAAAACGGATCCAACCATCACCATCAAGTTTCGACCGCACCACCACAACCACCACTTTCTAGATCCGGCTACACACCACCCTTAACACCAACATCCGGCCACTCAAACCTGATCGATCTAAACGCTATCCCCAGATGGCCGGATCTGGTGATGGTGCCGCCGTGGGATGGTGTCGCCGTATCCAGTGATGGTAATGGTGCCGCCGGATCTGGTGATGGTGCCGTGGGTTTTTTCCATCAACCGTATCCGACCATGACGGTGGACTTGTGTGTGTATGTATATATACGTCTTCTATTGAAATGTGTATATATATATATCTCCGATCTGTTTCAGTGTGTAATGTATATATCTGTCTTCAATATGATATATATATATATATATATATATATATATTATGTGTGTATGTATATATATGTTATGGTATAGAGATATATTATTATATATATTTAGATTGGTTATGATATAGATATAGATGGATTGATGGAGTTCATACTATAAAGTATATCTATATATATATTAAAGAATGGATGGATTTGATATATAAATGGAGATTAGGTAGGTTAGTTTTTGATTTTAATTTGGGGAGGGTGGAGAGATCAGGTTTTTTTTTATTTGTAGATATATCTTTGATTTTAAAGTTTTAAATTGAAGATAAAAAAGAAAATTGAAATAATTAAGGTTTTTTTATTAGAGTGAAAAATATCATCTATGGTCCTTTATTTATCAAAAAGACATGAATACCCCTCACGTGGAAGGCACGTGAGGGTGTTAACGGAGGAGAGATGACGGTCAATAAGTAAAAGGACGAAACGTGATCCTTATCCTCCTATAAAGGACTGTCCTTGAGGTTTTGAATTTTAAAGGACGAAAGGTGACTATTTAGGTAAACCACAGGGACGATTTATGTCATTAACTCTAAATTGAACTACGAAGGGGCAAGGGTGTAGTCGGCAAAAAACATTGGCTATATCGGCTGATTGGCAACCCTATAGCACATGCATCGGCTAGTTTTGGCAAGTTTAATCGGCAAGTTTTGGCAAGGTACATCGGCTAGTTTTGGCAGATGCTAGTGAACGTTGGGAGCATCTGTGGTGACCGTTTTTTTTTTGTTTTTTTGTGCAATTGAACGTTGGGAGCGGCTGTGACTTTTTTTTTTCTTACTTCTATATATACATACACATATTATCACATATTATCAAACAACCATACTATCACATATTATCACATATTATCAAACAACCATACTATCACATACAATCAAACACCAAACATACTATCACATATTATCAAATTTCATAAGGCAAAATGTCTGACGACGAACAACTACCCGAAGCAATAATCCCTGAATTCGGAAGTTCCGATTTCTCGTCGTCGTCGTCGTCTTCTGGCGGCTTCGAGTTTTTGGCTTCTGTTGCTCTTGCAGCCTTAGAAGAAGACACTGCATCTTCTTCTGCATACACACGAAGATTTATTTGGAGAGATCGGCACTCGGCTCATGAGAGATTGATGTCCATGTACTTTGTGGATGAACCGATGTTTGAGGACGATGTCTTCCGTACGAGATATCGTATGTCGAAGCGGTTGTTTTTGAAAATCGTAGAAGATATCACTGCATCATTTCCATGGTTTCGGTCTTCTGAGAATGCGGCGGGTATTAGAGGGTTCTCGGCAATTCAAAAGTGCACGTGCGCGCTACGGCAACTAGCGTATGACAACCTCGCCGACAACTATGATGAGGGGTTGTCGTTCTCTACTAGAACTGCACGTGAGTGTCTAGACAACTTTTGCATCGCCATAAAGCATCTTTATGGTGAAGAGTATTTGCGTTCTCCGACTAGCCACGATGTTGCGCCTTTATATGAGGCGCATGAAGCTAGACATCATTTTTCTGGCATTATCGGTAGCATCGACTGTACCCGCTGGACTTGGAGAAATTGCCCACATAGTTTGCGTGGGCAATACCACCGGGGTGATCATGAACGCCCGACTATCATACTTGAGGCCGTTGCTTCCTATGATTTATGGTTTTGGCATGCGTATTTCGGTGTTGCAGGGTCAAACAATGACATCAATGTTTTGAAGCAATCGCCATTGTTTATTCCCGAAGTGAATGGGAAGTCTCCTGAGTACAGGTTTACCGTAAACGGACACCGTTACAACAGAGGATACTATCTAGGGGATGGTATTTACCCACCTTGGTCTTGTTTTGTGAAGGCGTATGCATACCCGGTCGCTCATAAGGAGAAGGTAATGAAGAAACTCCAAGAGTCCGCGAGAAAAGACGTTGAGCGAGCATTCGGGCTTCTAAATAACAAGTGGGCTATCATCGAACGACCGGCACAGATGAGGAACAAAGAAAAGATCGTTAACACGATGTATGCGTGTGTTATTTTACATAACATGATCCTCAAGGACGACGGCAACGCGATATCACCGGTGTACATCAGGGATCCTCCTAACGATCTTCGTGTTACCGACCCTAATTTTCTCTATCACTTACGTAACGAAGAGACGCATTACATGTTACGTCGTGATATTACGGAGCACGTGGGAGATCTAGATATCGATGTTTAGTAATCTTGTTTTTTATTTTTAAGTATTTGTGTGTTTTATGTTTTAAATAAATGTAATGTTTTATTTAGTTGTATTGCATTTTTTAAGTTTAATAAAAGTTTAAGGTTTATTTTGTAAATTTATCCAATTGGCAAATTGGCAAAAATTGACAAGAATTGGCACTATAGCATGTAGTTTGACAAGATTTGGCTAGTTATTGGCTAAAATTGGCTTGTACACATGGCATTTTCTTAGTGGATGAAAACTTGCCAAAACTTGCCAATTTGCCAAGTATTTGGCACTACACCCTTGCCCCTAATATATACGTCTTGCGTTTAGGTAATTATACTTAGAATTAAAAATTGGTCTAAAAATAATCCTAATACACTTGATGTTTCACATTTGAATCATGAATTCGCTTTTATATATTTACCATTAAACTTAAATATGTCATGTATATTTTTTTTTTATCATACTATTAGACCGAGTTTAAACTAGTCTATCAATTATTTTTCTAGACATTTATATATACTAAGGGGAACTTGTATCTATTTTGATTTGTTTTTTAATCATATTGACGTAATATTTATTCTCGAACGGTGTATTACTTGAAATTATTAGTAGTTAATTTTGTAATGATTAGGGGGTAGTTTTAGTTTGCGTCGCCACTTTTAAATAGAGTGGCGTGTATTCTTATTTAACATGGTTTTTTTCCACGAAACGACATCTTTTAACTTGTTCAAGTTTTTTGAAGAGCGTTAGATTGTACAATACATGAAGACATAATACTAGTTAGAACGGCTTTTAACTTGAATTTAGATATTTTAAAAGTGATAAAATACAATAATAGTTCATGATCATATTGACTTAATTAGATTATTGTCCCGCGTAATACGCGAACTAAACATATTAAGTTTTCATAATAATATAATTAGTAGTTATAAATAAGACATGTTGAAATATGATGATATTAATATTTAAAAATTTTATGTATCGAAGCTGTTTAGTAGGATATACATGTTGAGTCATAGTGTAATTGATTAGGTTTATTGATAACAAACGGTGTAAAAGAATGTTTAAATCTTAGTTGTAAGCTGAGTTAGCTTATGTTCACTTAAGTTAGATCAACTTAGGTGTCTGAGCTGAACCATTATTCACATGTATTGATGTAATAACCTTAAGAAATGATTCTTCAAAATGCCTTAATATAGATTATAGCATTTGATTTAAGTTGATGATGAAGAACAAAGATAGAAGACAAAGTTGGGTGTAGAAGTCAGCTTGGACTTACAGTTAGCTAGGATGAACAACTTGGTACTTATGATTGTGTAAAGATCCTAAGCTGCTTTATCTATTTCTAGTTATTGGAATCAACATTGGGATTGGATAAACATGAAAATAAAAGGTACAAAGTACTCAGCCGATTCTCAAGTGTTGATGGTCCTTTATGTGAGTGGTCATATCTTTGATTGACGATGAAAAAGTAAAATGAAAATATATTTGAAACTTTTTAGTCTAAATATATAAAGTAAAAAGGTTAATGTTGTCATTGACCAGTAATAAAGTAAGTGATGTCATCATCATTTTGAAAGTTACAATTAAAAGTTAAATCTTTAATGGTCATTATTTATACATGAAATAATTTAACACCATCTTATATATATTGGTAGATGGGGAGAAAGTTAAATTGAGAACACTTTTCAAAAAGAACAAAAATAATAATTTTGGACCACACATTTCTCCTCATTATTAAATTATAAAATTCTACCTAATTCATTAAAAAATATACTCCCTCCGTCCCATATTAAATGTCCAATTTTGACTTGTCAAGTTTTCTACTTCTAACTTTGACCGTAAAAATCTTTGTTTATATTATATAACACTTCATATAAAATATATGGACGGATAGAGTTTTAAATATACTTTTCATTGGTATAATTTTCATCAACTACTATATAACACAAACAAAGATATTTATAGTCAAAGTTGAAAGAAAAAGACTTGACAAGTCAAAATTGGACAATTAATATGGGACGGAGGGAGTATCTCAATAACCGTACATTGTTAGACGAAAAAAAAATATGGATAGTCTTAAAATTTTGTCCTCTTTCAATAGAGATGCGACTCGATATACTTTTGATAAATTTTTAATTTTCATGCGGGTACACATCTAATTTATATTCTAAGATTAAACCTTATAAAGTCGTTTTATAGTTTTCATTTAGATGCATTATTATTTCAACAAAGTTTTATTTAAAATCATTGATTTTTTATTAAAATTTGTAATTAATATCATACGTACTCATTGTAACTTCTTGCAAAATAAATAAAATTGTATGCTATTTATCAATAAGTGTATTATTTATGGTAGTTTAACAAACATATCTTCTTTCTTTATGTATAGATATAATTTAAAGACTTTAAATCCAAAATAATAAATATATAAATATAAATATAATCTATATATGAGATCTCGTAATTTATAAAATAATAAAGTAAATAAAAAAATATAATATAATATCACAATTTGTAAAAGAGAGTATGTAAGAGTTCGAACAATCTAATATCTAATTACGTAATGCAAATATCATTACAAGTATATTAATTTTATACAGTAATAGTTTTTAAACATGATATGTTAAGTTAAAAGTGCTCGTATCATTATGTTAACTTTTATATAAAAGTTTAATCATTATTATTATTTATGGTATATTCTAATAATTAATTAGGGTATATTTTGATAAATCATATAAAGTAAAAGTATTAATATTGTCATTTAACAAAGTTGAAATAATTAAATTTGATCTAATGGTTATAAATCAAAGATGAAATTCATCCAAGGGTTCTTATTTGTTTAAGAATGAATTTAGGACCTTGTTATATATATATTGGTAGATAATAATAATATATAAATTACTCTATGCAACTTCCGTGGTGACGTGTTATAAAGATTACTAACATCCATTAAACAACATGTTCTATGCATATAATAACAACAAATGAAATTTTATCACAAATAAAAATATGTAAAAGATAACAAGTAAACATATTAGATTTTTTTGGCAGGAAAGATGAGTCTTATTGACTCCGATGTATGGGGCTTAATGAGTTATTTACTTATTTTCATGACCGATCTGAATCTTTATCTGATCACTTCCGTGATTATATCTGACGAGATTTGAAAAGTAACCTTCTTATAAAGAGGCCCTAAATGATAACTGTTAGGCCGCTTAGAAAATATGAAACATGATATCGATATCTTTCTCCATCAATAAGTCTTACGACTTTTTTTTTTTTTTAAAGTTAGTTTCGATTCAGACGTGAATTTTGATTACGATTACGATAAATTATTATATTTTTCTTTTTCACCAAAGGGGTATTAAATGAATGGAATTGGGATATGGATGGAATATAATGAAATAGAGCCACTTTGAGGTTCCCTATGAAATGAGGCATGGAGGGGAGCCACTACCAAGAAGTTCCGGGAGTTACGAAGGAAGCTTCGAGCTCATATTGGTCGCCAGGTTGTCTCTTGCCTGCCCATGGATTCAGCAGCAGTTTGAAAGGTTAACCTATTCGGGAATCTCCGGATCTATGCTTATTTTCAACTCCCCGAACGCTCCTCATGGAAAATACCTTGAGATGAGGAACCCAAGGCTCGAACCCGAGACCTTGGGAAAAACTCACCTCCGGGGCCCACATAGTGGATTTAGAAGATACCCCTGGCCAACCCACTTAAGTGTAGTTGGTTAATAAGTCTTACGACTAATACAAAAAAAAAATCTAAAAAAAGAAATCATAAATTTTTATGATTAAAGTGACACAAGGCTAGAATTTAAACATATTACCTCTATTTCTATTTCTATGTTGCATGACTGTATATCTTTAACACTACGCTACATCAGGAGCTTTATTATAGATTAACAACCAAAAAGGGAAGCTATTAACGAAGTTACAAACTTACAATTAAAGACTGGAACTCTTTTATGCTAACTAGAGGTAAGTCAGTTAGTCAGTTAGTCAGGTAACAGACTATCCATAAAATACCCAACACAGGCCCAAGCCCAACAACTTGTAGAATGTATGGCACTGCAGGAGCCCATTCGGCCCTGTGATGAGCAGACGAATAGCACTGGCTACTAACAGAGGAGTTTTTCCAGTTAATAACGAGGTTTTTCTCACGGTAAGAGATACATTCTTTTATTAAAACTTTTGTTACATTTCTCCAAACTGTAAATAGTTTCATGTTTCTCTTAAATTCACTTGGTAACATTTTTTTTTATCTTAAACTTCTTTGACACTACTACTTCAATCGTAGCACAGAGCAGAGTACCCTTAACAGAGCCCGGGTCACCTCTCTTAGTTTCAGACGAAACGGGCTAAAACTGTAACACTCCATGATAATCAAAATTAACAAAAATGTTTCAATAAAAGGAATGCAGGCTAAAACTGTAACACTCAATGATAATCAAAATTAACAAAAATGTTTCAATAAAAGGAATGCACTGCATAATAAATGCTCCAGCTCCTATTCTTCACAAAATAGTACTCCCATCTCATTTGCTTTACCAAATGCACATCCACCAGATACATATATAATAGTTACATTAGAAAGAAAGTTAGAAAAGAAAAAAAAAGTAAAAAAAAACAACATAATAGACAACACCAGCATCCATCGGTGTTTTTTTTAAGGAGAGGGAAAACAGATGGCACATTAATACATACAGGGAACCAACTATGCAATATAATTCTCCTCTCTACGTTCACGGCCATTTCGAGTTTCCTCTGCTTTCTCTCAAACTTCTACCTCTTCTATACTCAACTTCTGCATCAGAATTTGCGTGATTTCCCATATAATACTTCCCGTTCATTCTCGAACCTCCCATCTTTGAAAATATGTCTTCATCGTCCGTCAAACAATGCTCAAAAGGTTCTTTCACATCTGAAGTCAAACAAACAGAAAGTTTTGTATCAAATTAAGATCTTGGAAACTGAAAGTAAGCTTCTTTGCTTCAAGAAAATACAACTACTTGCAACTTCATATCATATATAAAGAGTTCCACAAGTTCATATAAACCCCTCATGCCCAATGGGCATAATGGCAAGAAGTAGATGTTGCAAAATAAGCAGGGAAAGTGAATTGGATAACGAATAACAGAAGAAAAGAAACTTTCTTTGTACCAGTCATCGGGTGAACAAATTGTTTAAGATAAACTTAGGTCGCGTTTGGTTCGCAGATTCTGATGGAATCTGATGGAATTGGAATTGAATTCCATTCCTTAGTGTGTTTGGTTGTTCAATGATGAAGGAATATCATTCCGTTGGAATGTAAATATTCCCTCATTTGATGGAATCTCCATTCCATGGGGATGGGGGAAGGAATCTCATTCCTTCCGTCACTTAAATCTTCAAAAATGAAAAACATTCCGTCAAATTCCATTCCATCAGATTCCAATTCCTTTAACAGATTCCATTCCTTCCAAAAACATTCTGTGAACCAAACGCGCCCTTAATGTTTTATAAACAAGTTGCAGTGTTACAAAAAACTATATCAAAATAATAATAATTTACTTTTTTGGTAACATAGATAATGACATTTCATTTTATTTAAGATACATTTTGGGTGACTTACAAACAGTTTGACCCATTCTACACATTGGCTTGTTTCATTATAGTCCAATGTTTGACCATTAGCGATAAAACATAGATTGGATCAACCCGTTCATAAATAAATAAACCACGACCTCTAGGTAGAAGCATACGCAAATCAATAACAAACTTAGGCCAGATGAAATCTAATGCTCTTAGCATAAGATATGAATATACAGTAAAATATATTTACCTTTTATGGCAGCACATGAATCAGACTCGTTCCTGATAGACTGAGTAGCTTCCGCCCTGCGACTTTTTGGGCTTGGCACTTCATCTCCCCCGAGACTTGGTATACTTTTGCTCTCATGCACCTTATTGGGCCCAGAGGGCATCATGGAAAAGGAGTCGTCCATAACATCAGAGATCTCTACATATTGAGCTGTTGTCACAATTTCATCAGCACTAAACCCAAATGACGCTCTATAAGCTTCTAATTCCTCGATATCTTGCTTGCACACTTTACTCTGCCTGCTTTGAACCCCGTTTCCAGCATTAGAATAAACATCTGATTCTTTAGAAACACTTAACCGCCCACCCGAATGAGGAAACAAAGATGGATCCAAATAGAATTGTGCAAATGTTTCAGGGCAGAAGAAATTAGCATCTTGTGGTAACCTCGGGTCTGACCCTTTTTCTTGAGATGGAGGTGAAGGATTCCATTGCGGGCTGAAATCCCTTTCAGGGAAAGATGATGATAAACCTTCACCTGATGATCGTGAAATTGGTGATCTAAGAGTACTAGCCGGGCTTCCAGGGTATAAAGAATATGTTGCTTGAAGATCATTTGCAGTCATGTAATTATTCTTACGATCACCTTTAAGATTCAAAGTAGATGAAAGGAACTGTGCATATGGGACATCAGGAGATGAGGGTGTGGTCAGATGGGCTAGCTCCGGTGGTGGTGTAAGTGGAGCTGTGGATGGCTCGGTAGTGAAGGTCGAGAAGACAGGTGGAGATACAAGTTGGGTATCGTTAGCATAAGGTCCGGTGGCATACATTTGGGCAGATGGACCTCCAGGTGAATTCGCTGACAGAAAACAGTTTGGTGACTGGGCTGTAGATTGAAGGGCAGAATTGGAAAAGGAGGCAGGTGAAGATGGTGGAGCTAATAGTGACGGATGAACCGAGTTATTCTGATTAGTTAATCCCGCATCTTGAGGCCTGTTTTGTTGGTTTCCTGTTGCATGGGTTTCTGGCATACGAGATGCAGGTACAACACGCTTTCCACCTTTTTGCAACCCAAAACAAGATAAACCACCTAAACAGCCACCCCATCTTTTCCGCTGCAGCACAATCCAACAAAAGATTACTTTTGTTTTCCCTTAAACTCAACTTATTAGCAAAATTATACAAAACCTATACATATAGCATATAAAACTACTTCAGCTTTATTAGCAAGAATATCACCATCCAAAATGAAGTAAAGCCATTTATTACTAATCAATGATATCATAACATTATTGTTAGGTAAGAGTAGACAGTGATGCTTAAAGTAGCTTTCCCATAAATGTTCTCATTTCTAACAATTTTCTTAAAAAAATCATCAATTTTTAACACAAACAAGTAACTATCTAACAAAATATAATGTAATAGACATCTTGCATAGGCAACTCCAACTTCCTAATCTAATTTCCAATAATTGACTATTTGGCCCATAATAGTCCAGTTTCAGATGGTTTTCATAACACTTATAAAACAATTCATAACTTTTAACTTTTAAGTATAAATGTGTGTGGGGTTAAATTAACATTTTGAGCTACAAATCATGGGCAGCCTAAACTTAAGTAGATACAAGAAAAAACTATGATACCTAGTAAACAGATCTACACTATCTTAAAAATGCATACATATATAAATGTATATATAATATAAAAATATATATAGATCTGAATATGATCATCAAGTGTGAAGTAAAGAGTACATTATAAACAGTAACTATATATGTAAAAAAACCATAAACAGATCTGAACAAGTACAAAATGGGTTATACTGAAAAACCAAAAAAAATAAAAAATCAAGAAAATTAAAGTAGAAAACTAAAACAAAAATGAGGTAATGTTCAAAAAAAGATCCAAGAGGTAAGAAAAAGGTACCCTTGAAGAAGCTGGCTGTTGTGGTTGTTGCAGAAACCTGTTCTGCTCTGATGCCATTTTTACTTACAGTCACCCAATCAAGTTTGAATCTTTTTTAAACCCCACTTCAATTCTTGAAATATAAAGATACATATATATACATATACATATAGATATATGTATACACACAAGATTAGTACTAACAAGTTGAAATCTTGAAAACCCTTTTGGCTTAACTTGACATTTGATCAGTACAAGGTTTAAAGATAGTATTTTTATAGTTTTTGAGGTATGTAGTAGAAGCTGACAGTTTACAGATTTGGTAAAATAAAGAAAGAATTATTTTATGAATTAGTATATAAAAAGGATATAAAAAAAGAAAAAAGAAATGGGAAATGAAAGAAAGATTGTAATGTAATGTAAAAAATTTAGGGATGGATGTGATATGATGCTTTAATTTGTTTGTTTGCTTTTGATTACTTTATGAAACTTTTGGGGACCCAATGAGACACTCTTTCCTTTCCTTTCCTAGGGTTTTGAGAAATGGGAATATGATCAAAGGATGAAAAGATAGGATTGTGTCATTGTTTATTTTTTTGCAATTTGTGTGTGTGTTTTTGTGTGATCTTTTTAGTCCTTTTTTTATTTTGTTTATGGTTTATTTTGTGTGATAGTGAGAGAGGAAAAGAAAAAGAAAAGAGAAAAGGAAAGATGAGAAACAAGCTTTGGTTTTATTTGGCCTAAAAAGGAGATGAGAGATGACAACAACAGTGTGTATCCGCATGCCAAATTATTGTTCTTTCTCTCTTTGGTTTAATTAATTAATCTTAGTAGCAAAAGTGTGTAGTGTGTGTGTAACTAGTAGTAGTAATTGCATCAAATAAAAGTTAAGATAGTAATAAGAGTCAATTTAATTTAGGTAAGTATGATGATTTGTATTTAGTAATTCATGTGTTTTTTGTACTTTTTGTTACATTCCATAACAAGATCATAAAGGTGATATTGTATTTTCATTTCATAAGTTATTATTATTGTATGATATTTCTGTCTATTATTAGTAGCAAGAGAGAGTGTATCGATAGTAGTAATTGCATCAAATACTCCAACAACATTTTGTCACTTTACCATTGTTTATAATTTTCGGTCATCGTTTTTGGTATGTCGACCTTCAACCAGATATTTATTCATACTACAATACACTTATTTAGTAAAATCATTATTAATCATCTCATTTTAACGGAAAATGATTAATACTCCTAAATATCTTCCTAAAAATCCTTCTAAAACCTCCAAAACATGACATGTGAATTTCATTAATTCTCTTTCTTAATTTCAACTCTTGATTTTGCCCCATGTCACGATCATATAGTTAGGATGATTTTTAGAATGATTAATTAGGAGGATTTATCATTTTCCAATTTTAATTTCTCATAAAAATAAGCGGATTTATAATAGACGTAAAATTAATGGAACCATGAGTCCATGACTAACTAACCTCCTTGTTTTTGTGTGAAATTTATAATTTTGTTTACTTTTTTTATTTTCAACAACAAAATTATATATTAGTAAAGCTAAACGGCTCAAAAGAACTCAAGCGGCCAGTAGTCAAAAAATAAATTACATGCATAGAAAAGAGTTATTAATCTACTCGTCCCAAGTAACTCTCAGCTGCTTATTCCTACTAGTAAACCGAAAAGAGGAATAGCTGACTATCGCATCAAAAAAAGACTATTTTCATGTTTTTATACCATGAAAAAAATTTATGCAAAGCTTTTAAAATCAACCATCACCACAAGATATAAGAGCTCTCACAGCCCCATGGATTCATTCTTCAAGGATTAGTCTCTGTCAGCGCCACATCAGCTCCACGTCAAAATATACAGTATCAACCAAGGTTAATCCCCAAAACATCTTCATTGTCAAGACTAGTCCATGACCCACTATTTTACAATTTAAGTATGCAAATAACCAAGGATGAGTCAAGCACTAATCAAGCCTAGTGGTGTGTACCAAGGACTAGTCAAGCACAAGCCATTTCCCACCCGTCTCTCCAAGGACAATTTCATCAAGGACTAGTCGAGGACAAGTCACACCCAACGGTGTGCACTCGTCCTTCAACCGAAAACGAGTTTGGGACTAACCAAGGACGGACCAATGTGACTGCTCTAAGAGCACTCACAGTGCCAGACACTCATTCTCCAAGGACTAGTCCCTGTCAGCACCACATCAGCCCAAGGACTAACCAAGGACTAATCCCCCAAAACACCCACAATGTCAGAACTAGTCTAGGACCCACTATTTATTTAAGTTTACCTTTTCAACCCAATATTCTACCATCTATTTAATTATACACTTTTAACCCTCTAACTTATACAACTTCAATTTTTTAATAAAAACACACTTAAAAATTCCATTAAATAAAAAAGCATACAATACAATACTAAAAAAAACAACACATTATTAATTAAAAACAACAACATAGTTTCACAATTTATTATTACTAAGACAAACAACAATGGATCACGGGAGACGCCAAATATGCTCGACAAGATCGTGACGAAGACCATGGTGAACCCCTCGGTCTCGAAGCTCCTTATTGGTCTGTGCGTGGACCGCCATCCTCTCTCGGAAGGTACGAACAGGTACACGGGGTGGCTCAGCTAAGATTTCTAGATCATACGAGGTTATTGCATGACCCAAATCCTCGACGATCATGTTATGCAATATGACACAAGCATACATGGTTCGACGAATCTTGTTGACACTAAACGACCTTGAGGGGTGTGTAAGGATCGCCCAACGACCTTGGAGAACTCCAAATGCTCGTTCCACATCTTTTCGCGCACTTTCTTGATACTTCTTGAATTTTTTCTTTTTCGGGTCTTGTGGGCATGAAAAAGCCTTGACGAATGTCGCCCACTCAGGATAAATACCGTCGGCTAGATAGTACCTCTTCTGGTAATCGGTTCCGTTAACCGTAAATGAAGTATCCGGAGCCGTATCCTCAATGATTTCCCTAAACAAATGTGATTGATTAAGGACGTTTATGTCATTGTTCGAACCTGCCGTTCCAAAAAATGCATGCCAAATCCATAAATCGCCCATTATAGTGATAAGTTCTTCATCGTCGGAGTCGTTCGCAAACAACTCCGGTCGAGTGTACGTGTTAGCACTCGACGGAAACGGAAAAGACATGATGATTTTAGATATATGAATGTGTGTTTTATGTTTATAAGAGTGTGTTTTTGTGTATAAAACTAGAGATGTAAAGATGTTATATATATAAATGATAAAAAGGGACCAAAAGTGAAAATGTGTAAGAAATTTAAATCTGGCCGTTTTAGGGACTATTTGTGTCATTTTTTTGAAAACTTTGCCTCATTTGACCGTTACATTAAAAAAAAAAAAACAAACGCTCCTCTCTCTCGTCTTTGTGGGAACGGACTACCAAGAACGAGCGTGAGGACGAGTCACACCTAACCGTGTGCACTCGTCCTCGATGCTGGAACGAGCGGCCGAACGAACAGGGACGAACCCATTGTGAATCCTCCAAGAGTATTCACAGTGGGCACCACTCATCCTCCAAGTACTAGTCCCTGTCAGCACCACATCAGCCCAAGGACTAACCAAGGACTAATCTCCCAAAACACCCACAATGCCAGGACTAGTCTAGGACCCACCATTTATTTATTTTTAAACATTTAAAAATACAATATATATATATATAATTGTAATTATATTAACAATAACAATAAGAAAAACCATTCAATTAATTAAAAAAAACATACTTCATTAATAAAAATTAAAAAAAATATAAAAAAACTTAGAAAAAAAATTACAACACACATTAAACTAGAAAATTTAAAAACAACACATATTATAAAGTCCGGTACAGAATAATTATTAAAACTACATATTAAACCCATTAAAAAACCAACTAAACACCGCCGGGACCTCGGATGATGGGTGTATACTCTGCCATCAGCTTCTTCTTCGCGTCCTTGATGAACCTCTTCTCCTCCTCGTCCAACTCGGTCGTCCCCATGAAAGAAAGTGCCGAATACATCGTCCGTTTCGTTTCTACCTCGCGGATGAAAGCTAGTGTTAAAGAAATCGTCACCCCGTTGATTGCTAAAGTTCCTAGACATTTTGTATGGTGAAGATGGGTGTTGTTTTGGAGAAGATGATAGATATAGATATATATATGTGTACAGAATGTATATACAGAATGTATATATGCATGCTTTATATTTGGAAGTTGATGGCTCTGGTCAACATGACCGTTTACGACTCCAACGGCTAGCAAATTCAAAAAATGGGGAATTTTGTGTTGAATAAAAAAAAAAACCAAAACTGTTTCGTCTCTGTGGGAACGTACAAGCCGGAACGAGACGAAGGACGAGTCACACCTAACGGTGTGCACTCGTCCTCCATACATGAACGAGCGGGGGAACGAGCAAAAACGAATCCACTGTGAATGCTCTAATGGTGTCACAATAGATCTTTTGTCCATGGATAACTTAGGATGATGGCAATGGTCATCTCCATGCCTAGCCATGCCTAGCAATCCACCAATAACACACCTCCACATCATTCCATGCCTAAGTCATGCCTAACCATGTCTAACCCATGACAACCATGCTTCCATGCCTCACCATCCCTTTACTATTTTCCTCCAATCATACCCACTCTCTCTCCTATCCCTCCTTAAATCATTAAATCTCCCTCTCTCTCTTCCATGCCTAAGCGGCAATCCATGCCTGAATCACTCATGTCTAGCCCATGCCTTGATGTTGGCCGCGGTGTTTGCCGCTAGGCATGGGCATGCCTAGCTCCATGCCGCTCCCATTGCCATGGTCCTTAGTACTCTCCATCTCATAAGCAAGCTCTCTTGGCTTGAGAAACAAAGCGACCCAATACCAAGCCGCCCAAACATTGACAGCAATCTGGAATTAACAAAACACATGATTAACACTTCTTGTATCACTAGAGCATGATGGAAGGGAGATCCACACCCCTATTAGACAAGGTCCAACACGTTGGGAGTCAATCTTGCAATAATCTCCATACACGGATATTAACTTTTCTAGGCACGAAAGCGTTATGGAAAATTTTGAAATTTTGACCCGAGAAAAAAAAACATTGTCAATTCGTGCACCAAAATTTTTTGACTGAAAATGCATCTATACCATCCAACCGCCATTGCCATTTGTCTTCATCCTTACTGAAAGCAAAATCCATAGGGGGGGGGGGGGGTAGGGGGGGGGGGGGGTTATAAAACAAGTGTAGCAATACATTAACATAATAGAATACCTAAAATCGGTCTTGCAATGTCGCTCATGCCCGTGTTAACCATAAAGATAATAAAGCAAGTTTCTTTAGGCCAAATTTTGATATACATAATCAATACTTCAGTTAGCGTTATCATACATATTTGTCAAAGATGAGTTACAGTTCTTGCTCTAAACGGGAATGAAAATGGAAGATTTTGTAGATGACAAAGTACTTTGTTGAATAAAGATGTATGTTTCTATCTCATCATTAATCTTATAACAATGAAATCAATACTCAAGGTTTCGAATGATTTGGTAAGCTCGTAGCTATTGTGAAAATTAAGTTTGTTTTCATCACTATAGCATCTACTCACAAAAATGTCCAAGTTTGAATAAAAGTTATTCGACTATAACACTAACTAGCTAATCAACCCGGGTGACTACCCGGGTATGAATAGCAAAATATAATAAAAATCTCTATATTTGAATACTCTTGAACCAATTACTCGTACAATTTTTATGTCTCAAATCTTCATACTCGGATTAATTCATCCGGTAATAAATAGTTACTTCCACTAAAATCATTACCCAAGGTTAATAACTCAAAAGTTGTAACTGCGTTTATTCAACCAACTACAACATTTATTCAATTCAAATAAAATGAAGAAACAATAGTTTTATGTGTGACTCCAAGATTCATCAAAACAATGAAAAGTGAAACAGTAGCCAAATAATCTCACAAAACAATATAAAAATTAAAACACTTGAAAAAAACATCAAACATGAAAATATGAACCATGACAGTTGTGGTCATGAGAAGTATTTGTGAGAAGAACAACCTAGGCGGCTAGGCTGATTAGATCATTGCTTCAAAAATAGCCCCTCGTAGTTTGTCTAAACATGACAACACTAATAGTGTATATGATGTACTAAAACGATAGATCATCAAAGAGGTTTTGCTCGTAGTTACTTAATGTCTCTCTAATTGATATTTGGTCCTAAAGAGTAGGCTGTAAATCATCAATTCCAGCCTATGGCATTGTAAATCGTCATTGTCTCAAATCGTTATTACACTACTAAGAAGGTTTAATCTGTGTGTCGATATATCTTCTTGCAAATAGCCAAAGGCAATAGTTGAATTTAAGATATCAACGGATCCAAGTGTGTAAGATATGTAGCCATATGAATAAGTTTTTAACTTCAATTAGATGAAGATAGTCATATCTATTATTATTAGTGAATCATAAAAGTGACTGGAGTGTAAAAATAGCTCTATTTTTGATAGCAAGTTAGCAATGTTGCTAAATGAAAAGAAAACATTTGATAGGTTATGGAGTATTCAAGTTGATGATAAAAAAAAAGAAACTCTTTTGTAAAACACAGATATAGGATTGAATTCAATATATATACACACACATATATATTAGTAGGATTATGTATGTTATAGTAAAACCCACGACTCCTATGGAAACAAAAGATAACCGTTTGAGATCTAAGTTGTCCAATTTTCAAGTCCAGACTCTACAATTAACCTGCAGTAAGTTACTACGTTCCATGGTGCACTGTCGCGCAAATCGTTAATCTTATTGCTAAGGGTCAATGCATGTTCATTAACTTGCTTCAGTTGTCCAAGATGCAACTTGGTCCTTCCGTTCAGTACCCTCTGCAATTATAATTGCATCAACTGCCAATTGTACCTGTGCATAAACATAAATTACCCTTTTGGAACTAACACATTCATGGAACTTGGACTCTCTTTTAGGTGAAAAAAGTGATAATCAAACCTTCTCAGGTAACGCCACTAATGGAAATGGAAGGGTGGCATAATCTGGCAGAACTACTATGCTAAAAGTTTCATCATATTCGGGTTCTTGATTATCAAATCCCCCATCAATATCTACAAAAATAAGCCTTATGAATATAATCAATCATGTAACCATCATTCACATAATTTACAAAAGTAAAAAAAGAAAAGGTAATACCAATATCCAATAGTAGTTTTCAACCTGCGTCGATCTTTGAGAATTTGGCTTCTTTGTGTGTTTTATGTGCAAATAAACCGGGTCCCAGTCTTCTCAAAATTCCAACCAACATAATCCCTCCCAAAGGCAAGAAATGTGTTTGTGTCGACAAACAATCCCCTGCACATTTGGATTTCAAAGAATATAGACGTAGGTTGTCATAAAAAATCAAAAATTCAGGTATAAGTACACCAAGTGACAAATGTTTACATGACTTATTAATAATACAGAATTTACAAAAACACCTCAAATGAACTACATATAACTTCATGTCCTAATAAAATACTTAATCATTAGTTTGTTAAAACTTATCACAAATTTATAACCAATGATACGTTCTAACTCTTTAGCTCTTATAATGTAACACCCTTCGTTTAAAAATACGGGTTTTCAAAAATTTTCGCCTAACGGCGTCAAAATAAAGCGGAAGAAATATTAAAAGTCCAAACCAATTAAAATCTGTTTGGTTTACTTATTCAATGGTGTTACTAATCGCATCATCAAAACAAGTTTAATAGAAATCCGTCGGCTGTCCAACACAAAACAACCGACTACATAATAATCCAACTCCATTAAAGACAAACATAAACAAATGTCTAAAAGTTCGGCATCTATGGGTAGCTAAGGACTTCATCAAGCTATCTACCCATTCCTCGCTCTTCTTCATCAACTACCTCAGCTACGCTAAACCTGAGGGAGCAACACATTTCAAAAGACAAGTGTTAGCTAACGAATTAGCTAAGTAAGATAACACTCAAGTTATAAAACAATTGTCCATTTCAAACATTATGGATTTAAACACTTCATTAAAGCACAACACATATCATACACACAATACTTCATATTAGGATGAACCACCCAAAATGTGCCTATCCTGCTTTACTTCATTACACACGTAACCACATAACTGCTTTACTACATATTAACTGCGTCAATGTGCAACATAAGTTACACCCGACTAGATGACAACAATTCAGTTGAACATCAAACGTCGTTAAGGAATGGCAAGCCAATCCCCGAGTAATCCGTATGTACAAGACAAATGAGGGCGGGTCAGACCCCTCGTATTACTCAACTGCATCTAATGACCATGTTGCTAGGAGCCACCCAAGCAACCTACGTCAACGCACTTGCCGGGCTAGGGCAAGTACGGGTTAAGCTTAACACTTTCCTGCATCAAAGTTTTACGAGCTCGAAACTGCATCATTTAGTTTAGGTGACTACATTACCTAAACATTTACTACATTAACTGTTTTTACGTTTTGGGCCCTTAAACGTGCACGTGACATGGCAACTTAGCAAGTCTAGTGAACTAGATGAGCAAGCCATACAAACATGCACAACATCAATCAATAACAACATATACTGCATCTCATAATATCACAAGTTACTGTCATATCATAACATGCACTACATTACATATCATATCATGAGGGACTGCATTTCAGGTCTCAAGGTCAACTACATAACCCATATTACCTCCCGTGTAACCCCATATACTCATAAACAACATATACTGCATCTCATAATATCACAAGTTACTGAATATCATAACACTACATTATACTTCATACATAGCACTACATCCTACGTCATATCATAACATGCACTACATTACATATCATATCATGAGGGACTGCATTTCAGGTCTCAAGGTCAACTACATAACCCATATTACCTCCCGTGTAACCCCATATACTCATAAACAACATACGTTACCAATTGGGAAGTTATAATTATGAAACCATCGTTTGTTGAACCCTCAGCGTGTCAAAAGTAGTGTATCTTACCTCAAAGAAGCGCACGACAATGGATAACCACGTTACCGTGCAAAGCAATTAGCCTCGTCTACCTAAAATTAGTAAACGATCATTAAACAACCTATTACTCACGTTATTAAAGTCATATCTCAGGCCTACACACCTACAAACATGACTCAAGACACGACATACGCATTGGAGGTTCATTTTAAAAAGTTCAGTAAAAGACCCTGTTGTGCCGCAATGACCCCATTGCGCCGCAACCTAACTCTCTGCTTTACAATTGCGCCGCAAATCAAACCTCCCCAGTTGCGCCGCAACCAATACGTTGTGCCGCATCTTATCCTTCTGGAAACTAGTTGCGCCGCAACCCGATGCGATTCTGCACAACCTCGATCGAAAGAACCCCAAACCAACACCAACGATTCCAAATCAAATACAAGACTTTCATATATCAAAATACTTCATTTTCAAACCATTATAACGCAAATAACTCCTTTATTAAGCCACTCATGATTTGCGTTATCAAAACAAACGTTATTTCAACATCAATTGACCCTCCAATGGTCTAGATCTGATTTCTAATGACTCATATGATCAAAAAGACATAAAATCAAAATCAATATACCTCTATTACCTGAAGATCACAATGGGGATGCAAACTACTCGATCAATCACTCCTAAATCACACGTTTGAAGGATTTTCGGCTTAGAATTTTGATAGGGGATCAAAGGGGTGGCTAGGGCTTGAGAGAAAAGTTATATTTCTGTAAATGATGAACTAATGACTCCCTCCAAGACCCTAAACCCGTTTTTGACTTTCACACCATGTCAAAATTGGTCCCTAAGCTTCATAAAGTCATATTTCTTGCCCAAAACACCTCTATGGACTATATACAACTCATTAAACACTTTGAACACCTCAAAAGGCATTTAACTACATCTTAACCACATTACTACATCAATTAATAAAACATTCAAGTCTCGCACGCGTAACACATTAACTACATATAAGCATACAAATCTATCGACGACTTAACGACACGTTATGTTGACTTAACGACTCTAGTCAACCGTTAAATAAAAAGATTGGGATGTTACAATTACCTCCCCCTTAAGAGGATTCCGTCCCCGGAATCTCATCAGAAATGAACAACTTTGGATACTTCTCTTTAATCACCGACTCGGTTTCCCAAGTGAGACTTTCTCCATGGTTGTGCTTCCACTTGATCAACACAAGGTCAATCATCTTCCTGCGTAACTTCTTTTGCTTCCTTCCAAGTATAGCTATTGGTTCTTCAATCATCCTTTTACTTGGATCAATGCTCACATCTTCAATAGGAATCACACTAGACTCCTCGGCTAAACATTTCCTCAAATAGGATACATGAAATGTGTTGTAAATTCCATCCAATTCTGGAGGCAATTCCAACTGATACGCCACATCTTTAATGCGCTTCAGAACTTTAAATGGTCCAATAAATCTTGGGCTCAACATACCTTTCTTTCCAAAGTGAATGACTCCTTTCCATGGGGATACTTTCAGCATCACCTTGTCACCAACTTCAAACTCAACCGGCCTTCTTTTCTTGTTGGCATAAGTTTTCTGTCTTTCTCTTGCCACACGTAAAACTTCTTTAGCAATATTAACTTTCTCAGCTGAGATCTCTACAATTTCAGGACCTGTAATTTGCTTTTCACCGGGCTCCATCCAACAACTTGGAGTCCTACACCTTCTACCATAAAGCATTTCAAATGGCGGCATTCCAATGCTTGCGTGGTAGCTATTATTATAAGCAAACTCAATCAACTTCAAATGATCGTCCCATGCTCCACCATACTCCAATACACAAGCTCTCAACATATCCTCCAATGTTTGTATCGTCCTTTCACTTTGCCCATCGGTTTGAGGATGATAGGCTGTGCTCAAGTTCACTCTCGTACCAAGGGCTTTCTGAAGACCCTTCCAAAAGCTAGATACAAATCTCGTGTCTCGATCTGAAACAATAGATAAAGGAACACCATGCTTCGAGACAACTTCATCTATGTACATCTTTGCCATCTTAGTCAATGGCACATCTTGGCGTGTTGCCAAGAAATGAGCACTCTTCGTCAATCTATCCACAATAACCCAAACCATATCATTACCCTTTGGAGTTCTAGGTAACTTGGTCACGAAATCCATAGTTATGTGATCCCATTTCCATTCGGGAATCTCCAATTGATGCAACATTCCATATGGCTTTTTGTGATCTGCTTTAACCCGTGCACAAGTCAAACATCTTTCCACAAAATGTGCTACCTCCCCTTTAATATTAGGCCACCAATAGATGGGCTTCAAATCTGCATACATTTTTGTAGCACCGGGATGAACTGAATACCTTGACCTATGAGCTTCTTCGAGTATCAGTTCTCGGTTACCTTCAAGTAATGGCACCCAAATTCGACCCTTATAAGTCCGAAATCCACGGTTATTCGTCTCCATCACTAATCTTTTCTTCTTTCCAATACCTTCGTTGTCGATGTTATCCTTCAATAACGCTTTAACTTGAGCCTCTTTGATACGATCAAGTAATCCCGACTTCGCTTGTACAACCATGCTCATCAATCTACATGAAAAATTCTGCACCTTCCTACTTAGTGCATCAGCCACTACATTGGCTTTACCGGGATGGTATTTGATTTCACAATCATAGTCTTTCAACAGTTCCATCCATCTCCTTTGTCTCACATTCATTTCTTTATGAGTAAACACATATTGTAAACTCTTATGGTCAGTGTACAAGGTACACTTAGTGCCATATAGGTAGTGTCTCCATAACTTCAAAGCAAACACCACCGCCGCTAACTCAAGATCATGAGTCGGGTAGTTCTTTTCATGTGGCTTCAATTGGCGTGAAGCATAGGCAATAACCTTATCCCTCTGCATAAGAACACAACCCAAACCCGTAATGGAAGCATCACTATAAACAACAAGATCATCCGTACCTTCGGGTAAGGCAAGGATAGGAGCTTCACATAACTTCGTCTTCAACGTTTGAAAAGCCTTCTCTTGAGCTTCCGACCATACAAACTTCACTCCTTTCTTCGTCAATTCGGTCATTGGCTTAGCTATACGAGAGAAATCTTGTATAAACCTTCGATAATAGCCGGCTAAACCAAGAAAACTTTTGATCTCCGTGGGAGTCTTTGGCTACTCCCACTTAGAAACAGCATCAATCTTTGAGGGATCAACTTTAATTCCTTCGGAAGAAATGACATGTCCAAGAAACTGAACTTCTCTAAGCCAAAACTCACATTTAGAGAACTTTGCATATAACTTCTTTTCTCTAAGGACTTCAAGGACAGCCCTTAAGTGTTCTCGATGCTCGGCTTCAGACTTAGAATAAATCAGAATATCATCTATGAAAACAATCACAAAATGGTCTAAGAATGGACGACAAACACGATTCATAAGATCCATAAAGGCAGCTGGAGCATTTGTCAAACCAAAAGGCATGACTAAGAATTCATAATGTCCATATCGTGTACGAAAAGCTGTTTTCGCAACATCCTCCTTGTTTACCTTCAATTGGTGGTAACCGGACCGCAAGTCTATCTTAGAAAAGTATGAAGCACCATGCAGTTGATCAAAAAGATCATCAATACGCGGAAGAGGATACTTGTTCTTAACCGTTCATTTATTCAACTCACGGTAATCTATACACATGCGCATTGAACCATCTTTCTTCTTCACAAATAAAACCGGAGCTCCCCAAGGCGAGGAACTAGGTTGTATAAAACCCTTGTCAAGTAACTCTTGAAGTTGCGTCATCAACTCTTTCATCTCAGTAGGAGCCAAACGATATGGTGCCTTTGCAACTGGAGTAGCACCGGGAACAAGATCAATCTGAAAAGTAACCTCTCGATCGGGAGGAATACCGGGAAGATCATCCGGAAAGACATCAGAAAATTTAGAAACTACATCAACGTTAGAAATAGAAGACTTCTCCTTTCGTGTATCAATCACATAAGCAAGGAAGTGACTCTTATTATGCCGAATGCAATTTAGAGCCTTCATTAAATTAATGATCTTTAAGCCCCCCTTCTTCCTATCTCCATAAACAGAGATGACTACACCATCCGGGGTAGTGAAACGAACTACCTTTTGAGAACATATAATTGTGGCATCATTTTGAGATAACCAATCCATACCTATCACTATATCAAAACCAGCAAGAGTAGTAGGTAATAACTGGACCGGAAAAGAGCGACCTTCAATCTCAATGTCACAATCATCATAGCCCACACGTAAGTCACTAATAGTACCATTGGCAATCTCTACCTCTACAGAACAATCTAAGGGAGTAGTGACTCTTTCAAGCTTAGGAGCAAACAAGGTAGACACAAAAGACCTATTTGCACCCGAATCAAAAAGAACAGAAGCAGGTTTTGAATTAACAAGGAAAGTACCGCTTACCACTTCATCGTTGTCCTTAGCAGCTTCCACCGCCATTTGAAGTGCTTGAACCCTTGTCTTTGGAGCGGCTGCCTTCTTTCCATCATTCCTCATTTGTGGACAGTCTGCAATGAGATGACCTGTTTCTTGACACTTATAGCAACGCATCCTATCCCTACAATCAGCTGCAATATGCCCCGATGAACCACACTTATGGCACCTTTTGGTCTTGTCTGAACATTGACCATCATGAGTAGTCTTACAAGTAGAACACCACGTGCCACTCTTCTTCTTGTCTTTACCTCCATTCGAGGTTGAACTACCTTTGAACTTCTTATTAGAACCCGAAGACCAATTAGATCTTCTCTTGAATCCCGACTTCTTATCATCGGCTTTCTCCACAACTTTTTCAGATTTGAGGTCATCATGTTAGGTCCAGATTTACTGGACTCGCTCCAGACTCGACTACTGGAGCCTTACTGAAGATCTGTCCAGAAATGATAATTACTGGACCTACTCCAGACTTGGAAACTGGAGTCCCTCTGAAGATTTGTTCAGAAATAATGGAAGACCAGTGAGCAAATACTTGTATAGGAAATCTGGAGTATTCTCCAGATTAGCTCACTGGACTTCACCGCAGTCCATATCTATTCTACTGAAGACATTCTCACTGAAGTCAAAGACTGAAGTCTGAAGAAAGAAGACTGACAAACAGTGGAGCCCACTGACAGTCTTACCAGATCTCCCGACTGGAGCCTTTATTAGTGTTCTAGACCTTACAAGTCTGAACACTGATATCGAGGAATTGACTTTATGCCTTTACACACTTTTACCCGGACATCCCAATTGTCTATTAATAAAAGTACATACGTGTGTAAAGGTGGTTGGTTAAAAGGACTTTATCCTTGTACCTTAACCAATGCATTTAATAACCTTGTCGGTTCATTAAATGCATGCAACCATATTTGTATGGCAAATAAATTCATTGTTGAATTTATCTGCCTATAAATACAAAGTCATATTTCTCGTTCAAATTACTTTTTAGCAATTTGGTGAACTTGCTTAAATACTCTCGATCTAAACAGTTATACTTCACAACTCTAAGTATATCGATCTAAGGAGATTATTTAGCAAGTATAGATCACTTGTAATTCAAAGATTGTTTAGATAGTTACATACTTGTAATATCTAGGTTCCGCAACAATCTTGTATTTTGTTTATCATCAATAAAGAAAATACACTTGAAAATTACATTCGTGTTCCATCATTTATTTACTTGTTTAAATATTGCTTAAAGTCGTTTATTGCTTTATTTATATTCTTGCATTTATATTTAAAGTAATACTAGTCCGATTCTAGTTCATACTTGACTTGTTATTTTACACTCGTGGGTTAAACCATCGTGTGAGGGACTTTACATTTGGTATCAGAGCAGAAGGTTAATATACTTACCTAGATCTGTTTCGCGATGGCAATCCCAGAAAATACTCAAGAAACTCATGAAACTAATCTTAATGACCCACCCACTAGAAATAACAATCCACCACCTCCTCCTGCTTCTCCACATGTGCATGTGCATTATTCAAATAATCCTGTTCCTAAATTCAATGGGAGCAGTGATGAATTTGGTACGTGGAAAGCTAGGATAATATTGCATGTTACTGGTATTGAAAGGAATATGATGAAAATCTTAAATGAAGGACCCTATTGCCAAGACTTCCTATCAATGCACTTCTTGACCCTACTGGATCAAGAAGTGGAAGGGAAAAGAGAGAGGAACACTGGTCCGAAGAGGAGAAAAGATTGGTAAATCTTGATACACTTCTTAAAAATATGATCCTCGGGCTGTTCCAGAAACTCTTATTCCCACATTAGTTCTCTATCCCAGTGCCAAAAGCATGTGGGATGAACTGGTGAACCAGCATGAGGGAGGTGATGATACTGTTGTTACCAGAAAAGTCTCCTTAAACAAAAAGTATGAGTCATTTTTTGCTCTCCCCAATGAGTCTCTTACTGGTACTTACACCAGACTTATGAGTATTATTAACCAGTTAAGAGGACTAGGGGTTGATAAAGACAAGGATATACTTTTGGAGAAATTTTGTGATATTCTTCCAACAAAATGGTCTCACATGATTCTGGTCTTGAGGCAAGGTAAAACCTTGCATTCCCATACTTTGTCAACATTGTATGGAGCCTTCAGATTCACTGAAGAAAATCAAGCCCAGAGGATTGAGGCAGAAAAAGATTCTTTTAATCATGCTTCCAGTAGTTCCACAGTGGTCACTAATACTGTACCACCTTGTGCGGCATTAATATCTTCTGAGAATGTATTTTCTATGAAAAAGATGATGTCTGAACTAATGGATTCTGGAGTCTGTAATGATATCTCTCCAGACTGTGATGAAACTGACAGTGATGACCTGGTTGCAATGATGGCCAAAACGTTTAACCGTTTTAAGGCCAGAGCAAATAGGCCCACTGGACAACATGCACCCAGTTCTTCCACTGACAAGACCAATCTGACATGCTTTAAGTGTGGCAGAAAAGGTCATTTCATGAAAGAGTGCAAGTCCAGTCAGTTTGTCTCTCAGTCTGGTCCAACTGCTTCTTATAACAAGCCTGATGATAGCTATAAGTTGAAATACAAAAAGCTTAAGGCTCAAATTGCTCTCTTGTCTAAACAAATGGAAGATAATAATAAATGCATGATAGCAACCACTGAAGAAGCATGGGTTCCCTCTGATGATTCGTCTGTCGATGAAGAAGAGGAAAGAGACTGTTGTTTTATGGCTCTGGCAGATCAAGAGCATCTGGTGAAGGATGATGTCACATTTGGTCGATGGGTAGACATTGTTATTAAAAAGGTTAGTGATTATGATAATGAAACTGATCCTGAACTTAAATTGGACATTGCTGAAGCTCTAAATTCTGATTTAATTTTTGTGGAAACTGTTAGATTTGACAGTCTAAATGGCTTAGAAACAGATTCCTCTGAAATAGCTGCTTTAAAATCAAAATTAAAAGAACTTCAAGATATTGAACTGGCATTTCAAGCACAAGTTTTGGTAACTGAACAACTGGTTCAAGAAAACATGACCTGGAAATAATTTTGCAAAAAGAAAAACAGGTTATTCAATCATGGCTTGAAACAAGAAAGCCATATGATGCTGGAGTAAACCAATTTCCATCCCAAAAACGTGCATATCTGGATGGAAATACTCATGTTGCAGCATTAATACCAGTAATTGATCGGTTACCAGAGGAGGTTAAACCTAGTACCATATATGATGAACCTTCTACCCCAAAATCTTGTATAATACCAGCTCAATTTTTGGAGGTCAAGACTGGAGCATCCCAGATGACTGCTCCAGTTAAAAAGGTCAATAAGCATAAACCTTTGCCTTAGACTGTTTCTAATGAACCCTAGGTTCAAAGGAAAAAGAACAATTCTCTTCCTAAGCCAAAAGTCCAGTCAACTGGAAAGGCTCAGGTTTCATCTGAAGAATCTATTTTGTTAAGGTTGGAGAGCCAGTTCCAACTACTGGCTCGTCAGGTTCAAAGTTGTCATGCAAGATTAAACAACTTTGAGGGTACTTCATCTGGCCCTATACAAAATACAAACCTTTTTCTAAGAAAGAGAAAAATATTCCTTTAATTGAGAAAAAAAAAAGGTTTCTAAACTATCAACTCCAGTAGTGTTTTCAACAAAAACTACTGTTGAAGAAAGTGAACTCAACCAGATACCCCCAGGGATCCATAAGGGAGGATCCAGTGAACCCATCAGTCGATGGGTTCCCAAATATAACTGATATATCTGGTGGATGTGCAGGGCGATCGAAAGAAGCATACCTGGTATCTTGACAGTGCAGCTGGCAGGACAATGACCGGACGTAAGACCCTGCTGGAGGAATTCATCATTTCTGATGGACCCTCCATTACTTTTGGAAATGATGGTTGTGGAAAGACTGAGGGGTATGGTGTTCTGAACAATGGACAAGTCAAATTCAGACGTGTTGCATATGTGAATTGTTTGAAATATAACCTAATCAGTGTAAGTCAACTGTGTGATGATGGCTATCAAGTTCTATACAATATTGTTCATGGCATTGTATTCAACAAGGACTGGAAGGTAGTATTGATTGCTCCCAGAAAAGGGAACGTGTATGTGATGGATATGGAAAGCTCTTCTTCAGAGCAATGTTTCTATACTCAAGCTGATGAAGACACAAACTGGTTATAGCATAAAAGGTTATCCCATTTAAATTTCAAAAATATTAATAAGTTGTCTAGAAAACAACTGGCAAATGAGATACCTTCAGTTTCCTTCAAAAAGGAAAGGCCATGTCCAGGATGTGAGATGGGAAAGCAGAAACGTGCCAGTTTCAAGACCAGACAGAACTTCAGCATTACTGAACCACTTCACATGCTTCATATGGACCTCTTTGGTCCAGTGAATGTTCAGACTCGTGCTGGTAAAAGATACACCCTGGTGATCGTAGATGAATTCTCCAGATATTGTTGGGTGGTCTTTCTCAGGTCTAAAAGTGAAGCTGCTGCTGAAATCATCTCTCTTATCAAGCAGATTGAACTGAAGCAAAAGCGAAAGGTGTGTCAGTTAAGAAGTGACAATGGAACAGAATTCCAGAATGCAACTCTGGAGAAATTCTGTACTGACACTGGCGTCTCCCAGAACTTCTCGTCAGCACGCACTCCAGAACAGAATGGAGTGGTAGAAAGGAAAAATCGAACGCTGATAGAAGCTGCCAGGAGTATGCTAGCTGAATCTGGTCTTCCTACCAGTTTCTGGGCTGAAGCAATTGCAACTGCTTGCCACACCCAGAATCGATCAGTGTACGTGAAGCGACACAAGAAGACTTCCTATGAAATATTGAGAAATAGAAAACCAAATATTGGTTATTTTCACGTTTTTGGATGTCCAGTTTACATCCTGAACGACTCCACTCAGTTAGGCAAATTTGATGCCAAAGCTGATGAAGGATATTTCTTAGGATATTCAGCCATTCGCAAAGCCTTCAGAGTCTACAACAAGAGACTGGAGAAGGTACAAGAGTCCATACATGTTACTTTTGATGAATCAAATAATGCAATCAATAAAAAGCCTGCCCTTGATTCTCCCCCAGTAATTCCAATTATCTTCGGTGAATCTGATCCCATTAACTGCAAAAATTCACCTGAAGAAGTTTCCAGTCATTCTGACTTGGAACCAGTTCGTAAGAAGAAGATCCCCAGTTGTACACCTTTCTATCCTTCAATAAGTTTCAAACTACCCAATGAACTTATTATTGGATCAGATGTACGTACTACTCCCCCAGTATCAGTATCAGTTGAAACTATTCCTGAAATGTTTTTGTGAGTCCCTTAAGTTCGATGGTTAAACCAGGAAAGTGCAAAATACAACAAGTCTAATAAGCACTAGAATGGACTAGTATTACTTTAATATAAATGCAAGTATATAAATAAAGTAATACAAGACTTAAAGCAATAAACAAATAAAGTGGAACATTATGTATTTTTCATGGGTATTTTATTTATGATGTTAAATAAAACACAAGGTTGTTGCGGAATCAAGATAATACAATTAAGTATGTATCCTAACAACCTATGAGTTACAAATGATCTATATTTGTCAAATAACTCTTTAGGATCGAGATACTTAAAGTTGTGAAGTATCCCAGTTTAAGATCGAGAGTATTTGGACAAATTCACTTCAATGCAAAATGAATGCTTAAAAGTATTTATGTCAAGGAAATGACTTTGTATTTATAGGCAACAAAATTCACCAGTGAATTTTGTGCCGTACAAATATGGTTGCATACATTTAATGATCCGACAAGAACATTAATTGTATTGGATAAGGAATAAGGATAAAGTCACATCAAATGCAAGTGTATCCTTTTATCCAACCACCTTTACACACGTATACTTTGGTAAAGAACAAGTGGATTGTTCTTTGGAAAATGTGAAGGGAAAAGTCAATCCTTGATATCAGTGTTCAGACTTGTAGGATCTAGAACACTGACAATCCTCAAGTGTACAGATCTGGTAAGACTTTCCAGTGGACTCCGCCATTTGTTAAGTCTTCTTTCTTCAGACTTCAGTCTTTGACTTCAGTCAGAATGTCTTCAGTAGAGTTGATCTGGACTGAGGTGAAGTCCAGTGAGCTCATCTGGAGAATACTCCAGATTTCCTATACAAGTATTTGCTCACTGGTCTTCCATTATTTCTGGACAAATCTTCAGAGGGACTCCAGATTCTAAGTCTGGAGTAGGTCCAGTAGAACACGTTTCTGGACAGATCTTCAGTGAGGCTCCAGTAGTCGCGTCTGGAGCGAGTCCAGTAAATCTAGACTAAATCTGGACCTAACAAATTCCCCCTATTTGTTTAGAAATAATGCAAGTGTTTTCAAGCTTGAATCTATACAATTTTGTATGCTTGAAAAACACAAGTTTGATTTGTCTAAAAAATCTAAGTTACTGGAAAACACTTTATAAATCATGAGTGTTTTCAGTTTCATCAATTAAGTTCTAACTTAGACTAAAATTGCAACTATTATTACATTCATCAACTGATAAATAGTATACAATTTTCATAAGACAATAATTTACAATAAGTAAACAATAAGAGTCAGGCCCTTCTTTTCGATGTCCTTCCTGGAGCATCTTCAGTAGCCTTTCTCTTTGGTGATGGAGAAGATGGTATTGATTCTGACGTTCTTATGCCCATTGCAACTTCCATTTGTTGCTTTCTTCTCCATACCTTCTCAATCCTTTTAAGAAATGCTTTAACATCAGTCGACACATTTGTCTTCCCCCTGAACGTTAAAGCGATTTCCTTCAGTTCACTCCATCCAAATGCTTGGACTGAAGTACTTCTCCTTTCGTCAGTAAAGTTACCCTCCCTGGTCAACTTTACTTCAAACTTAGACATGTCTTCAGTGTAATGTGGAACTGGGGCTCACTGGCTTCAGTACCAGTAGCTTCTTCAGTTAGCCCGGCTTCAGTGCCATATGCTCTTTGTCTTTCAGTTAGCCCGGCTTCAGTGCCATATGCTCTTTGTGACATGTGCTTCAGAGTTTGGTCACCAGACGACCTTTCCCCCTTGGAACGATCTCCAGTTCTGGACTTGAGATCATTCCATAACTGTTCAAGCATAAGTCTAGGTGCCATTTATACAGAATAGATGAAGATGAAATTAAATATGTATAGGTTATGATGAAGAATTGATGAAGGAATTGAATGTAAATGGAGTAAAGAAGAGAGATAAATATGATTGGAAAATTGAATGAAGAAGTAAATGAAGGAATTTGAAAGATTTGGGAGTAAATATGTTCGAAGTAAATGCAATTGAAATTGAAAGTGAGTATTTATAGGAGAAGGAATGTGGAACTCAAACGGTTTATTTGAAATTATCAAATAGCATTTTTGATCAGGTTCTGAGATCCGCATTAATTACATCACATCATACATAAATGCATGACGGTTTACAGCCCACAAACAGTAACAACTTATACTTTTTGTTTTCCCAAGGTAAAAACACCATCATTACGTTGAAAAATTTACATGCCACGTAGGATTAAAATATCTTCAAAAAGGTTTGCTTACGTGGCACACACAAAGACCAAGTATTTAGAAAATATTATGACATAGTTCAGTGCATCTGGAGGTTGACTGGACACTCCAGTATCACTGGTGGATTAGTCCAGTGAACATGTACTGATGGTACACATCATTCCATAACTGTTCAAGCATAAGTCTAGGTGCCATTTATACAGAATAGATGAAGATGAAATTAAATATGTATAGGTTATGATGAAGAATTGATGAAGGAATTGAATGTAAATGGAGTAAAGAAGAGAGATAATATGATTGGAAAATTGAATGAAGAAGTAAATGAAGGAATTTGAAAGATTTGGGAGTAAATATGTTCGAAGTAAATGCAATTGAAATTGAAAGTGAGTATTTATAGGAGAAGGAATGTGGAACTCAAACGGTTTATTTGAAATTATCAAATAGCATTTTTGACCGGGTTCTGAGATCCGCATTAATTACATCACATCATACATAAATGCATGACGGTTTACAGCCCACAAACAGTAACAACTTATACTTTTTGTTTTCCCAAGGTAAAAACACCATCATTACGTTGAAAAATTTACATGCCACGTAGGATTAAAATATCTTCAAAAAGGTTTGCTTACGTGGCACACACAAAGACCAAGTATTTAGAAAATATTATGACATAGTTCAGTGCATCTGGAGGTTGACTGGACACTCCAGTATCACTGGTGGATTAGTCCAGTGAACATGTACTGATGGTACACATCATTCCATAACTGTTCAAGCATAAGTCTAGGTGCCATTTATACAGAATAGATGAAGATGAAATTAAATATGTATAGGTTATGATGAAGAATTGATGAAGGAATTGAATGTAAATGGAGTAAAGAAGAGAGATAAATATGATTGGAAAATTGAATGAAGAAGTAAATGAAGGAATTTGAAAGATTTGGGAGTAAATATGTTCGAAGTAAATGCAATTGAAATTGAAAGTGGGTATTTATAGGAGAAGGAATGTGGAACTCAAACGGTTTATTTGAAATTATCAAATAGCATTTTTGATCGGGTTCTGAGATCCGCATTAATTACATCACATCATACATAAATGCATGACGGTTTACAGCCCACAAACAGTAACAACTTATACTTTTTGTTTTCCCAAGGTAAAAAGACCATCATTACGTTGAAAAATTTACATGCCACGTAGGATTAAAATATCTTCAAAAAGGTTTGCTTACGTGGCACACACAAAGACCAAGTATTTAGAAAATATTATGACATAGTTCAGTGCATCTGGAGGTTGACTGGACACTCCAGTATCACTGGTGGATTAGTCCAGTGAACATGTACTGATGGTACACATCATTCCATAACTGTTCAAGCATAAGTCTAGGTGCCATTTATACAGAATAGATGAAGATGAAATTAAATATGTATAGGTTATGATGAAGAATTGATGAAGGAATTGAATGTAAATGGAGTAAAGAAGAGAGATAAATATGATTGGAAAATTGAATGAAGAAGTAAATGAAGGAATTTGAAAGATTTGGGAGTAAATATGTTCAAAGTAAATGCAATTGAAATTGAAAGTGGGTATTTATAGGAGAAGGAATGTGGAACTCAAACGGTTTATTTGAAATTATCAAATAGCATTTTTGATCGGGTTCTGAGATCCGCATTAATTACATCACATCATACATAAATGCATGACGGTTTACAGCCCACAAACAGTAACAACTTATACTTTTTGTTTTCCCAAGGTAAAAAGACCATCATTACGTTGAAAAATTTACATGCCACGTAGGATTAAAATATCTTCAAAAAGGTTTGCTTACGTGGCACACACAAAGACCAAGTATTTAGAAAATATTATGACATAGTTCAGTGCATCTGGAGGTTGACTGGACACTCCAGTATCACTGGTGGATTAGTCCAGTGAACATGTACTGATGGTACACTGGAGGACACTCCAGTAAAGTACCAGTGAAAACCATTTTTGAAAGACTGGTAATCTCAAACGTGCACGTCAACTAATACAGACAAATGAGAGGGACACATTTACAAGGAGACATAAGTCAACTCAAACACGCACTTCAACCTGTCTAGTTACCAGTGAGAGGGACACATTTACAAAGCACCAGTAATATTTTTTGAAGAATTTGTCCAGTGAGAAAATAAATTCCCCTTGAACTTAAAACACTTTTAATAGAAAAATATTTTTCAAGTCTTCCCTGGAATGTTGTTCCAGAAATCTAATAATGCAAAGATAGTACACATAGGCGTTTAATATCTGAGCAGTCACCAGATTTAAGGATTTAACATTCCCAACTCACCAACAAGATATTCAAAAGTTTTGACATCCAGAGGTTTGGTAAAGATGTCAGCGAGTTGTTTGTCAGTGGGAATAAAATGGAGTTCAATGTTGTTTTTCATAATATGATCACGAATGAAGTGATACCTTAGATCAATTTGCTTCGTTCTGGAGTGCATGACTGGATTGTTTGAGATAGCGATGGCACTGGTATTATCACAAAATATTGGCGTCTTTGAATATTTAATACCATAATCAAGCAACTGGTTCTTCATCCAGAGTATCTGAGCACAACAACTGGCTGCAGACACATATTCAGCTTCAGCAGTGGACAATGAAACTGAAGTTTGCTTCTTACTGGTCCAGCTGACCAGTTTGCCACCTAGGAATTGACATCCACCAGTTGTGGATTTCCTATCTATCTTACAACCTGCATGATCTGAATCTGAATAACCCATTAGATCCATGCCTGAGCCTTTTGGGGTACCAAAGACCTAGACTGGGGACACCTTTAAGGTACTTCAGTATGCGCTTTACAGCAAGCATATGAGATTCCTTTGGATTAGACTGATATCTGGCACATAAACATGTTGAAAACATAATATCTAGTCTACTGGCAGTTAAATACATCAGTGAACCAACCATGCCTCTATAGACAGTGGTGTTCACTGGTTTACCATCTGGGGCTTGTCTGAGGCCATATAGCGCTTTGTCCAGACGATATACCCAATGTGGATGCTTTTCATCAACGAAACCTGGAGGTTGTCTGACGTAAACTTCTTCTTCAAGCTTTCCATTCAAGAAAGTACTCTTTACATCCATCTGGTAGACCTTGAACTGATGATTAGCAGCGAATGCTAAGAATATTCTGATCGCTTCAAGTCTAGCCACTGGAGCAAATGATTCATCAAAGTCGACATCTGACTGGCAGTAGCCTTGTGCTACCAGTCTGGCCTTGTTTCCTCGACGCTCTTGAGATGATTACCTTTTAAAGAGAAGTCTACCGAAATCTGAGGAGGACGGATAGCTGTGCCTCGGTTAGCTGGAATATCTCTTCTTCGTTCCCCGTAAAGACGGGTGTTCGGATCTCTCGGTTGTTCATCACCCATTCCGTTTCTCCTCGGTTGTTGATTAATATTAAGGTTGGTTCGAGGTATGACAATATTGTTCGGTTCAGGTGTTTGAATTTTCTCTTCTGTATCTGAGTCCTCTCCTGTCCCAAACACTCTACCTGCTTCTTTACCTTTCAATGTA
>CM067167.1:245766091-245838363 GCA_034093135.1 Erigeron breviscapus | reverse complement strand
CCAGAATGCCACCACCTCCACCAGAAACAAATATGCCGCCACCAGAATCAGAAATGCCACCACCCCCACCAGACTCAAACATGCCACCACCACCACCACCTTCAATTCCAGAAAATACTCAATACTTCACTCCTCCAACCATTCAAACTTCACAATCTCAACCTCCACCACTTGAAACTCCAGTCAATGTATCTGAACAACGTGTGCTGGACTCAACAGTTGTTACTGATGAAACTGCAACTGAAGAGGTCTGGGCACAAGTACCCTTAATGAACAGAATGACTTCAAATCTTGAAAACCTCCCAGTGGTCTCTCCACTTCGTCTTCAGCCGAGGTCCAAGGCCTTTTAAGTAAGGTGGCGGACCTGGAGAGATCACTCCAGTCATCATCCCAGGTTGTTTCCGATTTTAAATCTTTATTATCAAACAATCTAGCATCTGAAATGAATATATTTGCTGGGAATGAAAAGCTTGTTTTTGAGAAGCTGGATGAGCTGGTACTGGCCACTAATAACAACACTGAAAACATCAAAGTGGCAGTCCAGGGATTGGAGACAGGGCTGGTGAATGCTGTTCAGACTGCAGTGAAAGGTGAACTTGTTCAACCACTGACAGGTCTGAAGGATGAGGTTCAGAAGTTGGTTACTAGGGTTAGTTCATTGGAAAGCAGGCCCACACTTGATCAGGCTGTTGTTGTTAGCACGATTAGTGATGAATGTGCAAAGAAGTTCAGACTTAGTATGTTGAAAGAAATATCTAAAGAAATTTCTGGGTCTGTTCTTCGAACTATTCAAGATGGGCTGTTACCCCAAGTGGAGAAGTTGATAGAAAAAGAATTGCCAAAGCACTTGCCTCAAGAAGTTGAAAATGTTAAAAAGGAAGTGCAGGCACTCAGAAAGAATGTGAATGATACAACTCCAGTGACTGGAAGAACTTTTGGTGCACTGGACAGACACATGCTAGAACAATTATGGAATGATCTCAAGTCCAGAACTGGTGATCATTCCAAGGGGGAAAAGTCGTCTGGTGTCCAAGAAGGTTTGATTAGAAAGAAGAAAGAAGTTGTGGCCAGTGTTGTTGAAAAGGCCTTTGCTACTGAAAGCATTGTGCAACAAAAACAAGTGACTGGTACTGATGCCAGTGCATGATTAGCACAGAGAGCATTTGGCACTGAAGCCACTGAAGAAGCTGCTGGTACTGAAGCCAGTGAGCCCCAGTTTGAATCTTTCCCAGATATACCAACTACTCTGAAGTCTGTTAAAGGAAAAGAACAAATGGTATCTGGAGAAGAAGAGCAAACTGTTGAAGAATCATCAGAGTTTCCCACTGCTGATGATGAAACCTCTAAGAAGCTGGAACAACAATGCATAATGATTGAAATCTTCAAGAGAAATCAAAGAGATGAACTGCTGGCCCATCATAGGGAGATGACAACTATGGGGACTCTGGATTCTTATAATGCTGGCAGGTTGGGCATAAACATTGATGTGTATAAAAAGATGAAGGAAGACCCCAGAGTTCATCAATGTCTGAATGCATTGAATGATGTTCATGTACGCTCCTTTTACGCTGAAGAAAAACAAATTTATGATTCAATAATTTATAGTGTTAGTGTACCAGAACTTATCAGGCAGAGAAAGGAGGAACTGGTGAACCTCTAGAAGAAGATAAGGAAAAACTTGTGTTTTTCAAGCATACAAAGTTGTATAGATTTAAGCTTGAAAACACTTGCATTATTTCTAAACAAATAGGGGGAATTTGTTAGGTCCAGATTTACTGGACTCGCTCTAGACTCGACTACTGGAGCCTTACTGAAGATCTGTCCAGAAATGATAATTACTGGACCTACTCCAGACTTGGAAACTGGAGTCCCTCTGAAGATTTGTTCAGAAATAATGGAAGACCAGTGAGAAAATACTTGTATAGGAAATCTGGAGTATTCTCCAGATTAGCTCACTGGACTTCACCCCAGTCCATATCTATTCTACTGAAGACATTCTCACTGAAGTCAAAGACTGAAGTCTGAAGAAAGAAGACTGACAAACAGTGGAGCCCACTGACAGTCTTACCAGATCTCCCGACTGGAGCCTTTATTAATGTTCTAGACCTTACAAGTCTGAACACTGATATCGAGGAATTGACTTTATGCCTTTACACACTTTTACCCGGACATCCCAATTGTCTATTGATAAAGTACATATGTGTGTAAAGGTGGTTGGTTAAAAGGACTTTATTCTTGTACCTTAACCAATGCATTTAATAACCTTGTCGGTTCATTAAATGCATGCAACCATATTTGTACGGCAAATAAATTCATTGTTGAATTTATCTGCCTATAAATACAAAGTCATATTTCTCGTTCAAATTACTTTTTAGCAATTTGGTGAACTTGCTTAAATACTCTCGATCTAAACAGTTATACTTCACAATTCTAAGTATATCGATCTAAGGAGATTATTTAGCAAGTATAGATCACTTGTAATTCAAAGATTGTTTAGATAGTTACATACTTGTAATATCTAGGTTCCGCAACAATCTTGTATTTTGTTTATCATTAATAAAGAAAATACACTTGAAAATTACATTCGTGTTCCATCATTTATTTACTTATTTAAATATTGCTTAAGTCGTTTATTGCTTTATTTATATTCTTGCATTTATATTTAAAATAATACTAGTCCGATTCTAGTTCATACTTGACTTGTTATTTTACACTCGTGGGTTAAACCATCGTGTGAGGGACTTTACACATCATCTAACCTCTTAGACTCCTTAATAGCTGCAGACAGGGTAGTGTGCTGCCTACATAGACCACGATAACTAACCGGGAGACCATCACAATATGCCTCAATCTGGTCCACCTCCCTACGGACCATATGACCCACAAACTTGAGTTTCTCCATGAACGAATGGGCATACTCCATTATAGCACCGGGCTTAGCAGTCAAGGCCCTAAACTCCTTCTCAATCAGCCTCAACTCACGAGTTCCAACATACTCTTCCAAGAACTTCTCCTTAAAAGTACCCCAAGGCATCACAGCTAGCACCTCAGGAGCTATGGAAACTGTAGTAGCCCTCCACCAATTACGGGCATTCTTTTTCAACATACGAGTTGCACACAAAACTTTCATGTCATCAGGACAATAACATGAAGCAAAGACCACCTCAATGTCTTCTAACCACTCCATGGCACCCACTGCATTCTGAGTACCATCAAAGTCTTTAGCACCACATTTCTGAAAACTCTCATACTTAAAGTTGTTAACACGAGGGGCAACCACAACTCGAGGTTCCACCACATTTTCTACACCATTCACCTCAGCAACTACATCCTCAGGAGCAACCAATGACCTTACATTCGATGGCTCAGCACGGTTTGAGCGGTTCGAATAGTTTCCATCGGTATGCTCATTCCGGTGCAAACTAGCATCCCTTTCTGCCCTCAATTGTGCTAACTCCTCTTCATTTCTCATCAAAAGAGCTCGGATAGCTCTCAACTCTTCATGTAATTCTGCTTGATTGGGAACCTGTTCAATCACCGGATTTGCCCTATCAATTTCCGACCTTGTGGGCTGTGCACCCGGAAGTGGCCTTCATGGAGGCCTTTGGTTAACACCATTCCCAACCCCATTCCCATTAGGCGGAGCACCACTAGCATTAGTTCCATCTCGTTGACTGTTAGCACGAGTGTCAACCATGTTGTCTACAATGTAATGATGGCAGTTAGTAAGAATTAAAGTGAGAACAAGGAGATTAAGGCTACACGATATCTACGTAAGCTGCATATAAAACCACAAACAAGCCTCAACCTACACTCTCACTCAATCCCAACCCGTCCTAATGTACTTCATCTCAAAGCTAGGCATACCTACATAATCCTAACTTATCCTTCATCGGTTTAAGTCCAAAATCCTACGGTCATGGTCGAACTTTGGTTCACTTAAACTATTTCTCTGATACCAACTTGTAACACCCTTCGTTTAAAAATACGGGTTTCCAAAAATTTCGCCTAACGGCGTCAAAATAAAGCGGAAGAAATATTAAAAGTCCAAACCAATTAAAATCTGTTTGGTTTACTTATTCAATGGTGTTACTAATCGCATCATCAAAACAAGTTTAATAGAAACCCGTCGGCTGCCCAACACAAAACAACCGACTACATAATAATCCAACTCCATTAAAGACAAACATAAACAAATGTCTAAAAGTTCGGCATCTATGGGTAGCTAAGGACTTCATCAAGCTATCTACCCATTCCTCGCTCTTCTTCATCAACTACCTCAGCTACGCTAAACCTGAGGGAGCAATACATTTCAAAAGACAAGTGTTAGCTAACGAATTAGCTAAGTAAGATAACACTCAAGTTATAAAACAATTGTCCATTTCAAACATTATGGATTTAAACACTTCATTAAAGCACAATACTTCATATTAGGATGAACCACCCAAAATGTGTCTATCCTGCTTTACTTCATTACACACGTAACCACATAACTGCTTTCTACATTAACTGTTTTACTACGTTTTAACTGCTTTACTACATATTAACTGCGTCAATGTGCAACATAAGTTACACCCGACTAGATGACAACAATTCAGTTGAACATCAAACGTCGTTAAGGAATGGCAAGCCAATCCCCGAGTAATCCGTATGTACAAGACAAATGAGGGCGGGTCAGACCCCTCTTATTACTCAACTGCATCTCAATGACCATGTTGCTAGGAGCCACCCAAGCAACCTACGTTAACGCACTTAGCCGGGATAGGGCAAGTACGGGTTAAGCTTAACACTTTCCTGCATCAAAGTTTTACGAGCTCGAAACTGCATCATTTAGTTTAGGTGACTACATTACCTAAACATTTACTACATTAACTGCTTTTACGTTTTGGGCCCTTAAACGTGCACGTGACATGGCAACTTAGCAAGTCTAGTGAACTAGATGAGCAAGCCATACAAACATGCACAACATCAATCAATAACAACATATACTGCATCTCATAACATCACAAGTTACTGCATATCATAACACTACATTATACTTCATACATAGCACTACATCCTACGTCATATCATAACATGCACTACATTACATATCATATCATGAGGGACTGCATTTCAGGTCTCAAGGTCAACTACATAACCCATATTACCTCCCGTGTAACCCCATATACTCATAAACAACATACGTTACCAATTGGGAAGTTATAATTATGAAACCATCGTTTGTTGAACCCTCAGCGTGTCAAAAGTAGTGTATCTTACCTCAAAGAAGCGCACGACAATGGATAACCACGTTACCGTGCAAAGCAATTAGCCTCGTCTACCTAAAATTAGTAAACGATCATTAAACAACCTATTACTCACGTTATTAAAGTCATATCTCAGGCCTACACACCTACAAACATGACTCAAGACACGACATACGCATTGGAGGTTCATTTTAAAAAGTTCAGTAAAAGACCCTGTTGTGCCGCAATGACCCCATTGCGCCGCAACCTAACTCTCTGCTTTACAATTGCGCCGCAACTCAAACCTCCCCAGTTGCGCCGCAACCAATACGTTACGCCGCAGCTTATCCTTCTGGAAACTAGTTGCGCCGCAACTAGGCGTTGTGCCGCAACCCGATGCGATTCTGCACAACCTCGATCGAAAGAACCCCAAACCAACACCAACGATTCCAAATCAAATACAAGACTTTCATACATCAAAATACTTCATTTTCAAACCATTATAACGCAAATAACTCCTTTATTAAGCCACTCATGATTTGCGTTATCAAAACAAACGTTATTTCAACATCAATTGACCCTCCAATGGTCTAGATCTGATTTCTAATGACTCATATGATCAAAAAGACATAAAATCAAAATCAATATACCTCTATTACCTGAAGATCACAATGGGGATGCAAACTACTCGATCAATCACTCCTAAATCACACGTTTGAAGGATTTTCGGCTTAGAATTTTGATAGGGGATCAAAGGGGTGGCTAGGGCTTGAGAGAAAAGTTATATTTCTGTAAATGATGAACTAATGACTCCCTCCAAGACCCTAAACCCGTTTTTGACTTTCACACCATGTCAAAATTGGTCCCTAAGCTTCATAAAGTCATATTTCTTGCCCAAAACACCTCTATGGACTATATACAACTCATTAAACACTTTGAACACCTCAAAAGGCATTTAACTACATCTTAACCACATTACTACATCAATTAATAAGACATTCAAGTCTCGCACGCGTAACACATTAACTACATATAAGCATACAAATCTATCGACGACTTAACGACACGTTATGTTGACTTAACGACTCTAGTCAACCGTTAACTAAAAAGATTGGGATGTTACATATAAGTTGCTTCCCGCCGCTTCCAATTTCTCATCTATGTACGGATACATCTTGTTAACATGACTCAAGTATATTGACATGTCACTATTATGAGAGAGTCAAGTTTACTCATATACCAAAAGTTACCTATGTAATCTTTTTCAACCTAATTTCAGAAACTTTTAGTCTCATTTAAGAAAATGTCGCAAGTTTTCTTGTTAAAGTACTCTTTTGTTATTTTATCTTCTTTTTTTAACGACATACTATCATATTCTACTCCTAAATCACACGAATGTCTATCTACAAGAATTAATTAGAATAAAGACATTTTACTATTTTACTATAAGCATCCAAATAGGTAGTGCTACTCAGTTGCGTACTCGAGGAAGTATAGCCATAAAGACATTTTACTATCCATATCAATATAGTCATCTATCTTTTATCATAACATGATGTGTTAATGAAAGGTGGGAGGTCTCAAATAAGCAATCTAATTCTTATTAACTAGGGAATTTCCGGCCCTGTGTTGCGGGGCACCAATTGTCGTGTTGAAACGATTGTGTTATTTAGTATACTTGCATTGAATTAACAAACATTCTGTCATGGATAGTTTGTTTAAAAGTTTATCATATCAAATATATATTTAATATATTTATTTAAAGGCAAAACCACAATAGTTTCCGTCTGCGCGTTGCGCGGTTTCAATTAGTTCGATTACTTTTTGTTATTGATGATTTATGTTTCTAAAAACTTTGACATATAAAATATATACTTATTCAAAGACAATACCACAAAAAATTAATAAAAATTTTTAATATATTGTTTGGAAACCTGAAAACGATTATGTTTTGTTATTGATGATGTGTCGCTATATATGTTTGTTAAAATATTTGACATATGATATGATGTTTATTCAAAGGCAATAGCAAAAAAAAGTAGTTTTGATATACTATTTGAAAACCCAAAAGAAAAAAATATGTAAGAAACCAAGAAGTAACTCGTATTAGAAAACCCGAACCGGATGCGATTTGGCAAAATCCGAATAATGGTGTGAATATTGTTAAAAAAAAGAATAAACGTTTCAGTATAATTATTTGAAAACTCGAAAGGAAAAACATACGGAAAAAACCAAGAAGTAACTCGTATTAGAAAACCCGAACCGGATGCGATTTGGCAAAATCCGAATAATGGTGTGAATATTGTTACAAAAAAGAATAAACGTTTTCAGTATAATTATTTGAAAACTCGAAAGGAAAAACATACGGAAAAAACCAAGAAGTAACTCGTATTAGAAAACCCGAACCGGATGCGATTTGGCAAAATCCGAATAATGATGCGGGTTATAACATGGACGAATAGTAACTCGCCTGCAGGCGAGTTACTATTCACATCTTATTCACATATTAGAGTATATAATATAATATAATATAATATAATATAATATGTAAACGCAAACACACATATTTTATGTTGCTAAAGTTGCAAATATTATATTTTTGATGTAAACATACTTGGGAATTCTTTTTGAGGAGCTTTGTATGAAGATCCTTAAAGCTCCAATTACATTCAAGAATCCATATATAGACCAGAATTTAAGCTCCACAATTCACATAACAACATCAAGCAATGCAAGAACCTTTATATTGGCTGCCTGAAGAATAAAACATTCTGTAATATTAATATTAGTAAGCAAACACAAAAGTAGCAATAACATTGTTTATCGATAGTATTAACTGTAGCTCCTTCTTGTGTGCTTCTATACTCTTGTACTTTTCAGAACTTCTCAAGTTTTTGAACAATGATAATCTAATTAGCCTACAATAATGAGTGATGTTAATCACGAACAAACCATTTTTTTTCTTCCATATTTTATAAAACTAAATACATACAAGAATTAAAAAAAAAAACTAAATTGAAATAAGAAGGATAATTGAAATGGCTTAAACATCAAATATATTTGTTAATTGGTTCACAACTAAAAAAAAATTTTTTTTTCAAAAAAAACCAGAATGCAAAAAAAAAAAAAAACCTAAATTGAAATTAGCAAGATACCTGAGATAGCTTAAACATTAAATTTGTTCGTCAGTTGTTTCATAATATTGATGTGAAGAAAACTTGTAAATAAACATCTTGATGTATCCAGCGAAGATATCTTGAAGCCGTATGCGTGAGACAATATATCCATAGATGGAGATGAAGAAACTTGCAAATTTAATTTAATCTTCATAAGAATTCTATCATATGAATAAGAATTTAATCTTTATAAAAAAGGTGGATTAAGAAAGGTGAAATTTGATTTCCAACCCTAAATTGAAGCAGGTTATATTGTTTGACAACAGGGAGTTTTGGAAAAAGGGTCAGCTGCCACGTGGCAAATTTCTATAATCCTTCTTTTTTGGATCCTCTTTTATTAGAGATGGAGATTGTAAACTCTGTCGTTTAAATCTTTATAAATTCAAGTTATCTTAAAACAATATCTATTGTTTTAAGTCTTTTATCTAATTATACTTTAGTAATTATAATATAATGTCTAAAAAATGCCGACTAGAGTTGCCACAAAATGACATTTGATGTGGTAAAACTAATTAACTTCATTTTCCATTCCATTCGAGTCTCCATCAATCAATGGTCCCTTCAACCCCTGCCATGGACATCATCCTTTGCTGTAGTCACTCTCAAAGCCATAAACAGATTCCTTTCACGGCTCATTTTCTTGCTCATCCCTATACGGTATCTATTTCAATCCAATTTTCCAATAATTATTACTTACACCATTTGTATCTATAAAACTTCAAATTTTGTTCACATGTGCAGTATACTTGTTGGAAGTTTGAAAAAGAAAAATCTGTATAAAATAATTATAATAAGTTTGAGGGTTAAACTAAAATATTGGAAAGCAAATTAAAATCTATAAAATAAAATGAAGTTTAAGGATTTTGCATGGACGTGTTATTTTATAGCTTCTTTGTTCATAGATAAATAGAGACGCATAATGATGTTGACTAAATATATGTCTCATTTTTTAATACTTGACATGTATGCTAGATATATGATCTTTCCTTGTCTCCATTTCTATTATTTCAATTAATGTATCTCAATTATTATATCTTTATACATATTTTTAGGCACATCAATCACTATCAATAAAAATTAAAATATATATATGCTTCATTCTAACGAACAAAATGTTGTTAATTAACTATCTAAAGTCTAAACTATGCTCATTTTTTAAGTCTTAAATGGTAAGTAAACCTTTCATATTAGAAATATCAAGATGTGATTCATAACGCGGTTTTCGCAACCCCAAAGCTAGGAACGAGGCGATTCATTTGGAGCCTATGGAAAACTAGAAACAAGGCGTTTCATAACGCGATTTTCGCAACCCCAAAGTTGATCTCTAAGGAGATTCAATCCTTGTCGTATCTTTGGATTTTGAACGGAGCTAACATGGTGGTGATCAAGTGGAATGATTGGTACAACTGACCTTATATTCGGCTAATTGTCTTCATTGTTGTGATTTCCATTTGTATTTTCCTTTTACTTTGTATATGCTATGCTTTAAGTAGCAACAGAGCCACAATTATTGTCGAGTTACTTCATTATCTTAATTACAAGTTTTATGATTAAAATAAAGCGATTCAATTACAATTTAATATAGCTCCATCCATAGCTCCAAGGGCTCAAGTTAGCGAAACAAGCACAACTGCACAAGTCATCTAATTCATCAACTATGCATCCATTATGAAAGAGTTCTTAGCTATCGGTATAAAGATGATCCTTCAACCAATAAATTTGAATGTTCGATCTATATAGCTAATTGTACGTGGTATTTTGTCATTGAACATAAAAAAAATTTATACCATATTCATTTATAATACATAAAATTGACATATCACAAAACAAAATAAAAGTCTTTTTAAGACAAAGTTAAGAGATTGTATACCAAGAGTCCAAGATAAAAGCATTTGATGTAAATGGATATATGTACTTTTTTAAGACAATAATAGAAAAATTTTGTGTCCTTTTCTACCATATGCCATTTAGGGGGAGGGAGTCGATGGCGAGATGAGGAGGGAGATGGAGCGAGATGAGGGAGCTTCGGGTGCCAGAGTCGCGAGCTCGCAGGGAGATGGGGCGAGCGAGCTTCAAGCTCGCAGGGAGATGGAGCGAGGTTGAAGGCGACAGGGACTGAACATGTAAATTTTTCAAACGGTCATTTGACCGTTGGGGGACCTTCAGTGTAAAGTTAGACGCGCCAGGGGTGTAAAGTGACAAGTCTGCCAAAGTTTTTTTTTTTGAATTTCTATATATAGGGCCGAATGTATTATACCAAAAACACAACCAAACCCCATTTTTACTCTATATTTCTCAATTCAAACACAACTATTAACATATTTTCATCATATGGATCCATTATCCTCATCATCTTCACCATCATCGTCGTCCGAAGAGATTTCTTCGGCTTCGGAATTTTCAATTCCTTTTTCGTTTCCGGATTTATCCACGGGTAGTAGCATACCTTTTTTGCAAAGTGTTCTTGACGCGGTTGAAGACGACACGGCAAGCTCCACCGAAACCCGCGCCTACATCGAGCGGTTTCGGGTACGAGCTCACGAAACACCGATTGCCGATTTATTTATGTAGTTTTTATTTTATTCCTAATAAAATGTATGTGTTTTTATTTTATTTTATGTTTTGTATCTTTAAATTTTTAATCGCTGATGAATGTATGTGTTTTTCTTTATATATTTTTTGAGTTATAATTAAAAGGGTTAATTATGTAAAGTTTATAAATGTTAAGGATAAATTATTAAAATGTGAAGAAAAGGTTGGGAGTGATGGTTGCCACTAAAAAAGGTTGGAGGGTTGAAATGAGATGGAGTAATTTGATTGGATAATGGGAGGGAGATGGGAGGGATGACTCCCTCCACCCTTAATTGAAAGGATTCATTAGTAGTAATTATGAAAGGATCATTATACCCTGTTTTCATGTCCTTTCTATTATTTATGATTATATATATGAAGGGTCACCGTTGCCAGAATATGGCACATTTGTCCGGCAAAAGTCTTCATAAAGTTTACAAACTATATAGATGGGATCAACACAATTTATAGAAATGTTGCCATTGTGCTAGCTAGAAGTTACATACTCAAAATAAAAGTAAAACATTGTACTAGCTTTATTAATGGTCAAAACCCATCGATCATTTGTACCGATAAATAAGGGGGAAAAACAAAACAAAATGCAAGATATACCAAGAACTGAATGAAACAAAATATTACTGGTTGAATATTTTCCACCCACCCATCACCAAATCCAATCCATGACAAATCCAAGACTTGCCAAGTTATATATGATAAACAGGGGACAACTACGCAACAAAGAAGCTCATGCATCTTGAAACAGTGATTTGAGTGAGCAAAAATGAAACAAATTATGAATTAGTTATTGTAATTTGTGTCTTTTCTAATTTGTAATTTTTCGTTTTATGCATCGACATGTAATCTGGTTGCATAGGTGAAAGAATGAGAAAACAATACATATAATGAAAAATACGATCATTATTGGTTGCTGTTAAAGATATTCTTATATCATATTTCACAGATGTAAGATTTCAATATTTATTATCTGGATAGCAATCATGAATAATGCCCTAAATGACATATTACAATGTGTTTGTGTGAAAAGTTTAGCTTTCACAAATGTCCCGACTTTACAAGCAATTAAATCTCTTCCGTAATTTCTATTATACACATCGAAAGAATGTAACGGGACATTCAAACTATAACATTGATCATCCCGTCCAGATTTAGTTATATGGAATGTGTTATACACTTGGTGCACGAGCTGGTGCAGGTGAGCGGAGAACTTGTTGCAGCATGCGTGCAGCAAGACGCTGTGTAATTCCACCAAATACACGCCCACCAAGATTACGCGCCTCGGGTTCTTGAAGAACCTGATATAGTCATTTCATCAACATTGATGTATCCAACTCATATAAACATCATTATTATCAAATGGGTCAATTTGGAACGAGAATAGGTCGAAACTTAAAAGTGGCCTAAAGTGTATTTTATACGGATACAACTTGCAAAATTAGTTCGTTATACAAATTAAATAATCATTTATGTAGTTTAAAATTTTTGACCTGTACAGAAATAACCCGTTTTGGTCAAATCATGTTACCCCATTACTACCCCCATGCTAACAACTCTAATCCCCATTATATAGTCTCATTTAGACGAAGCAATTAAGATGCATGATAGTTAAGCATGAGTTCTGCTCTTACCTGTAGAATTGTACAGAAATAACCCGTTTTGGCCAAATCATGTTACCCCATTATCATCCCCATGCTAACAACTCAAATCCCCATTATATGGTCTCATTTAGACGAAGCAATTAAGATGCATGATATTTAAGCATGAGTTCGGCTCTTACCTGTAGAATTGGCTGTAGGATGGTAGGATCAAAATTACTATCCGAGGACCGCAAAAGCCCCCATATCCTTAAAACTTGTTGTCTAAGCTCCATCATGCTTTCCATCTCAGCATCAGTCAGGGGTGTGCCAATTCCATTTCCGTTGGGAAGAAATGTCTTCAAAGGCCCCGGAATAGAATTATATGTATCAATCATGGTGCCAATTGTGATTGCTTCAGTTACCCGAATAGCCTCTTTGATAACTAAAGTCCTCAGCTCCTCACCTTCCGGGCCCAATAATAGTTTCAAAACTGGTTGTAGAGCTTCTTTTGCTGTGAAATCTTTATCCATTTTCCCCTGGACAAGCAGGTTTTCAAGCCTGTTCCACCTGTTGGAAAGCATTTATAAATTATAAATTAGATAGCAAATGTATAGGTGGATTTCTGAACCGTTGATATATTAATGGGGTAGATTTAGGTTGTTTCTCTTTCTAAAACATAAAACTTCCTAAATCGTTTTTATTTTGAAGATTTAAATTATTTCAATTAAAATACGGTGTGTAGATCAACCCCAGCTAGGCCATTTTGACTCGTACTAAAAATGACATGTTTCAACCCCAACCTGTTTGGTTCCGTTACACGACTCACCCGGCCCTCCCATCTTAGACCTCTAAATCGAAGTCAATGACAGGCAACATTTCAGAGAACAAAGTACCTGAACTTTCCGTCCTTGAATAGTAACTCGATAAGAGCATCTCTTAGGTATGGATTCGGATCCGTGAGCAGCCTTTTGGCAAAATAAGGATATGACGCCGCCAAAACCTTAAAATTGGGATCGGCATAGAGGGCTAAACCTTCTAGAACAGTAAGTGACCTTAATATCAGTGCATAGTAAGCCGGGACATTAAATGGATACTGATAAAGAACAGAACCAAGTCCATCCACAATTGTCTTAAAATTGAGCTCACTGACAGTTGAATTTAGGGCATCATCAAAAAAGTCTCTGAGTGCTGGCACAATCGGGGTCACATCTACATCAGGTGACAAAAAATCCAAATTATAATAATCTTGAGCCATGGCTTCATAATCCCGATTTACCATGTGAACCACGTGACCTATTATTGCAAGCCGTGCTTCTTCGGGTGTCTCACTCATCATTCCAAAATCAAGAAAAGCAAGTTTTCCATCAGGTGTAGCTAAAAGATTGCCTGGGTGAGGGTCTGCATGGAAGTAACCATACTCAAGTAGTTGTCTAAGACTGCATTGTATACCGGTGTTGACCAGATCCAAGACTTTTAACCCTTGACCTTCGATTATTGCTTGTTCGTTTAGTTTAACCCCTTCAACCCATTCCATTGTTAAGACCTTCCCACTGGTGTAATCCCAAAAGATGTCTGGAACAAGTACCTCTGCTTTGTCGGCATATAGCTTCTTAAATCTTCTAGCATTTTGTCCCTCCTGCACACACCTGTCAAAATTAACATTCAAACCCACAAGAAGCTCTCCAGGTTTACCCGTATATTTTTTCCCCTGCCTGGTCTTTGGATTTGTGTCTTAAAACTGATCATCGGAAAATTGCGCAACAATCATTTTTAAACTTTGAAAACAGATTAGATTATGCTTCCGGTTATATACAAGCCATATAATGGGTGATGAATTATCGGGTACCATTCTAACTGTAACATAGTTAAGAATCCTGTTTTCCATGAGTGAATGAAGCATAATGAACTTGATTGTCATTTTACACGAGAAAAGTCATGGAAGCATTGACTCAACTTAGCTATCTACCAACACAAACCCAATTGGCTGATGTTATTACCAATATTTTACAGTCTCATCAATTTCAGCAGTTATTGTCCGAGCTGGGGATGTCAAAATCCCAGCCTCCATATCGGGTTACTTTTAAAAAAATATTTGAACAAATACGAATTTGATCAGATAGTTGATTATCTAACTATTACAACTTAAAGGTTAAAATACCAGAAACATATCTTCATTTTACTACACCTAAATATCACATTCTGATTATTCAGAATCACATGATCACTTTCAAGACACACACCCAAATACCTATTGAAACACCTCTGTGAACTCTTAAATCAATGAAATTCTAGAACGACAATTTTGGTGCAATCGGAAAGGAAAACCAACCTGTACATAGTTCAGCTCTTGATAAACTCTTCGTGCGAATTCATCGATTAAAGCAACCACATCACTGCTTATTACATCTACATATTTATTTATAAGAAACCCTAGTCCTCTAATCAAGTAAAAATCTAGCCCAACTGCTTCCTCAATACCAGGTCTCTGCACTTTCACCGCAACCAACTGACCAGTATTCTTGAGCTGAGCTTTATAAACTTGTCCAAGACTGGCTGCAGCAATTGGAGATGATGATATTGATGAGTACATGGAATCAAGTGGAAGCCCCAATTCTCTTTCAATGCATGCAAATGCCTCCGCATCTGGAAACGTTGGCAAAGCATCCTGTACACATTATGCATGACATGTGTGAATACTAAAAGATTAGGACATATAAAATACATATAAAAAGAAAAGATAATAATAGAAACCTGAAGACAAAAAGGACAAGCCATCAGTATGACAGTATCCATGAGTATTGTCAAGAAGGCAAACCATATTATAGAAAACCCACATAATTATAATGAAACAAGTTCTAGAGTACAATTCTAGAAAGAATTGAAGAAAGGGAAACGAAAAGAAAAGGTGTTCTCAAGAGAGGAAGAAAAGGGAAGGGAACCTCAAAGAATTTTTGTTCCATTTCATGGAAGTAGAATGATTTTCCTTCTCCCCTTTCCAACTCTTGCGCACATGAAATACCGACTTTCTTTGCGTTCCAAGTTCTTCCCTTTTCTTCCATTTCTCTCCCAGAAAAACTCCGGAACACAGTTTTAAAGAAAATTACACATAATTACAATTAGAGAAACAGAACATGCAAGAGTCTTAAAGCCTACATATGGATGTAAAATCCAAGCCCTGACACCAAGAGTTTTTTCCCAGTGTGCTATTATGAGCAACCAGTATGAAGATACAGTCTTTTGTATTCAGCATACAACCCTAACTAATGTATCAATACTGATGCCGCATACTATTGAGCATCATAAAACACGAGAACATATGTAATAACAAATGTCCTGTGAGATGGAAAATAAAACAAATGATCATTTTACACAATTACCTGGAGTTCAGTGAGCTCCTCAAGGAATTCAGGTGGACAAAGATCAGGTCTAGTTGAGAGCCCCTGGCCAATTTTCACAAAAGTAGGACCTAACCTTGTGAAAGTCTCCCTCAGTTCAACAGCTCGTGATCTTCTATTCTGCTCTAGTTGGCCTTGCAACTGGTCTAACCATAACTTTACTCCAAACGAACCCAGTCCAACAAGTATTTGCAAAGTCCTCTGTAACACCTACATTCAAATTAAAAACCATATGAATCAGAGCAATAAACAAAAGCACCAATACCTCTTTTAGGTTCACAACACAAAACATCAATACATCCTCTAGGTTTACAATTTTAAAATTGTATCATCGTTTAACAGAAACCAGTAAAATTAACACTATGTTCCATTCTGCCACCAGCCCACCACGTGAATCAGAGCCATAAGAACCCCAAGCGCCTAACCTAGTCAGTGGTTGGGGGCTTTAGAATTTCTGGTCGAGACCCACGTTCAATCCCCATATACTACCAATTCGGGGCCAACTCTCCGGCACTTGCACGTATCTCGGTCGATTCTAGAGAAGAGGACTTTGTGAACATGGTCCCGTACTCACATTTCCCACTTGGCCGGGCACCCTCAACTGGCTATTGAGTCAGTCTGAACATTACCTTTCACATGAGACGTGTGAGCTGATCCGCATTATCGGTTATCAAGCTTTTTACGAATTAAAACCATAAATTAAGGATTTTCCTGTTCCTAGCCCTTCTGTGCCTTATCTATGGCCCCTATGAAATAGCAAACTCCTAAAATAAACATACTGTAGCATAATTTCTTATTATCCAAACAATTACTCAAAACTAATCAAATCGCAACGGCTTTTTCGAGGTTAGGCATATGCAGCAGCAATATTAAATATCCACACCAACATTCTATATGTTTCACAATTTCAAAATTATAACATATAATAATTTCTAATAAACTAAAACAAATCATTCAAACTATAATACATATACATATACATATAATGAAGCTGACCTTAAGAGGACGATTAGCGTATTTATATTTAAGAAGTTCAGGACTATAAACAGAGGCGTTAATAGCACGCGCCAACGCCTTGGATTCAGCTTGAATATCATCAGCTCTATTTCTAGAAATAGAAACATCCGCTAGTACTACTGAACCATTAGTATTATTGTTATTAGTAACTCTAACAGGAGGTGGTAAAGCGCGTGGCCTAGCTTCTTCAATTAAGGCACAGCGTAACCGTTTTGGTCTGAAACAGTTCCTCCGATATTTGGGGGAAATTCTGTTACGCCGGAAAACTGGTGTGGTTGAAACTGGATAGAGTGTCGTTAGCGTACTCATTGATTTATTAATTTATTAAATTATTGTGGAGAATTGGGTCGTTTTTTTTTATAATTGTTCGGATACAAAAAGGATGTTTATGTTGTATGTATAGGTTGTATGTATAATTATCATTGTGTGTGTATAGAGGTTGGGTCAGTTGGGATGGTTTGGTGGAGTGTTGAACTGAAATCAAATTGTTGGCTGAAAATGGAAGGGTGAGTTTTAGATTTATTTGTCTACGTGTATCTTTACCTGTCAGTCCTCCTTTCAATTTTTCTTTCTTTTTCTTTTTTTAATTTTGGAATTTAGAAGTACTTTTACGATTTCAAAACTCTAAAGTTGATAAAAATGAAATAAAATAGAAGCTCGAACGACCTATAAGAAAATTACAATAAATAAAAATATATAAATATATATAACTTAAACTTAAGAATGAAAAAGAATCGATGAAATCGAAATCGGTTTGAGTAAATTTTTTGGGGTCAAGAATGAAATTATCACATTAAACATTCAGTTTTTTTTGCTATTTTCACGCATTGATAGATTTCATGGTTGACGTATAATCAACGTGTCAACCTGGTACAAAATGAATATTTCCCTGGATCCAAAATGTCGATTATGACAAAAATGTAGTTACCCCCTTTGAATTTAAGAGGTAGGAGAATAGGTAACTTAAAAGGAAAATAAAACTCAGATTTAACGGTTTGATCGGGTTTGTTGTTTGTGGATGATTCTAACATTTTCCTAGCTTCTCAAGATATTTACTTAGAACAACAAAATCGATGCTTGTTTAACAACAATTGTCATCATGGAGTTTCGTTGGTACTATTTGTTCATTCTAAAACACTTTCTCATGAAGAAAATGAAAACGTCATAATTGGTAGAAGTTTTGTTAGACACGTAACATAAATAGAAATCAGGTTTTAAAACTTCTATTCTATTTGCAACCAATCATATGCCTGATGCACGTTCATTTAGTATTTTTTTTTTGACAGGTTAATTTCAACAGTCGAACTCGCACTCCGAAGATACCTTCGCGAGTAAGATGCGAGACACCACCTTTATGAGAAAATACCGTCGGTGAGGAACCTGAGGCTCGAACCCGAGACCTCAGTAAAACTCACCCGGGGCCCGCATAGCGGATTAAGGAAAAGTGGTTACGTTCATTTAGTACTTAGTAGTCCAAATTGGTTAGAACATTTGTGATGAAATCCCCCCCCCCCCCCCCCCCCCCCCCCCGCTCTCCTCTTTCAACTTTCAAGCATTAAAAATAGAATATTATGACCGTTTTTTACTTTTATGGGTATAATGATAAAAATAAAAAAAATTAACAGCAAACCACTTGATATTTTTTAGATGTCGATAACATATAAAACGTGAATTTCTAAAACAGGACAATTACAATAAACAAAGTGAGTATTTATAGCAAGGTTATATATTTCGTATAACTTATTTTTCTTTAACTATTGTTAATTACTAAAAAACAATAACCTGATTGTAGGTAACATACATGGTGCATTCTAGATTATTTGGTGAGTTCAAGGTGATAGTCGTCGCATTGTGTGAAAAAAAAGTGTTTGATTTTTTATATATTTGGATATTACGTACATATTATAGAGATGTTGTGGAATACTATAGTATTTAATGTTCGAAGGTACTAGACTGGTAGTTGTCGTGAAAAATATATGTTAATGTTCAAGGTACAAGCTTGTTTGGTGTAGTTTATGTAATGGTATAAACAAAGGCAATTAAACTACATTTCAAAATGTTACGATTCTAATCAACGAAAACAAATTTGATCTTGATTCGGAGTATAAAAAGTTAAGTTCTCATATGAAAACAATTTTGGGGTTGGCGTGAAATAATTAAAAATAAAGGGGTTTTGTTAAACGAAGCCTTAAGGGTTTTCGTTAAGGTGTATAAAATAGTTGTACACTTACAATAAAATTCAAGGTTAGACTTTTGATATGAAAAGGTACAACTTTTTTATGCACGTTAAGTGTAGCCCTAAGGGCTTCATTTAGCATTTTTCGAAAAGAAAACACTAATTAACTAATTTTGGTTATAAATACATTATGCTAACTAATAAATATCTAGAGATTTGCTAACTACTTTACTAGTGTTAGTGTTAGTTATAGTTAACTTCACATTTCCTATATTATCGAAAATTATTATTATTTTTCTTTTATATTTAATACTCATCAACAATTTTTTTATGTGAATCATAAATACACATCTTTATATTTTAGTTAACTTGGAGTTAGTTAAATGCACTTACTTTTATGTTTGAACGACAATTTATCTTATTTATATTTCGACTCTTAAACACATAAATGCCTAGGATGTAACTTTCAAAAATCCACCCAATGATCTATTCTCACAAATATAAGAAGTGTAACTTGAACCTCATTTGCTATATGTGTGTGCGCGCGCACGCGCATACACGATTGTATTTTAATTCTTACGTGACAAAATTATGTACAAGTAAAATGACTTAACATGTACATGGCAAAACTCACCATATAACTTATTATAATTGACGCTTTCATGTAAGCGATTTCCATGTTGAGTTTTGTTAGATCATACATATTACATCATTGGGATTATGGCACGAAAGTGTAAGAAACTATGTTATTTTTTCTATGTTATGTAGTGTACTATACATTTGTCTATTGTATGTAAGAAACTTTTTATTTTGGTCAAAAGCATGTAAGCCACCGTTTCCAGCATACGTGTACCAGTTATTATACCCTTTTTTTTAATCCCCACTAAAATGCCACGTAATAACCCTAATATATTACCCTTTTTTTCCCTCTTTCTCCCCAAAACTTTTCCCTCCTCCTCCCCCAAATCCTGCCGCCACCACCATATGGCTTCATCTTCATCTTCTTCTTCTCTAAATCAAAATACAAGTCGATACATGTACTATCGTTGTGGATTAAAGATGAAAATCTTCACTTCATGGACTGCGAAGAATCCTGGAAGACGATTTGTGAAATGCCCTGAAGTAAGTAATCTTTTTTTTGCCCTAATTTTTGTACAACTTTAATTAGGGTTCATGTACTATGAAAAATTAAATAATTGATTATACTACAGGCTAAAAGTGGGTATTATACTGTTTTTACCCTCATTGACGAAGAACTCCCAAGTCAATACTATAACGATTTGGTCTTTGATCTTCACTCACACACAAGAAATCCAAGTGTATGCAATCCTGCAATGGAAATTGAAGAAGATGAGTCGAAGGTCAACATGGTGAAAGTGATGGAAGAGTTGGCAGTTACCAAGACTAAACTAAAAGTGATTGATAAACTTGTTTATGTACTCATAGGTGTTGTAGCAATGCTGAGCTTTGCAATTGTTGCACTTGTTGTGTAGGATCTATGTGTTTTTATTGTAACAAGTTTATGCAATATGTATGTGTTTATGCACTGTGAAAAGAAACTCAGACATATCCAATGAAAGATAATCCAAATACATAGTCTCTTCCTCATATGAGTGACCAATCTCACAAAAACACTCTACATCCTTCTGGTTTGCTAAAGGCATCAATGAATCAAACGTATCATTTAAAACATAGTACATCCCAGTGAAAGGACCACAACATGTTGCTCAATACTTTGCACAAAGTCGTCATATGGTATTGGTGTCATTCTAACATCCTTCATCTGGCCATGTTCATATCGTAATGGATGGAACAAGAAACCCCCATCATAATGCAAGTGAATCGTAAACTCTCGACGCATTTCTATGAAAAAAAGACAAGATAATACAAATAAATAACTAAATATCATATTTAACTACTGAAATAGGTAAATATTCAATTAAAAAAAGAAAAGTTGAAACCCTAAAAAAAACCCTAAATTTCTGTCTACAAAATCGATCAAACGATGAACAGAATACACCAATAAATCACTGAAATAGATGATAAATTACCTGAATATAGCAAAGAGTTCTTTTAATTCTTCAATAATGGCTTTGAGATCATATGCATCGGGTACATCAACGAAGAAGATAAAAGGTTTTTTTGGGGGGTGTGAATTTTGATCGTAATAGTGTGTGTTTGTGAAACGACACGACTCGATTTAAGAAAAATAAGAATTTTTTTTTTTAAATATGCCATATTTAACTACTGAAATAGGTAAATATTCAATTAAAAAAAGAAAAGTTGAAACCCTAAAAAAAACCCTAAATTTCTGTCTACAAAATCGATCAAACGATGAACAGAATACACCAATAAATCACTGAAATAGATGATAAATTACCTGAATATAGCAAAGAGTTCTTTTAATTCTTCAATAATGGCTTTGAGATCATATGCATCGGGTACATCAACGAAGAAGATAAAAGGTTTTTTTGGGGGGTGTGAATTTTGATCGTAATAGTGTGTGTTTGTGAAACGACACGACTCGATTTAAGAAAAATAAGAATTTTTTTTTTTAAATATGCGCCGCATGTTTTTATACATGCGCCGCATTTTTCATCAGACATGAAATATGCGCCGCATGCATAAAAACATGCGCCACATTTTTTCCACAGTAGGCTCCCAGATTTCAGACTTCCAAAAATGCGCCGCATGGACCAAAATATGCGCCGCATATTTATACCTGACAGAATCAAACTCAATTTTGACACTTAACTCAACTTGTAACTTTTCCAAACTCAAATCCAAGCTTCATAACACATCATTTTTGGGTTCAAACAAGTACATGACATAGCTACTAACATAATTCAAGTATCCATTATGATCAACAACCATATACACAACCAAGCGGGTCATTTACCCATTTTGAGGCTTTTTGAGTCAACAAAACATGTTTATAACCATAAGACTATACATACTTTAAAATTGCATAAATGTACCAAAACAAAGCTTTACCAAGATGACCAAATGTACCAAGGACAACTTTACCAACAAAACAAATGTATCAAGAGCCATGAACGAGGTGGGACGACTAGGTTTCTACCAAAATACCATCTTCCGCAAATGGTCATAATACCTTCAACCTACTAGCAACTTCAAGTCCAATACTTCAATCAACTAATCACTAGTTCCTTCTTCCGGAACCACCTATAAAAGGGTAAACAACTAAAAACATAAGTGAATGCTTAGTGATAAACTTGCATACAAATATATATACGAAGGAGGGCAAAAACACAAAAGACTATCGCATGTAGCCAATGGTACCGTCGTACCATCACTTGCATACTCACTTTTGCGCTAACAAACACATACATAGATCCATATACGCTAAACAATAATCAAAGAGGTTCTTAGGCCTCATCTCCATACACAAGAGGTTCTTAGGCCTCATCTCAATACACAAGAGGTTCTTAGGCCTCATCTCAATACAACTATGGGGTTCTTAGGCCCCGACCTCAAAATTAGGCCCTAACGCCAAATCGATTACCACACACGGAATCCACCATCATATGGTAATCGACCCAACGCATATATAAGAGTATGCAAATTTACTCACCTCCTGCGCGACTAACAATAATCAAGATTGCCACAACAATTGCAAAGCTTTTAACCTAACAAATCAACACAATATGCATATAAGACTTTATTCACAATCTTGGCTAACTCACTTAGCCATACTATCGATTCACTAGCATTCCTAACCATATCCAACTCATTCTCTTTGAGTTGACTCATTTCCAAATCTCAATTAACAAAAATTCTATCTTTCATAATCATCATTCTCAACTATCTATCATTTTACTAAAAATCTCATTTTACCACCATCATGCGTCCATTTCATCTCATTGTTCAAAATTACCAAATTCTCATTTTGACCATAATGGCCACTAACAACTCAAATCAATAAGTTTATGCAACCCTATAATCATATATCAAGTTAAAAATAATAAAAAGGGGAAATATTAGCAAAATCATCCTCCAACCCAAAAACCCCCAAATTAGGTGATTGCATGAACCCTAATTCTTGAACTAAAATCAAAACTAGTTTAAGGAAAGATTTTACCTTAAGGATTCAAGAACAAAATCAAGGATTTAAATCACAAATTCTTCTCCTCCTTTTTCCTTCTTGAAATTCGGCCTCCACACACCCACCTCAAACCCTCACTTTAAAATTCTAGAATGGTGAAAGATTATTATTTTGTTAATGTTTGGAGTATTTATTGCTTGAATGAAGGATTGGGATTAGTTAGAATGGAGATAAAAAGAAGGTTGAAGAAGAAATGGATGAGGTGAATGGAAGAATGACTCATAAGTTGGGAGGATGGCTGGATATCCCCACCTCATGCCACGTAAATTACTAAAATGAATGGGTATAATCGCTATCCACTAAAACTCCAACTAAATTAACCCCATATCTAAAAACAAAACACAAGGAAATTATTTTAATGCCAAAACTACAAAAAAGGGTTAATTTATTTATTTTAAAAAATCTTGGGATGTTACAGTTTGTAAGTATATATATGTATAAATAATGTAAACTGAATATATAAATGATTAATATATTCAGTCAACGCCACGTCAGACTTTTTTAAGCAAAAGTGGAATTTGTAACCGGATACGTTTGAAACCGGTAATCGATTACATGCTTTTGACCAAAATAAAAAGTTTCTTACATACAATAGACAAATGTATAGTACACTACATAACATAAACAAAATGACATAGTTTCTTACACTTTCGTGCCATCCCTAATTTTACTTGTACACTTGTACGTTCATTTAAGCATTAAAACATATATGTTTCCGTAAAATTATAAATTAAATATAATACTCTAGTGAAAAGTATAGATAAAACCATTTAATCTCAATTCAATTTTACTGGTAACAAGGTTGTGATGTTTTTATTCCTTTTACTTTATTGAATTTTGAATAAATATTATAATCTTCATATTTTCTAGAAAGTTTACAAGAAAATTAGCATGGAAATGTCTAAATTGTCGTTAATAAACACAACATTGTATAGAACAAGTATAATTCATTGTGATAAACAAATGCTTATGAAAAGGTTGTTAAAAATTATTAAATTTGATTCATAAAGCAATTCATTGTAATAAACTAATTTTTTACAATATAAACTATTACCATATTAATATTAGGAATAACTAATAAGCACACGAGTAATATATAACATCGAGCAACAACAATTGTGCAAGCATACTTCATAACAAATTCCTATCATATTAATTAAATGCATGTATATTAATTTGGTATGTGTAATATCCGTGAGTTTTGACCGTTTGACCTTACGTGCAATTTGACTAACAATTTAAGTTAATGAAATATTTGGGTCGTTTTGTGATTAAATGACAATGTGGTATGTTCGTCGGGTCGATAATATGTTTTAATCGGTGTTTAAAATGCCTAACGTTTTGTAATTTGGCTTGAGAAGGAAACGGGTCGGCCCGTGGGTCATCCACGACCCACCAGCCCCTTTATGACCCATTTCCTTTCCTTATCTCATTATTTCACCACATATCTCAATCTCTTTCTCTTTTCTCTCTAGCAAGAAAGCAAGAACTCCCTTTCTCTCTTATACTCTTGCAATATTTGGCGTTTTGGATTTGGTTTAACTCGAGAATCATCATCGTCTTCATCTCATTATCGTCTAGCAAAGGATTTAGTTTCTTACAACAAGGTGAGTTTCGTAGCTCCCTACTCAATAGAGATTCGGGCTGAAAAGTGTACATATACGTGTTTGTTGGATTGTCTGGTTGATTTGATTGACTGTCTAGTTAATTTCTGATTAATTGTCGATTGATAGATAGTTTTGATTGATTGTGTGATGGTTTACGAATGTGATTGTGATACTGTAATTTATTAGGATAGAAGTACATACATGGAAGTCGATTTTACTTTCAAAGAGTTTTAGATGTGGTGGGAAGGCTGCGGATGACCCTATACATAAGCATCTAGAACTTGATGAAAGTAAAATCCTCCGAAGTGTATATACGCGTTGTTTAGAGTAAATGATGGACTTGGGAATACGTTTGGAATAGACATGAATGCCTTGATATACTTGACTTGTGTGATACGCACTCATTCATACTTTTATCGTTGTATTGATGAACTTACGAATTAATAGTAGTCGATTGAATGTTTGACTGAATGATTGAATGACGAGTTGGTTTATAAGTTTATTTGACTTGGTTTAAGTTTGTAAAGTATTTCATTAAATTAGGATAGAAGTACATACATGGAAGTCGATTTTACTTTCAAAGAGTTTTAGATGTGGTGGGAAGGCTGCGGATGACCCTATACATAAGCATCTAGAACTTGATGAAAGTAAAATCCTCCGAAGTGTATATACGCGTTGTTTAGAGTAAATGATGGACTTGGGAATACGTTTGGAATAGACATGAATGCCTTGATATACTTGACTTGTGTGATACGCACTCATTCATACTTTTATCGTTGTATTGATGAACTTACGAATTAATAGTAGTCGATTGAATGTTTGACTGAATGATTGAATGACGAGTTGGTTTATAAGTTTATTTGACTTGGTTTAAGTTTGTAGAGTGACATTTATGGTATTATGATGTACATTGATAGGTTGTGGACGCGTGGAGCCCAATACTCGCTTATAATCTTATATTATCAATACTAGCTTCTTTTCCCAACAAGGTGAGTTTCGTAGCTCCCTACTCAATAGAGATTCGGGCTGAAAAGTGTACATATACGTGTTTGTTGGATTGTCTGGTTGATTTGATTGACTGTCTAGTTAATTTCTGATTAATTGTCGATTGATAGATAGTTTTGATTGATTGTGTGATGGTTTACGAATGTGATTGTGATACTGTAATTTATTAGGATAGAAGTACATACATGGAAGTCGATTTTACTTTCAAAGAGTTTTAGATGTGGTGGGAAGGCTGCGGATGACCCTATACATAAGCATCTAGAACTTGATGAAAGTAAAATCCTCCGAAGTGTATATACGCGTTGTTTAGAGTAAATGATGGACTTGGGAATACGTTTGGAATAGACATGAATGCCTTCATATACTTGACTTGTGTGATACGCACTCATTCATACTTTTATCGTTGTATTGATGAACTTACGAATTAATAGTAGTCGATTGAATGTTTGACTGAATGATTGAATGACGAGTTGGTTTATAAGTTTATTTGACTTGGTTTAAGTTTGTAGAGTGACATTTATGGTATTATGATGTACATTGATAGGTTGTGGACGCGTGGAGCCCAATACTCGCTTATAATCTTATATTATCAATACTAGCTTCTTTTCCCAACAAGGTGAGTTTCGTAGCTCCCTACTCAATAGAGATTCGGGCTGAAAAGTGTACATATACGTGTTTGTTGGATTGTCTGGTTGATTTGATTGACTGTCTAGTTAATTTCTGATTAATTGTCGATTGATAGATAGTTTTGATTGATTGTGTGATGGTTTACGAATGTGATTGTGATACTGTAATTTATTAGGATAGAAGTACATACATGGAAGTCGATTTTACTTTCAAAGAGTTTTAGATGTGGTGGGAAGGCTGCGGATGACCCTATACATAAGCATCTAGAACTTGATGAAAGTAAAATCCTCCGAAGTGTATATACGCGTTGTTTAGAGTAAATGATGGACTTGGGAATACGTTTGGAATAGACATGAATGCCTTCATATACTTGACTTGTGTGATACGCACTCATTCATACTTTTATCGTTGTATTGATGAACTTACGAATTAATAGTAGTCGATTGAATGTTTGACTGAATGATTGAATGACGAGTTGGTTTATAAGTTTATTTGACTTGGTTTAAGTTTGTAGAGTGACATTTATGGTATTATGATGTACATTGATAGGTTGTGGACGCGTGGAGCCCAATACTCGCTTATAATCTTATATTATCAATACTAGCTTCTTTTCCCAACAAGGTGAGTTTCGTAGCTCCCTACTCAATAGAGATTCGGGCTGAAAAGTGTACATATACGTGTTTGTTGGATTGTCTGGTTGATTTGATTGACTGTCTAGTTAATTTCTGATTAATTGTCGATTGATAGATAGTTTTGATTGATTGTGTGATGGTTTACGAATGTGATTGTGATACTGTAATTTATTAGGATAGAAGTACATACATGGAAGTCGATTTTACTTTCAAAGAGTTTTAGATGTGGTGGGAAGGCTGCGGATGACCCTATACATAAGCATCTAGAACTTGATGAAAGTAAAATCCTCCGAAGTGTATATACGCGTTGTTTAGAGTAAATGATGGACTTGGGAATACGTTTGGAATAGACATGAATGCCTTGATATACTTGACTTGTGTGATACGCACTCATTCATACTTTTATCGTTGTATTGATGAACTTACGAATTAATAGTAGTCGATTGAATGTTTGACTGAATGATTGAATGACGAGTTGGTTTATAAGTTTATTTGACTTGGTTTAAGTTTGTAAAGTATTTCATTAAATTTAGGATAGACGTACATACATGGAAGTCGATTTTACTTTCAAAGAGTTTTAGATGTGGTGGGAAGGCTGCGGGTGACCCTATATATAAGCATCTAGGGCTCGAAGAAAGCAGAATCCTCCTAAATGTATATACGTATAGTTTGGTTTGAATTGTGATTGATGGTTTACGGTTGATGAATTGTGTTTATTGGTCGATAATTGGTGAATTTGTGATTGATGCATATACGCGGTTTACACGCAAGCATGCTCTATATACGCGGTTTACACGCAAGCATGCTCTATATACGCGGTTTACACGCAAGCATACTCTTTATACGCGGTTTACACGCATGTATATTCTGGTTACGCGGTTTACACGCATGTATATTCTTTACGCGGTTTACACGCAAGCACACCCTATTTGGTGCATTTGTGACATTGTTGTTACAAAATTGATTTACATTATGGATATGCATACATGCGATATATGATTTGATATTTACATCATTTGTGCACGTTTATTACACGTTTACTTATATTGTGTAATCTTGATTGAGGACGATATTGCGTTACATAGAGGCTCATTGTAAGTCATGTTTCGCCTCTACTTGTATACTGTGTTTATTGACAATGGTTTATTTTGGGCCATTACTACGAACTCACCAATCTTGTGTTGACTATGCTTAGTACACTTTTCAGGTAATTAGGTTATCCTCGGACGTGGAGTTTAGTTGCTTGCTTGCTGTTAAACCCGGGCTTTGGACCTTATGAATCAAGGATTCATCGACCTTCTCTTTTGCATTATACTTAGGATCGATTTGCCATCTTCTGGATGTTCTTTTGTAAACTGTGATGGTTATTTGCTCCTTATGTATTTTGGTACTTGTTTCGTTTTGTAATGGATTCACTGAATCTTTATTTGCATTTAGTTCTTGTTCTATTATAATTCCACCTTGCGCTATATGATTTCCGTAATATTTCGAGCCCTGGCTTGGGGTGTTACAGTATGTATTATATATTCTATATTTATTTAATTATTTAGTTTAATTATATTAGTTAATGATAGTCAGCCCAGCTGGTTAAAGACACTCACGATTTTATCTAAGTTCTTGAGTTTGATCCATATTCATAAATTCACTTTAATAATATATGTCATTTGGGCATTGTCTTGTAAAGCATTACGTTTATTGTATGCGGCAACATATATGTACTATTTTACATTGACCTTTTTAACACATTCTAATATACATATATGCTTAAAAGTTGGAACTCACCTAATGGGTTTTGTTTTTTTTATAAATAATTTAGGACTCTGTTGTTATATATATATTGTAAATACCAATTGATAAAAGGGTATACCTGGAATAATAATAAAGGCGAAACAAACGTAATAAATCTCGAACCACTTTGAAAGTTTTCGACTTTTCTTATTATTAATGAAGATAATAACTAATACAAAAAAATACATATATTTTTATTCTACGTTTTCTTGAAATGATTAAAACATTAAATTAATCAAGAAACATAGAAAATTATCTATTTAACATTTATTAGTAATATAAATATGTATTTTCAAATTTATTAATTCATTATTATATTTTAATAATACCTGGTTATGAAGGTGTGATTAAATTTAAACTGTGACCATGTAAATTGCAAAAATATAAAAGTTTTAAATACCATAAATCTTTTATCCCGTATACATGTGAATGACTCAATTCATAACTCGATAGATATTTCTTATAACAAAGTTCACAAGTGCATAAGTACACATGTTTTATACACATTTGACCCAATTTGAGTTTGTTTCTCTAAATAGTGGATAACTTAAAATTTTAAGTAATACAAGTTGACTTATTGTAAAAACATTGTTTATCTTGATATAATTAAAGAATATAAAAACAATTTAATTAATGAAAATTATTTTTCTGATAACCGTGTAGATTTGTAACCGAAAAAGATAATCATGGGAATTATACTAAGTTGTTATTTATTTAAATTGATTTTATTAAATTACAATATTATCCCTACACATATTAAATAAATGATAGTTTCATGGTTCTCAACATATTTTTGGTTCTCATTTTAATTTTATACGTAAATTGATACTTGAATTTGTAATATATAAACCTAATATGTTTTTTGAGAATTGTATTCCCCCATCTCCTTCAAATTTTATATATAATCATTTGAGCTTTTGGATTTTTTTAAATTTGACCGTTTTGCTTGTGTTATAATAATATTTGATGTAAAATATATGAATAGATAGAGCCTTAAATGTATTTGCGTTGATATAATTTTAATCGAATTTTATAAAAAACAAACACAAGTTTGACCGTCAAAGTTGAAAAAGAAGACGAAAAAAACAAATTAAAATATTCTAAATCGGGATGGATGAACTATTATACTAAGTGAATATGTTTTAATTCTAAATCATAATTATAGAAAGATATAAGAAACATATCTTCAAACCATATACAATAAAACATTTTCAAATAACAATTGTATTTTAATATGTCTTTTTTATAACTATTAATTCTGTTATTATAAATATATAACATGTTTATCTCGCGTATTACGCGGGAAAATAATCATAGTTAATTTATAAAATAACAATTTTTTAAAATATTTTCATTATCACCTCTATATCACTTTACATTCGTATCAATTTATGTTACTCAACAATCATCATTATAGACATAGATACAGCCTGGCTTAGTAGTTGCAGTAGTCATTTGATCATTCAATCAATTAATTTGAATATTTGATCACACCTAATAACATTGATTGTTAGAAAATCAGCTGAATCCAAAATCAGTGAATCACACACAGTTGACTGGCAATTATGGAGGATGATGACATGGATTCCTTATTTGAGGGTATGGTTCTCTTCAATCTTCTTCTTCTTCTTCCTCATCTCAATTACCATTACAATCCTCACTAAATAATAATACTACTCTTGTTACTAACAATAATAATGATAATGTTCTTGAATTACCTAATAATAATATTAATGATAATTATAATCAGCAGCAACCACCGCCTCAATCACCAACTCCGGCCACCGTTACAACTGCCGGAGCTCAATTTGAGCCACTTGATGAAAACCTATTTTCCGATCTAACTCTATTAGTTCCACCTCTACCTCTAACTCAAAACGACGACATTTCTTCCGATAATCATCCTCCGATTTCGCCTTCATCTTCATCTACATCGTCTCGCAGTACTACTTTTGATGCTGCCACGTCAGCACCGGCATCATTAGCATCGCCGTCACCGTCACAGACGTCAGTTGCTGGCACTCGATCGCTTACTTCGCAAATTTCGTCTACTAGGAAGAAGAAGAAAGCCGGATTACGGATCGGTTACGGCAGATCAGCGGTCCAGTCGCACGATTCTTCTGTTGATGTGGATGATTCGCAGCCGTCGGTGTCATCGCCTGTTGTTGTTTCTGAAGAAAAATCTGCACCAGTGGAAGAAAAAGCTGGACTAGTGGAAGCACAGCAGGAAAAGCAAGCAGTTTCTGAATCCGAAATTAGTACAGAATCGAACGTAGCGGAAGCCATGACTGCAGAAGTCGAAGAACAGGTTTCGATGTTGAAAGATGTGTCAAATGAAAAAGAAGAAGAGGTTACACCAGTTATAATTAAAGAGGATTCGATAGAAATGAGATATGATAAGATTAAGCAACAGATTGCCGAGAAGCTGAATCGTGCTCGGGAAGCGGTGGTTTCTGTGTCAGTTAAACGGAAGGAGGTTATTAGGAAGAGAAGGAAAGCTGCAGAGGAATTGAATCTTGTGTCTGCTAAATATAAGGAAATGGAGAAGGAATTGGAGGAAGCGGTTGAGTCTGAGGATTTTGAGACTGCTGAAAGGGTTAGTGATGGTCTTGCATCGGCTGAGAAGAATAAGGAGGATCTTTTGATTGTGTTGCGAGATGCTGAAGCCGAATGTGATGATGTTGATTCTAAGATGCAAGAGGCTTTGGAGTTGCAGATTGTGGCTGAAGAAGAATGTGCGGCTCTGCTAAAAGGCTTTGCAGTGGTGAGTTTGCTATTTTTGTTGTCAAATTATATAATTGTATATCATTTAGTTAGCAACTTTTCACAATTTTGTATGTTTCCCTGCTGCTCTTGATTTAGATGATATAATATATCGAAGACTTATGTAGATTGTTAATACTTAATAGTTTCATAGATATCGATTACATATACATATGAAGTTTAAGAGCTAAATTAAAGTGATGACGTCAATACGTCATAACAGACTCATAGTAAGAAATTAGAATGTGGTTTTAACTTTGAAGTGTTATACAACATGGGCTTCTAACTCTAGTATGATTCTATCTGTTAAACACTCTTTATTAGAGTATAGATATTCATTATATTCAAAAAGCTTTTAGCCCATAAATGATCATGGACTAATTACTTCCTAAACCTGGCTCTCCTATTATCCTTCTGAAAGTTATCAACAGAAAGTTTTGACAGATATAGAAAATTACTCTATCTATACTATATTATAAAGCAAATTCACTTTTGATTTTCAACATTGAACTTAAAATTTCAATATTGATTTTAAGTTTCAACAATGTACACATTCTATTGCATGATGTACCATACATCATAGCCACATTACATCAATAACTTCCACTACTCACCGGCGCCACCACCACCACCACCAATCTCCGCCACCACCACCACCACCAATCTCCGCCACCACCACCGCCGCTCGCCGCCACCACCACCACCACCACTCCGCCGCCACCACCGCCGCTCGCCGCCACCACCACCCGTCACCACCACCACCGCCGCCACCACCACCACCACCGCCACCACCACCACCACCACCACCACCACCACCAATCTCCGCCGCCACCACCGCCGCTCGCCGCCACCACCACCACCACCAATCTCCGCCGCCACCACCGCCGCTCGCCGCCACCACCACCCCACCACCACCACCAATCTCCGCCGCCACCACCGCCGCTCGCCGCCACCACCACCCGTCACCACCACCACCGCCACCACCACCACCAATCTCCGCCGCCACCACCGCCGCTCGCCGCCACCACCACCACCACCACCACCACCACCACCACCAATCTCCGCCGCCACCACCGCCGCTCGCCGCCACCACCACCACCACCAATCTTCGCCGCCACCACCGCCGCTCGCCGCCACCACCACCCGTCACCGCCACCACCGCCGCCACCAATCTCCGCCGCCACCACCGCCGCTCGCCGCCACCACCACCACCAATCTCCGCCGCCACCACCGCCGCTCGCCGCCACCACCACCACCACCACCAATCTCCGCCGCCACCACCGCCGCTCGCCGCCACCACCACCCGTCACCGCCGCCACCGCCACCGCCACCACCACCACCGCCACCACCACCACCACCACCACCACCACCACCACCACCAATCTCCGCCGCCACCACCGCCGCTCGCCGCCACCACCACCACCACTCCGCCGCCACCACCACCACCACCACCACCACCATCCGCCGCCACCACCACCACCACCAATCTCCGCCGCCACCACCCCACCACTCCGCCGCCACCACCACCACCAACCCGCCGCCACCACCACCACCACCACCACCACACCATCTCGCCGCCACCACCACCACCACCACCAATCTCCGCCGCCACCACCACCACCACCACCGCCGCCACCACCCCACCTCCGCCGCCACCACCACCACCACCAATCTCCGCCGCCACCACCACCACCACCACCACCACCAATCTCCGCCGCCACCACCGCCGCTCGCCGCCACCACCACCACCACCAATCTCCGCCGCCACCACCGCCGCTCGCCGCCACCACCACCACCAATCTCCGCCGCCACCACCGCCGCTCGCCGCCACCACCACCACCACCACCGCCGCCACCACCACCACACTCCGCCGCCACCACCACCACCAATCCGCCGCCACCACCGCCGCTCGCCGCCACCACCACCCCACCCGCCGCCACCACCACCACCACCACCACCAATTCCGCCGCCACCACCACCACCACCACCACCACCACCAATCTCCGCCGCCACCACCGCCGCTCGCCGCCACCACCACCACCACCAATCTCCGCCGCCACCACCGCCGCTCGCCGCCACCACCGCCGCTCGCCGCCACCACCACCACCACTCCGCCGCCACCACCACCACCACCACCACCATCTCCGCCGCCACCACCACCACCAATCTCCGCCGCCACCACCGCCGCTCGCCGCCACCACCACCACCACCACCCGCCGCCACCACCACCACCACCACCATCTCGCCGCCACCACCACCACCATCCGCCGCCACCACCACCACCAATCTCCGCCGCCACCACCACCACCACCACCAATCTCCGCCGCCACCACCACCCCTCCGCCGCCACCACCACCACCACCGCCGCCACCACCGCCGCACGCCAACAACTGCTATAAAATTGTGTTCTGGATATGGCTTGGAGAAATCACAAATGTGATAAGGATTATAGCCATAGAGAACACTATTTTTTGGTGTGAATCTTATTGGGTTAATTGTTCATGTGTTGATAATCATAAGGATTATTTTCAATATCTATTTTATAATTGTCCTTAAAACAAGTATTATCTCTATGATTTACGTTGTTGGTTTTATATATGAAGAAATGATAGAACTTGAATGATATTTTAGTCAGCAATAATGATAATAGGAAAGGTATGCATAGTTTCTTTGCTTTTGAGAAGGCAGCCGGCCTTCTAAAATGACCTACATTCAAAAGGTTGGGTCTCATCAATGATTGTTTAACTTAACCTAAATGAATAATGAAATCAAGCATCATCTACTAATACCCCTAACCATACATATACTGCTATACATACTCTCATAATTAAGGATATAACAAGATTGCCATATGTAAATAAAGCAATAGCATAATACCCCTCTTAGCCATTGAAATAGCATAGTTTCCATATTTTGGGCCTGTAGTCCTCACAGTTGATGATTAAGAGATTCTAGTTTTTTGGTGAAAATTGGAAACCTGGCTTGTTTACTGTTTACTTAACCTTTTCTCTTTACCCCAATTCTAGCTTAATAAGCAACCATTTATCCATAGCTATTGTAGAACGAGACCTTCATATGCTGTCACATCATCAATTCCTACATTGAAAACTGATCTACTGCCATAATCAAGTCAAACCTTGAATCGTGTCCGCCATCATAGGGGATGTGCAAGATTGATGTTAAGAATGTAAAAAGTATGAATAGCTTCAGTTTCAGGAAAAAGAGGTTTTTACTGCGTATATGGTAACCTAGCCTGAGGAATCTCAACCTTGATCTTACAAGTTGAGGATCTCTTATTTGTGACCAATCACGAGGTAGAGAAGGAATCTGTTGTTGGAACTTAAAAACAAAGATTGAGAAGCCAACTAGAGTCAGATAGATTGGATAATAGGTTTAAACTTATTAAGGCCGGGTCATGCAACAGTTTTGTTAGATAGCTTAGATAATAATTACTATACTAAACAAGATTATTAAAACTGTGTGTCTAAAATAATAAATTATTAAATTAGTTAAGGGTGTTTTAAGCATTCGAATATCGAAAACACTTTGGGTGGCTTTTGACCGATTGAGTTGCTTGACCCATTTCACTTGTTTCTTTTCTAGCTAAGGTTTTAAATGTTACCTGTGGGACCTGTCAAAGGTAACATTCAACTCAAAATTCCCCATTTTTCTATAGATTGGTTGATGTTGATGCCTATATATCTATCCCATTCACATAATCACGTCCATAATCTAAATTGATGAGTACAAGAATATGATTACAGCTCAAATCAAACAAATGGAGAGAGAGAGGTTCAAATATAAACTTAAAGATGAAATAAATAACAAAAGAATGGTTGGTTTTCGGATTCAGAAGGTCATTTGGTTTGCGTCAGTTGGGTTTTGACCTACTAATAAACCACCCAATACCCAAACCAAATTTAAAATCACCCAAGCCAAACCATCCAGATAAGGTTTCAGATTAATTGGTTTTAGATTTCCCAAATAAAATAATTTCAAAGTTTGATATACTTTATCTTGAATAATGATACTATAAACTCGAGTCTATATCCTTTTAGTTATTAATATTGAAATATTTGGATAATTATATGTGCATTTGGAGTTATTCGGATTAGGTTGTTTTGATAATTAGAGTTGTATTAAACCCTAATGGATTTGGTTATTTGAAATTTTGTTAATCACAAATGTTTTTCCGGTTTTGGGTGGGGCCTGAATATAAATTGCATAAACCAAAACCGAACCATTAAACCAATTTCTTGTTCAGTTTCACCCAACAATTTGAATGGCCCGTATAACAAATGGATCGGGTGAGTTATTCGGTTAACCCCGAATAATGAACACACATAGATTAGGCATATTGATTTTGTTATTGCTGTTTTGCTGGTTTTGTTTTCACATGAGATTAAGCATATTGATTTTGTTATTCCACAACATCCTCTCGAAACATCTGGCATGTATAGTTAGGCATTTGGTCTTTCTCTATCTAAGGAACAACTTCCAGACTTAACTAATCAACTTCAAGCGTTAGAAGATTGAGAATAAAATATAGATCCCGGTCTCTATTTGGTGTGAAGCCTTAAAACCAAATGCTTAATCTCGATGGACTGACGATTGTTTTCAGGATGCTGATCATGATGCAGATTCTGTAATTTCAAGTGCCCAAACTAAGACATCAGAAGAAATGGAGAAGTGGTATACCTTATCTGAAGCTTTAGAGGTGAAGAAAATGGAAGTGGAAATCGAATCACATGTTTTATCAGGGGCCCGCCAAGTGCTGGATGATTCCATTGAACACGTAGTCAAGGATGACAAAGAAGAAAGTCAACTCCTACACAAGAAAAAAAAGATCTTAGCAGAGGAATTGCAAGAATTGCTTGAGTTAGTCAAACAAAAAGATGCAGAAATATCAGAAAACGATTTAAACATTGAAAATGTAGAGAAAAGAATGGCTGAGGCAGTCTCTAGCTTCCATGAGGCACAAACAAAGATTCATTCAAAATCTGAAAATCTTCAATCAGGCCTCTCTCAATTGGAATTAGAAAATGATGATTTGGCCAGAAAAAAGAAGGAAATTGACGATTTTCTTCTTCAGGAAGAATCCAGAGGTTCAAAAATCAAGCAACTTGGGAAAGTTTCAACAGATGAAGCTCACATGTACCAAGAAGTCATACACCTGCGTAAGACCTTGATAGAATTCATCTCAAAATCACAGGAAGATAAAACAAGGCTAGCTAAGACTGAGCAAAAGCTGTTTGATGATATCCAAATGCTCAAACAAGACATTTCTGCTGTGAGAGCTTCTCTTCAGGTTAGTCCTCAAACCCAAAAGATGATTAATTCAAATATCAACTTAATCCAATCAAGATTCAAGATTTGTGCAACTTTTGGGGGGAAAATGATGCAACGGTTGGAGCATTGTAAAACGGGTTTCACAATGCATGTGATTCAGGACACATCTTGTGCATCTTTTAAGCACTTACCTTTTTTTGGTGCAAGATGGGTGGGAAGGGGAGGTTGGGTTAGGGCCTGAATGGGCTTTGTTTGAAGCAGGTCCTTCTTTTAGTATGGGCTCAAATGGTCTGTCTGGTTGAGTTGAGCTGCAAATGCTGTGTCCATTTTTAACTGGTTTCCATATATAATTAGGGTTTATTGTTAATGAAACAATATTATTAGATACCAACTTATTATAGTAGTAATAATCTAAATCTTTGAAAAAAACCAACAGGAGGTTGTATACTTGTATCCATAAAAAATAGTCGTGAAACAACTTTGAACCTATTTGACTTGCTCGACCTGTCTGAACTGTTTGAGATAAATCCAAACTGGACCACAAAATTGCCACATATACTTTTGGTATAGCATGTAAACTATAGTTTCTGATTTTGAGACAAAATCATAATCTTGTAGCAATGCTATTCTTATAAACTAATTTTGTAATTGTTTCAGGATCTATCTTCAATGAAATCAGGAACCCAGCAAACAATTGAATCTTCAAAGCAGAGGATTCTTTTCATAGAAAAAAGAGTTCCAGAGATAGAATCTGAAAAGAGAGTTGCTGCTACTGCAAGAAACTTCAAGGAAGCAGCACGGATAGCCAATGAGGCAAAGGCATTGTATGTTGAAAAAGAAACACTGCAAATTAAAGTAGAGGAAGCCATATCTGAGCTAAAGAAAATAGAAGACGATATTAACCAAAATGTGGAGAAATTACATGAAAAAGAACAAAATATTTCATCAATGGAGAAAGAATTAGAAAGTGTTAGATACCAACGACTAATTCTCCTTGCTGGTGCTGCCATGGCCGAAAGATCAGCTGCTATAGAGTTGGGTGATACTGAAGAAGCTGATATATTGCTCAAGGAAGCTCAGGCTGCAGAAGTCGAAGCTAAAAAGATTCAGAAAACCCATAAAGAGGATGAGTTTGAAAGTATTCCAAAATCGTTTATTGTCATGGAACTTGTTTCCACTCTTGATAAGAAGCAGCTTGCGGAACTGGCAGCATCTACTCAGGTGGGCGCACCATAGAAAATGCTGTATTTATCTGATATATTGAAGTTCTCAAGAGAAAAGGATATCACATTGATTAAAAGGAAATCTGAGCACAAGAAGATGTTCGATGTTAATAGGGTTGAGTTCTGCTCCAAGGTTCATATTACGATGGTCAAGATAGAGGTTTTTGACCTATTCTTTTTCTTTTATTTCTAATCCACCCATGTTTTGTATTGGGATTTTGACTTCAATATCATTGATCTATTAGTCTGTGATTTTTATACATTGTTGTATAAACAATTGAACTTGATGTTGTTTTCTACCCTTTGTCTATAATATTGTTGAGGAGGAAATCCCCTCATTGAGAGTTTGGGACTCTTAAAATGAAATACATTTTGTGTTGTGTTTAAAGCCGTTGTTTAGTCGTGTATCGTATAATCTTGGATCTGATGATTTGGGAGCTGATGTATGACACCGTGACTAAGAACAAGAAAATAAATAGGGCTTGGATGAAGTTGCCACTATCGAGTCTGACAACCTGATAAAATTATGGCTAAACTACATAAACACCACTGTGATCAATTAGATTGGTGAAAGATGATGTTAGTGGTGATAGAGCAGCAGCACAATACTAAGAACAATCTACGATCGACCCCTTTATAGTTGTAAACACTCCAAATAAGCTTCATATTGTATATTCAACACAAGGTCTAGAATTAAGCTTGAACCTTTCTTCTCCTGAGCTAGAGCATGCATTATAAAGAGCTATTAAAACAAGTTCGAACTTGGTCCTAGACCAGAGAATTCAGTATGGTATCCTTGATGCTACCCACTTAGAATATGTTTTCTAGTTTGCTCTATGCAAGGTCAATGGTGAAACTTTTTTTTTTTGTTGGTGAAACTTGTTTGATCTAGCAAGTAGCAATACTGCAGATGATCCATTAACTGAAAGATTGAAATGAGGGCAAATTATATATACTATGCTTTCATAAAAGTAAATTACAAATAATTAGTCTGAAATAGAAAAAAGGTACAAGTTATTTGAAATAAAATTTACACAAATCTACAAATAATAATGTTGAGAGGTAGAAAGAGATTGAGAAAACCAAACAACTGCTTCATATAAATAATAAAATCTATTGACTTTGACATAAGAATTTCTATAACTGCATAAGCAATTAGCTTGACCTACATAAAAAACTATGGAGATTCCAATTCCTCACCTTTAACATCTGATCTTTGAATGCACATTAATGAAGGGCATAGGGGTAAAAAAAAAACAAAACAAACATAATAAAACATTGAAAGAACAGTAAAAATATGATTTCTAATGAGAGTTTTGAATCTTTCTATTTAGATTCACCAAGCTCCTGATCCCTAATTGTACCTTTCTCCAATCCATCCTTCAATAAATTTAATTCTTCTTCAGTCAAACTGTGCTTAGTATGGGGTAAGGTCTTGTTACTGGCCTTTTCAACCTCTACTGCCCAACTATAGATTACCATGCCAGCAACTGCAACAAGCATTCCGAGAATATTCTTGAAGGTCAACTCTGAGTCAAACAATAGCCATCCCAAGGTCAACACAGCTACTGTTTTCATGTGACCCAAAACCTGGAATGAAACAGCAGAAAATCTTCCAATGCATAGATATTGGCTAATGTTGCAGAAAACCGCTAATGAGCATGAAATGAGTATGAAAACCTGCAATTAGTTATATTGAGTTAGAGGCACGGTTCCGCAAATTAATTGTAATGATAGAAAAAGGAGGAAAGGATATTTTTTCTTACAATTGCACCAGAAGATATGGTCTTCATGTAGTTTGTTATGAGTCTTCCACTTAGATAATAGTCGATGAAAGGACCAAATACAAGAAGTGAGACAGCCTGAATAGGAGCTGTTTTACTCAACAATTCAAAAGCTCCGACGGAATACTTCTTCTGCAAAGAGCCTATAGACTGCACCGATGTAATCAAATAATTATTTTCAAGATCAATCTAAAATTGCAGAAAAAGGAGACAAATAGTGGTGCCAGTTAATCATTTTATGCTTAAAGTAGTATTGCTTTCTAATCATATACTCGTATCTAGAGAATTAGTTATTCATAATCTTTTGTAAGAAACTGGACAGATATATTTATTTCCGATTCAACTCAACCTTACCCAGGTGATCAATCCCATACCAAAAGTTACCCTTTGACCCATTACCCAACCCACCCATCTTGGCCACCTAGTCTGGTCCTCTAGAGTCTAGAGACAACATTTTATACTAGGTGGACAACAGAAAATACTACAGAGATCGTAGAGAAGGTCCGGTTGATAAGATATTCTGTTTCTTATACCATTTGATGTACTATCACATGTATTTTAGAGTCTTATACAATATTAGGATTATTGTAAGAGATGCTTTTTAGCAAATAAACAAAATAAAGGGTCTATGTTTTCTAGTTAATCTAAATTTATGAAAATAGATCATAAGCACTCCGTCTGTCCTAAAGCCATTGTCCACCTTTCAATTTTAGTTTGTCCCAAAATAATGGTCCATTTCTAAGAGTGAAGAGGTATAACTCACCAAGTTTCTCATTCTAACCCGACATTACACTTATCACAGATTCACAGTTATGCTTGAATTACTAAAAGGGTAAAACTTGCATTCAATAAACTAAAGCTGTATATATTTGTATAGTTTAAAAACTGTGTTCTTTTTCATTGTGGACAACTGATTATGCACAGATGGAGTATATTATACGAATCAATAGTAAGAAGAAATAACACTTAATCAAAGGGGATAAAAGATGCATGTACTCACAATTTGTTGCAATGATGTTGCCAACACTGCTACACACGCACATATAAAACCTTTGGCATTAACCTTGACATCAGTCACGGTGCAAACACCAACGCCTATAACCACAACCACAACAGCCACTTTGACTTCCTTTGAATAACGCTTACTATGAAGAATCCACTCCATCACACAAACCACTGGAATCATGCTCAGTTTAGAAATCTACATGGAAGGAAAACATAGTATTAGTCAAGGATGCAGCTTACATCATGGAATTATACAAACATTTATCAACTGATAGGGGGTGTTTAGATGTGTGCATGGATGATGTGATGTTCAACAATCAGAATCAGATAATCTGCTTGTTCTTTTGTTGTTTGAATTTGTATAATCAGATAATCAGTTGTTTGAGTGTTATACAAATTACGATTATTTAAGAAACACATACAAAAAATGACCTAAATGAACATTCTTGTGAAAAATAAGAGGTCTTGAGAGACGGGAGAAAAATTCTCCTAAGTTAGGTTTAGAAAGTGGTTAATTATGTTATTTTATTTTATCCTTCGAATACCAGTTTAATTATACTAGTGGTATGTTGCAGCTAGTATGAAACTCATTATTGAAATGTGACTATTTGACCTGACTATTACAACTGCAAGTATCAATAGTCATATAACCAGCACCAGGACGTAAATTCATAGACCACCATAGTATAGTATAACATATATACAAAGTAATGAAGAGCTCCATACTTGGTAAAAACCAACAGAATTCAACATAAGACTGAGGTTCATCCCTGTAATCGACATATTTGCAACAATTGAAAACCAGAGAAGTTCCCACAAAGGCACATGCTTTGATGTAGTGTATCCACTAGAATTTGACACAAAACCGACCAGTGCAGTTACAGCAAAGTGAAATCCCGTTAATGTCGTAGCTGCAGAAACCAACATGACACTAAACCCAATCAGTAAAGACACCATAACTTGGCATAATAAAATCTAGATCTCATATAGTAAGCACACACTTCAGAAACAGAAATATACCACAATCTCTTCTATTCATAACAAATATATGGAAATCAATTACCAGTGTTCAAATCTAAGTAACTACAAGACAATGTGTTAGTTGAGACTTCGCTTCCTACAATGTTTCATCGATCTATACAATAAATTCAGCTTTATACAGATCTTTCAAACTAGATGCAAGAATAACTTGTATTCATTACAAATCTTTGAATACCGCTATCATTAAGATCCGGAAGACCATATACTACAAAATGAGGCAGTTAATACTCATTTTTCATTAAAGTTTATATATAACGAATCCAAACTATATACAATCCTTGCATAATAAAAGCAATGCAAGCACCATAATGTCTAGTAATAAACGCGTAAAAGTATAGACAAAAAGCTGAGCTTAACTTAATGATTGAATTGCCAAGTTAAAGATCTGAGGAAGTAAATACTAAATTTCCTAAAAAAGCGTTATCGATCTACATATGGGATCCAGCTAAATTCAAATCCTTACAGATCCAACACATAGATTATAAACACTTAACTTGAATATGACTCCAAAAGCCCTAACCCTAATTACACATAGTAATGATCACAATGATATAGTGTTGAGCTGAAATTAGGAAGGGAGAATAATCAAACAGTTGGCAGCAATACAGATCTACTATACAAATAGTTATAGATGTATAGATATAGATAAATGTATCTATATATATATATATAATTGGAATTGAAAATTGAGAAAAATGAGAGAGGGAGAGATCTGAGGGAGGAAGTAAAAAGAGTACCGAAAGTGAAGGAATAGCCGTTGGCGGACATGAGTTGTTTATTAGCCATAATAATACCGACGGAGCTGATTACATTCATGGCCCATGCTCCTACATCCGATACCGGCGACGATGATTTCTTCTCGTTTTCCATTTCTTTCACTTAATTTCTCTCTCTCTCTCTCTCTCTCACACAGAGAATAGAATAGATATAGGAGAGATTTCAAGAGAAAGAATATCGGATATGCGACCGACGGCAATTTCAAAGAGTCCAAATGTTTGTGTGTGTGATTTGAAAGATTGTGAGTTGAATATGTAAGACCACCACCACGATTGACAGCAAATTTTTATTATTATTATTTAAATATAAAAATATTAACTAATACTTATATATATGTATGTGTATAGATGTATGTATATGGTATATATATAGGTAGATATGTGGTGCGGTGGTGATCTAGTCTTTCTTTCAGCCGACGATGAAGACAAGATCCATTTGGTGCTAAATTTATTATACATGGAATAATATGTATTTATATTTTGTATAAAAATTTATATTTATTTCTATATATGATATGTATTGATTGGAGTTGAAGTTTGATGTAGCTAGTTGCTTGTCACTTTATTTGGGGTAAACACTATGTTTATAGTTACTAAATAATCAATACTTGTGTAGTTCTTATCGCCTTTAATGATATCAATAAATGCCAATCCTTGTCAAATAAAGTGGCGAGGCATGATTTATTTCGTCATGATTTATTCCGAATAACTAAGCATTATATGTTTGTTGTTAAATAAAATTATATCAACGAAACAGCTTTGAGATCCTTAATCCGACCTGATAGGAGTTTGAATTATTTGTTTGTGTACTCAGATACAGTGGCGGATCCAGGAATTTTAGATGACGGGGGCCTGAATTTATACGAGTACCTTACTAAAAAAATTCGAGTAGGTTTTTATTGCTTGTTGGGTTTTTGTTGAACGATTTGGTGTATTTTGGTTTGGGGTTAGATTATTACAAGTATTTAGACTCTAATTCTCGCTACTTTTATTACTTGGCAAAGTCACATATAAATACACAAAAAAACAGATGTGAATAGCCCGTGTACATTGTACAGGATCAGAGCATTACAAAAAGAAATGAAACTACTTAAAAATGGGGTAACTACAATAGACACTTTTTGACATAATAATAAGAATAAACACAATAAACATAACTAACAATTTAATTAATACATGGACACAAAAGAACTATATATGCATGCAATTCTCTAACAAGTTAAGGTCTAGTATTAAAATAAATAAACTTATTACGGTAACAATTTTGAGTTTAGGGTGGGGTGGTCTAACTCATCATTGAATCCGCCAATGCTCAGATATAAACATCTTTCAAATTTTGGTCTAATTGAATAAATTTTTCAAATTTAATATTTTTTTTATCACTTTGAGATATTATGTCATATGTTTATTTTTTAATTTTTTTTACTTTTAAAACTATTGATACTTCTCTTGTAAGTAATTATATAGTTGTTTTCTGTTTATGTTAAAAAACTCGAATCAATGTTTGTTAGTGACTTTATCATATTTGTATACAAGACTTTGTTGTATAAAAACATGTTCCACAACAACGTGCGGATAAAATAACTAGTTTTATAACTGAAAAGACATTATATACGTGTTAACGTTTCACGTCAACAATTACCCATGATTCAAATGGTGAGTAATCAATGTTTTACAGAGACGGTGGGGGTTTGATCCCTCCTAAGCACTCAAAAGTTGCACATGTTTGGATTTCCCTTGAGGGCTTTGTTACGTTTCTACATCAAAGTAAAATATAGTACTTAGTTCTTTTTTCTTTCATTTAATAATGCCTATTGGTGTTCCAAAAGTACCTTTTCGAAGTCCTGGAGAGGAAGATGGCAACTTGGTCGTTGAATGTAGTGTAACCCGAATTAAGACTACTGATTATCCTAGTCTGAGTAGGCTCTCACCTTTGGGTGATAGAAGACAAGTCTCAACTCAAAGATTACCGTCACAAAAAATTACTTCACATTATTTTATTTAATCTACAAAAAACAGTTACACAGTTATAACACGAATTACACTATGCTTTTCCTCTCTTACACTGTTATCGTCAAAAGAAATTTGTTATCAAACATCATCGATGAGTGTCGAGAAACATCAATATTAGAATCAAGAAAACTAGAAAAGATACAAAGACACTAACAAAAACTACTTATCAATGATATCATGTCATTTGATTACGTGCAATTAGCATGTTGTATTATTTACCAAATGAGTGGGAAGGAGACATGTTTTTTTCGGAAAAGATTTTATGTTCGAGTTCTACAATAGGTATATTTGGGAGTGACCACAAGTATTTAATATTTACCTATAGTAAGTCCAAAGGAGTTTCCCTTTCCATATCTCTGGATTATATGAGTTTCTTATCAGGTTAACAGAATATATGTTAAACCTTTCATTATCGCCAATGTGGGACTAGCCCACTTGGTAGAGGCTTATGTTTCTTGGGGAGAAGACCAAGGTTTAAACCTTGGCATAGGACAATTTGGGTAATTTAGAAGTAGATTAGATATGGTGTAATAATTTGTTGTTCAACAAAAAAAAACTTTCATTATCCATAATTAATTCACGTTTTAAGAAAATAAGAAAAATAACATGTTGTACTATTTAAAGTGGGTATCTTATTTGTTGGATTAGATGGTCGACATTGATCCATGAACCCTTTCTTTTTTATCCATGTATTTAGATTTTAAGGAAGGTTGACTTAAGATGTCATAATCAATTTAAGATATGTTGGGTGATGTTTCAAGTTACATCCCAATATCCCATACACTATTCTTCTTGATAATGACTTTTATATCCATTTAGGTAATTATCATTATTATAAAATATAATGTGAAATGACCAAATCTTTTTTTCATGATTATGTTAAAATGGTCGCATATACAATACTATAGACTTAGCTTACGTCGTCTTCTCAAGATAAGTTTTTTCTAGACCAAAATCCTAAAATGGTTGCTAGAGACTTTTAATAGACATAAAAGAAAGACATTGATATTTCGAATTGACGGAGCAACAAAAGGTTCACCAGGGTAGTAGATCTACATAATAAGAGAAACTCACAAATGAGTAGTCCTAATGTGATGAAGAGAAGATGATCATCAAGCGAAGAAAGATATGCTTAATTTTGTGATAAAAATAAATGTTTGGAATAAACCTTAGAACGAACTTAAGTTTACTATGAGGGGAAAAAAAGGAATCATTTAAAGTAACTTTTGAAAAATAAGGGTTTGTGAAGATAAAGTACTAAAACCCCCAAAAAATTTCGTTGGTCGTTCAAAAAAAAAAAAAACCCAAAAAATTATACTCCGTATATCGCATTTTTAATTCTATTTTGTCTACTTTATGTCATGTAGAAGTTTCAATTCCACATGTATTAACCACATAAGCTGTGGCCACAAGTTATAAACAAAAACGTCAAACAAGTTCATATAAGCTCCAGCTAGCTTTACTAAACATACAACAAAATTATACAAAAAGTGTACAGGTTTAATATACATAATATTTACTAAAGGAATAGGTTTGCTACAACTTTTTTGTTCAAAAATAAAAAAACATCTTGTTCATATGTAAAAGAGTATTATTTTAAGTCATTTTGAAACAACAATGTTCCACCAGAGTTCAAGTCCGACATCTTACATTTGGGGGGCGTTGTTGAGAATAGTGAGTTACATCTCAGAGTTCAAGTCCGACATCTTACATTTGGGGGGCGTTGTTGAGAATAGTGAGTTACATCTCAGACATTCGTGTAATTCAAGGTAAGAGTAGAGTAGTTTGCAATTCAAAAAAAAAAAAATCATAGAGAGAAAATCAATTCAACCGGTGGCAAAATAATTTATAAAACATGATCAACAAAAGAATTCAAGTATTCACTAATGTATTTAACTACTCTGGTTTTCATGTCACCCAAACTGATTCATAAGCACATCCTACTAATACAATAATACATTATGTGCTTATAGAAACCAAGCTAAAAACCCATTCAAAAGTTATGTATTCACTCAAATACAAACAAATTCAAATCCATTACCACAATGATACATATAAACACATACCATTAAAATCCAACCATCGTCATCATGCTTCTTGTAGTCTTCACTGAAATCTCTGGGCTCCAGGGGGTGCTGTCGGCATTGGAAAGGGGAAGTTTTCTACACCCACAAACTGGGGAGCTTCCACATATGGACTCTACACAAGTATGATATGATTTGATTGTTATACAAAAAAGGGAAAAGTATATGTTGTAACTGTGAAATCAGATAAAGGATATACCGGAGGTGCCATGGTGGTTTGAGAGCTTTGTCCAGATTCCATGTGATCTGGATCAACTCCATCTATATTATGCATGCCAGAGTGTAATATCGGTTCATTTTCATTACCGTTATTTGACTTCACCTTCTGAAACCAAAGCATTTATTTATACATCACATATCAACCAAGAAAATGACATAATGCATCACGTGGAGGTAGCAAACAGGTTGGTACGCACAGATAGGGCGGTCAACACAGACAAGTTTTTGGAAGCTAGTTAACTTTTTACATAAATTAAAAATATTAGTGTACCACATAACATTACTATAGTAATATTTCAATATTTATAAAACTTTTTTAATAAAATAAGTTTGGATGCTTGGTTCAAGAATCATGGAGGAGTGATATTTTGCCCAGTTCAACAGGTTAAGAGTGATATTTTGCCCAGTTCAACAGGTTAAGGATATCAGTATAGGCCTGAGTTTGGCTTTGCTTGTCGGGTAAACATAAGTTGAAGGTTTGCTTGGGTGGGATCAGTTGTTGAAACAACAATGTTCCACCAGAGTTCAAGTCCGACATCTTACATTTGGGGGGCGTTGTTGAGAATAGTGAGTTACATCTCAGAGTTCAAGTCCGACATCTTACATTTGGGGGGCGTTGTTGAGAATAGTGAGTTACATCTCAGAGTTCAAGTCCGACATCTTACATTTGGGGGGCGTTGTTGAGAATAGTGAGTTACATCTCAGAGTTCAAGTCCGACATCTTACATTTGGGGGGCGTTGTTGAGAATAGTGAGTTACATCTCAGAGTTCAAGTCCGACATCTTACATTTGGGGGGCGTTGTTGAGAATAGTGAGTTACATCTCAGAGTTCAAGTCCGACATCTTACATTTGGGGGGCGTTGTTGAGAATAGTGAGTTACATCTCAGAGTTCAAGTCCGACATCTTACATTTGGGGGGCGTTGTTGAGAATAGTGAGTTACATCTCAGAGTTCAAGTCCGACATCTTACATTTGGGGGGCGTTGTTGAGAATAGTGAGTTACATCTCAGAGTTCAAGTCCGACATCTTACATTTGGGGGGCGTTGTTGAGAATAGTGAGTTACATCTCAGAGTTCAAGTCCGACATCTTACATTTGGGGGGCGTTGTTGAGAATAGTGAGTTACATCTCAGAGTTCAAGTCCGACATCTTACATTTGGGGGGCGTTGTTGAGAATAGTGAGTTACATCTCAGAGTTCAAGTCCGACATCTTACATTTGGGGGGCGTTGTTGAGAATAGTGAGTTCACTCAGAGTTCAAGTCCGACATCTTACATTTGGGGGGCGTTGTTGAGAATAGTGAGTTACATCTCAGAGTTCAAGTCCGACATCTTACATTTGGGGGGCGTTGTTGAGAATAGTGAGTTACATCTCAGAGTTCAAGTCCGACATCTTACATTTGGGGGGCGTTGTTGAGAATAGTGAGTTACATCCCAATATCCCATACACTATTCTTCTTGATAATGACTTTTATATCCATTTAGGTAATTATCATTATTATAAAATATAATGTGAAATGACCAAATCTTTTTTTCATGATTATGTTAAAATGGTCGCATATACAATACTATAGACTTAGCTTACGTCGTCTTCTCAAGATAAGTTTTTTCTAGACCAAAATCCTAAAATGGTTGCTAGAGACTTTTAATAGACATAAAAGAAAGACATTGATATTTCGAATTGACGGAGCAACAAAAGGTTCACCAGGGTAGTAGATCTACATAATAAGAGAAACTCACAAATGAGTAGTCCTAATGTGATGAAGAGAAGATGATCATCAAGCGAAGAAAGATATGCTTAATTTTGTGATAAAAATAAATGTTTGGAATAAACCTTAGAACGAACTTAAGTTTACTATGAGGGGAAAAAAAGGAATCATTTAAAGTAACTTTTGAAAAATAAGGGTTTGTGAAGATAAAGTACTAAAACCCCCAAAAAATTTCGTTGGTCGTTCAAAAAAAAAAAAAAACCCAAAAAATTATACTCCGTATATCGCATTTTTAATTCTATTTTGTCTACTTTATGTCATGTAGAAGTTTCAATTCCACATGTATTAACCACATAAGCTGTGGCCACAAGTTATAAACAAAAACGTCAAACAAGTTCATATAAGCTCCAGCTAGCTTTACTAAACATACAACAAAATTATACAAAAAGTGTACAGGTTTAATATACATAATATTTACTAAAGGAATAGGTTTGCTACAACTTTTTTGTTCAAAAATAAAAAAACATCTTGTTCATATGTAAAAGAGTATTATTTTAAGTCATTTTGAAACAACAATGTTCCACCAGAGTTCAAGTCCGACATCTTACATTTGGGGGGCGTTGTTGAGAATAGTGAGTTACATCTCAGACATTCGTGTAATTCAAGGTAAGAGTAGAGTAGTTTGCAATTCAAAAAAAAAAAAATCATAGAGAGAAAATCAATTCAACCGGTGGCAAAATAATTTATAAAACATGATCAACAAAAGAATTCAAGTATTCACTAATGTATTTAACTACTCTGGTTTTCATGTCACCCAAACTGATTCATAAGCACATCCTACTAATACAATAATACATTATGTGCTTATAGAAACCAAGCTAAAAACCCATTCAAAAGTTATGTATTCACTCAAATACAAACAAATTCAAATCCATTACCACAATGATACATATAAACACATACCATTAAAATCCAACCATCGTCATCATGCTTCTTGTAGTCTTCACTGAAATCTCTGGGCTCCAGGGGGTGCTGTCGGCATTGGAAAGGGGAAGTTTTCTACACCCACAAACTGGGGAGCTTCCACATATGGACTCTACACAAGTATGATATGATTTGATTGTTATACAAAAAAGGGAAAAGTATATGTTGTAACTGTGAAATCAGATAAAGGATATACCGGAGGTGCCATGGTGGTTTGAGAGCTTTGTCCAGATTCCATGTGATCTGGATCAACTCCATCTATATTATGCATGCCAGAGTGTAATATCGGTTCATTTTCATTACCGTTATTTGACTTCACCTTCTGAAACCAAAGCATTTATTTATACATCACATATCAACCAAGAAAATGACATAATGCATCACGTGGAGGTAGCAAACAGGTTGGTACGCACAGATAGGGCGGTCAACACAGACAAGTTTTTGGAAGCTAGTTAACTTTTTACATAAATTAAAAATATTAGTGTACCACATAACATTACTATAGTAATATTTCAATATTTATAAAACTTTTTTAATAAAATAAGTTTGGATGCTTGGTTCAAGAATCATGGAGGAGTGATATTTTGCCCAGTTCAACAGGTTAAGAGTGATATTTTGCCCAGTTCAACAGGTTAAGGATATCAGTATAGGCCTGAGTTTGGCTTTGCTTGTCGGGTAAACATAAGTTGAAGGTTTGCTTGGGTGGGATTTCTACAGTTACGTGAAACATAAAGTTAAATTGATATTTTATAACTAAAACTTATTATTTTCCCCTTAGATATTAACATAACCCAAATGAAACTTCCACCGATACCAAGTATAGTTTATAGTGGTTCATGCAAAGTTAAACCACCTAACCAAAAAATGAAACGCAAACTGAAATGGAACTGAGCAGAGCTAGTGCATATTAATGAGTATTTTAGATGAAGAGAGTTGAAATATATTTATGATTGTTATAGCTCCAACACATTTAGGACTTTTTAGGCATTTTGGCTTTCCAGGTTAAACATTAACCAAATGCAGGTTAGCCACATACTTAAGCCAACGGATATGGTAAAATGAGGTTAGTTTAGGTTCAGCTGTTCAGAAGGTTAGGTTTAGGTTCAGCTGTTCAGTCTTAGGCAGACCCGTATATGAGTTTAGATTTCAGGTTTACCAATAAACTTAAGGTTAACCGTATTGCAAAAAACCCTAGGTATACTACACAAAAATACACCTGAAAGATCCGACCAAGAGTCCTCAAGCCCTTTGCTCTTGCACGAAGCTCCTCCTTTTTCACAGTATTATCTTGAAGTACCTGAAAAAGAATACAAATTTATGTAAGTACCATTAAAACATTATATAAACAAAAAAGGGGCAAAGGAGGAATAAGTATACGACCATCTGACAAACTCGAGAAAGTGTGGCTTCAATATCAGCCACATTGAGCTTCCAAAGAGAATCAATCATCAATTTCTTGTGGGACTGCATATATTCTTCAAGTTCTGCTTCTGTGTATTTCCCCTCTGCACTTAGCTGTCGTTTCATGTCCTCTTGGAGCTGAATTAAAGCAAGTGCACCTAAACTCGTACATAAAATGCAACATCTTTTCAGCCATAATGAAAAATGAGTAAATAATACTAAAAACCCAAACGGGGAACAAATATACCTGTTGCTGCTGTAACTTGGGATTTGATAAAATGTCCTTTATTTCTAAACCACTCAGCAATAAATGGCACGCCCAAATACATAGCCTTTTTGCCAAGCTCTTTTGCTGCCTGGCGTGCATATATATACCCGATAGTGTTTAACATGTCCATGCCATAAGCTGCAAAAGGTAGCATATCTTACTATTAGGAAGATGCTTAAGTTTTATACCGTTATTTTAATGATGTGATCATAATATAAGGGTACAGTGCTCAAATTATAGTTACATTTTGCCAAATAAGTGTATATCACCTGCTTTGGAGAGCCTCGCTACTTCCACTTCAGCATGACGGATAAATTCCTCTTTGTTCCCTTGAACATACTCGTGTAGACGATTTTTAAGTAACTCGATTAACTTCTCTTCTCTTTCCTTTTGCACAATCTGTAATATCAAAATTACATAGCCGCTTAGAACCTTCATAAATTTAGTAAGCCACTGTTTGTGTACTGCCCAGATGATAAGGAGTAACACTGAAGCAGGTGTGATGAAACAAGTTCAGAAGGCATTGAGTATAATGAGAAACACACACATACCCTCATCTTTTCTTGCAACTTTTTAGCATCAAATTGCTCCCCTTCTGTGAAAATATCCAAAGAAGCCATTGATGCCATAGCGAGCTGGCCAATGTAGTCTTCAAATAGCTCACTCCCAAAAAGCATTGCAAATATGGCAGCAGGGTCGATGATTGCTTCACTATAATGAAAAAGAAAATAAATTTCCAAAGCTTACAGAACTTAGCTAAACAAATATCAAGAAGAAAATACATATGAGCTCATGAATGGTACTGCTCATGATATCTGAATCAAGAATATGATTCGACTATAATTAATGATCACAAAACTTACGTTGAGATTCCTGATTTCCCAAAAGCATCGTAAGCTTGTCTTTGATCTGGATTACTCAATACTTGGTAAGCTTCTCCTAAAACCTGTGATAAACACACATTTGTTAAAGAGAGAAACATAAACTCCACAGATGTATGCAAATGATATCAATATGATTGTTACTATTGACAGAATGGAAACCCGGATACCAAGAATATGATGCAGAAAGGTTCAGAAACACAAATATAATAAGCGCTAGAAACAAGTGTCACCTGAAAATTTTGTGCTGCAAGAGGATCATTTGGATTTTTATCTGGATGGACCTGCCGAGCCTGCAATCCTCCAAGCATACCAAGTCAAAAAATGAATTAACATATACTAATTCGGTTTCCTTCCAGCTTCTAGTAGTTATCTTAGTGAGCAATATGCTAAATAAGAAAATGCATGAACACTTACTAGATCATTGATTATTATGCTATATACAAATAACAATCTAGATGATTGTGTTGTTCAATGAAACTTTGCATGCCATGGCGTAAGTAAATATAAGTAAGAAAATGAAAGTTAAATCCCTAAACTGACTGCAATTAATTTTTTTTATAGATAAAAGTCTGCTTAAATCAAAGTCATTAGCATTAATCTTCTGAGATATGTTTGATACTAAGTGCTTGGTAGACTAAAATTGCAATCCAAGAATGAACACTGGAAAAAGTATATGCAACATGTTCCCGAGTTGAAAGCAATTAAATACGCTACACAAGAAACACCATACTTTGACGATCCATCTACGATACAGAACACTAAAAAAACGCCAGAAACTGTAGGGAATTGGCCCTCCATCTGTTGGCCATTCCTTTATTGCGGTTTGTGTTAATGAACATATTATAACAGAGGATTGATGAATGTGTGTGTGTGTATAAGAGAACGAATAAACAGAAAGATATATAAATTAACTGCTATTCGAATAGTTTCATATGTACAGCATCTTCTAATATTTATACTTATCTAACCGGTATGTCTAAGCCTTAATACCGATTCATTCTAACAGACATGTCCCTATAGGACTCTAACTGCCATATATTTACACTTTAGTACCATGACTTTATTTTACATACAATATAATACAAACAACATTGACTGACTTATATACGTACATATATATCTATGTATATTAAGATTGAAGCCCAATACGCCTCCCCAATCTTAATATGCATACTTCTTCAGGTCTTTTGTCCTTCAGCCATCCACAATGATGAAGTCCCCATCATTGTTGTCTTGGACCACATTCATTTCCTCGCCACTTCTTTCTTTGTCTCTGGTTGCATTGCCTTTGGTGGGTTCGTTATGGTCAGAGTCGTCAAAAGTAATTATCAGTTCTTCACCATTGTCGAACAAAATTCTGCCCTTTAACCTTTCGTCATCCTGCCTTGCACTAGTTCCACTGCAGCCCGGTTCAGTCCCTTCTCTAGGCAACTCCTCTGCCTTTATTCCACTTGTACCCGCGCAGTCCATCGCCTTTGGTACAACAGCACCACTGGAATATTCTTTAGCCACATCATAACAGGCTTCTAAGAGAATCAAATGCGTTCCATAGCATTCCTTTAAACCACCTGCATACTCCTTTGGGAACCCCATTGCATAAGCAACTCCAATCCACTTATTTTTCATTGTAACTTGGGCAATTCCACCCATTCCTTTCACAGTAAGGTAAAGGTCTAAAAGGCATACTTTTATGCCATGTATCTTCACAGGCATGGGACTTTCTGTTACTTCCATATATTCTTTATAGAACCATATCACTAATTTCTCAAAGTGGTCTTTTACCACATCTTTGTATCCCATAAATTCTTCATAGTTATCAACCATATTCATGAACCCAACAAAGTTTTCAAAATTAAATTTAGAGGGTACCTTTTGTCCTTGGTTTCCATCCACCAGTTCTTCAATTGTGTTCTCTTTATAATACAGAGAGTCACAATAATGCATCACGGCTTCAATGGCCTCTTTTCTGTCCATCTCAAGCCTTTCTTCTTCTCCCCTGCAACCTTCTTCTTTTTCTGCATTGCACAGCCCTCACCCTCACTGCTTGTATCATCGAATAAACGTTTCACCGTGCAATTGGTATGCTTAAAGATCACATCAAACCCTTGTTGCATCAATTGGCCCAAACTTAGAGTGTTTAAACCCGCGTTAGGGACATAGCATACTCCTGGTATCACAAACTTAGAGTGCAAGATTACAGGTTTTAGTGACAGTAGTTATGGAATCAATACTGATCAAGGAAAAGGAACTACTGGAGTAGTATTCTACTTTGGAGAATCCCCTATTACCTGGTGCAACCAACAGTAGCACTCTCATCATGTGAATCAGAATTCATGGCAGCTACTGGAGCAACATGTCAAGCTTTATGGTTAAAGTGGCTACTTAGTGAAATAACGGGTTGGAAGGAGGAAAGAACAACACTGAAGGTTGATAACGTTTCAGCAATAGCACTCGTCAAGAACCCAGTATTTCATGGAAACGCATATCGACATTCGTTACCATTTCATTCGTAAATGCGTAGAGAATGGACACATCAATGTGGAACACGTTAGTGGCGAACTACAAAGGGCAGACATATTGACTAAAGCATTACCAAGGCTGAAGTTTGTCACTATGCGGCAGATGCTCGGGGTTCAAGATCTAGGACGAAGCAACGATCGAGATTAAGGGGGAGAATGTGGACCATAATCCCCCGTTCATTGCTCGGTTTATTAAGTATTTAGTGTCATATGAAAATATAGGGGTTTAGTGTGTCAATATGATAGATAATAACCGAATAGTGGTTATTGGATGTTATAGACAGTTATGTCAATTAGGGAAAAGTCGTGACCATTCGTGAACAGTCATGATGGTTCGTTTAGTGTATTACAAAAACAAGTGTCGTGTAACGGTTTCATTAATCTATCACACACGATTATATTCAGTAAATTCTCCTACTCTTTTGTGAATCAAACGATTAGGGACAACAGAAACCACCAAAAGCCGCCAGAAAATGCCAAAAAAGTCAAACAGCGGCCACTGCTTTTCACAGGCAAAAAGTTAGCAATAATGGAATGTCAACCACTAAGTGTAAACAATATGGCAGAAGTCATCTCACCGCCACAGCAGCATCACACCCCTCTCACTCAAACCCTATAGATTTCATGGTACGGTTACACACCCCCTCTCAACAAACTTTGAGACCCACTAATCGCACCTTCATCACTCAAAACCCATCAAAAACATATCTGGGAGACTCTCACATCTAAACTCAGCCCGTTGCCCCCTTCACCCAGGCCTTCATGTCGTGACGGTTGCACCACCTCCAAAATGGCTCGCACACTCTTCCCACGCGCACGAAACATGACAATGAGCTCTCACTTACCTCATACTGTTTACTCTTAGAAAAAGCACCCCTTTTTTTTATTAGAAAAATGATCATGCAAAGACACAAGTACTCAACTTTAGACATAGTATTACTTGTGACTCAACAAACAAACATCGAAATTCGACCTTTCATTACTCTTTAAAAATGTATCAGAATATAGTGCATTGCAGCCAAAATCTAAATCATACTTCGAATTTCCTTAATAATTAGTTAAATTAGGGCAAACTGGCTAAAAATTACTGATACTTTAACAATTAGGGATCTTACTCCTAAACTAAAAATCCAGATGCAAAAAGTAGATTAAATTACAAACAGAAATAATAATAATAATAATAATCCAAGATATATGTATATATGTGTATGCATGTATGTATATATATGTGAAATATAAAATATATATATTTAAAATTAAGACCTTGATGTAATAAGCTTTCTTGATCTCAGATTCAGTAGCGGTGGGTTTAACCCCAAGCACATCGTAATATTCTGTCTCCTTCACCATCCGATCATATATTCTCACTCCCGGTATCTATATCTATATCTATATTTATATATCTAGGGTTTCTAATTGTACTTTAGAATGAAACTATCGACGATCTTATTATTAATTGAACGGAAATCACAAGAAATGGAAACTTGAGTAATATCCAATTGATATTTGAATGGAAAATGAAGAAAATATACAAGGTCAAGAAAATACAAGGAAAGTGAATAAAGTGAATAAAAAATAGTCGGTCGTTGATTTTTATCATTATTAATTTATTATTTTTATCTATTTATTTATATCTTTCTAAAAAATCAAATAAATAATCTTCCAAACAATCATTTTTATTTTTTTTATTTTTATACTTGGAAGATTAGAAAACAAAAAATAGTGGAGTAATGAATATGTAATCAAGTACAGTAATTAAGAATATTGTTATGATAGACATTTTTGATGGAAAACTATCAAACTCTTAAACTAACTCGACTCTTTAAGACGAAAATAGACTTTGCAAAAATATTTCAAAATTCCCCGTTTCTCTCAATATTTAAACTTTTATAGAAAACCTCAAAGTACAAGTTAAAAATATTTATCATCATCTATGATTCTATATAAAATTTCTAACCACGTGTTGAAAATTAAATTTTGAAATATGCAAGATTATCATTATTCCTTTAATCAAATAATTTACATCATCAGTTCTTTATTTTTAAAGGAAAATAATTGATCAACCTAAAAAAACAACCTAATGATCAACCTAAGTACATGATGATGACATTTGGCATAATCAAAGGAAGATATTGAGAGAGATAATGAGTGAATTACACTTGTAATGTGATAAAGGTTTTAGGTTGATTATTAGGTTTATTTGTTAGGTTAATATATCATTACTCTTTTTAAAAATATCTCCATTATTTTTTTTACATCAAATATCTTTTCAAATACTCCATCCTCCGACACCACTATCGCCATCAACAGTCATTGCCATCGCCATCACCATCACCAATTACCGCCAACAGAGAGCCGTTGTTGTATCATGATACATGTACCCCTAATTATTTTTATATAAATATATACCGTAAAAAGGTTTTGTATGAATTATTATAAATTGATTGCATAAATATCATATTTCTTATAATAATATTTATAACGATTATATTTTATTATTATGAGAAATGGTTTTTTTAACAGCCAATTAAAACAATATTGGGTATTCCATATGCGACGCTCCAGTGTTTAAAAATATGCACAGACAAGTCTAATTCAGACATTCAAAACCTCTAACTCATGTAACTCGACGTTTCAAGAAAAACTCACCTGTCCAAAAACCGGTCTTCTATCTATTAAGCATGACTGCATGATGTTAAAAAATAAATGTTGTTTATGATAAGCTTTAAACCTTGAGCACTTATATCACATGCGAACATCACAATTGTAAAAAAAATGTATGTAAAATCAACTTGAATTAAGATTTACTTTTATGCGACAGAAAAGAAAAGGAACGCAATTACGGTATACAATTCGTTGGCGTTAACTAGTGTGCGTGACACTTGGTCCTACGGACAAACGAATGGATATCAAAAAGTTAACATAAAATGAATGTTATCAAAAATTATAAAATCATAAAATTTGAGAGCACTCATTCATTTCCAATAATTTGATAATGATGTCACTACCAATACTTATTATTATAAACATCGAAAACATGTTTCTTTCCAACCTGTTTGTATACAACTAAACATACTTAACACGATTCAATTATGACTATATTAGTAGCTTAAAAGATGACACATTAAGTTCTCAAAATATAGGCTAGTAAATATAACAAGCATAATATACCGCATATTTAAAGATAAATACTTTTGCATAAACTTTTAGCAAGTAGAGCTGGCAGTCCGGTACGACACGACAAGACACGAACATGTTAAGGCCAAACATAAACTCGACACGATAACTAACCGTGTTAATTTTTCCAAACACAAACGCGACACGAAATTTAACAGATTACATGATAAGAAAGCTGATAAGAAACCTGTTAAACAAAAAACTTAAATTTAAACCATTGACCCTGTTAGAGAACCTGCCAAAGAACTTGTTAAAGATACAAAACCTGTTAAGACACGATAAGAAACCTGGTAAGAGACCGGTTTCGTGTTTTAACAGGTTTCATCTATATCTATACATTATTATAAAAACAAACTACCCTTCCCCTCTTTTCAATTTTCTATATTTAAAATACCCAAAATACCTTTAATTTTCAACACATTCTCAACTCACACACTGTAACATCCCAAACTTTTATTAACGTTTGACTAGAGTCGTTAAGTCAATAATATGTGTCCGTTAAGTCTATTGCTAGATTTAATGCCTATATGTGATTTATGTGTTATATATGTGAGACTTGAAAGTATTAATGCATGATATGAAAATATGTTTATGAAGTAATTATATGCCTACTAGGAGTGATTAACGAAGTATTTAGGTAGTATATGGTCCTTAGAGGAGTTTTTGACTAGTAATGAGCTATATGGAAGCCTAGGGACCAAATTTTACATATGGTAAAACTCAAAAACGGGTTTAGGGTCACATGAGGAGTCATTTGAGTGTCATTAGCAGATTTGTTAACTTCCTCTCAAGCCCTAACCACCCCCTTTTATCCCTAATCAATTCTTGAGCAAAAAGGCTATCAAAAGTGCGTTTCGGAAGTGTTTAATCTAGCCTTTCTCATTCCCATTGTGAGTTGCAGGTATAGAAGGTATAATTTTATTGATTTCTGATCCTTTTGATTATAAGAGTCATTAGGAATTATAATTGGGCATTAGGGAATCAATTAAGGTGTAACTAGTGATGGTTTTGATGAAATAAGGCATGTATGATTTTCCTAAAGGTTGTAATGCTTTGTTAAGGCCTTAATATGAAGGATTTTGATGTTTTGAAACTGAGTTTTCGACCTGGAAAGGGTTGGGTTCGATAAGAAGGCATAATCGAATTTCAAAAGTGCAGGTCGCTGGCCATTGCGGCGCAATGGAATTCCAGAAAGATAAGTTGCGGCGCAATGAGAAGCATTGCGGCGCAACTCACCCTGTTTCAGAAACGTTTTTAGTCTTGAACCGTAACTTCGTTTTGACACATAGCTTACTCCTGAAACCTAGAGTGTGTCCCTAGATGTGTAATTCCAGTATATGGTCTAATTTATGAAAGTATTAATGGCCGTTTACTAATCATAGGTAGACGAGAGTTGTTGCTTTGTTCGGTAACTTAGCTATCCTTTATTGCGTGCTACTTTGAGGTAAGATACACTACTTTGACACGCTGGAGGATTCAACAAAAGCATGGTTTTCAGAATATAACTTCTCTAATCTTATCTTGTATACTTAAGGGTAATCGGGATATATGGGAGGTTATATGGGATATGTATTTGACTTATGAGACCTGAAATGCATTTCCCTTTATATGCAATGCAAAGTTATGTTATGAAATGATATGCAATGCAATGAAATGTGATGCAAGTATATGTTGATTATGATGTGCATGTATGTGTGGCTTGGTCATCTAGTTCACTAGACTTTATAGGTTGCCATGTCACGTGCACGTTTAAGGGCCTAAACGTAAAAGATGATTATATGTTATGTTTAGGTAACTTTGTCACCTAAACTATATGTGATGAAATCGAGCTCGTATATATGATGAAGTGTTAAGCTTAACCCGTATTCACCTTAGTCGGGTGGGTGCGTATATGTTGTTGCTTGGGTGGCTCCTTGCAACGTAATTACGTGGTTAGAGTATCTCCGGGTGGAGTGATTACCCACCAATGTCTTGAACATACGGACTACTCCTGGAGTGGCTTGCCATTCCTTAACGACACTTGATGGACCGCCGTATGGCTCATCCATCTAGTCGGGTGTGAGGTTCCCGTTAGGTCTTATGACCGCCTACACACAAACTTACACCTTATATGATATGCGTGACTTAGGTCACACCTAATGTGATGATATGTGATGATGAAATGATGATTAGGCACATTTAGGATGGTTAATCCTACCATGAAAGATGTTGATGCTATGATATGTATGTGATGATATGCGAAATGTGTCCTTGATATGAAAAGCTGCTTTACCAAGTTTTAATTGGACAAACGTTTTATTAACTTAGTGTTATCTTACTTAGCTAATTCGTTAGCTAACACTTGTTTCTTGAAATATGTTGTCCCCTCAGGTTTAGCAAGCTAGAAGTGTGTTGATGGATAATGAGCGAGGCATGGGTAGAATACTTGAAGATGCTATTAGTTAACCATAGTTGCTGCTCCTTTTGGACATTTGATTTCGTTATGACTATTATGTTTTGTTATGACTTGTATACGGTTGTTTTATGTTGGGCAACCGTAGGATTTCCATTTATACTATCTTGATGATGTGACGAGTAACACCTTCTATTTTATGAACAAACCAAACTGATTTTATGGTTTGGACTTTTAAAACGTTATTCCGCATTCTTTAACACCGTTAGGTGAAAAGATTTTGGAAATCCGTATTTTTAAATGTTGGGTGTTACACACACTAAATCTACCAAAAATATCCCTAAAATATTTTCCAACCATATTTATCCAAACTATCCCTCTCTTTTATTCATTAAATTAAATATTTTGTACCTAATATCCCTATAATACTCTTAATAAAATTATTTATAAAAGATACATCCCTTAACCATAAAATAACTACACTACCGTTTACATCAATTACTTTTAGATTAATAACCACATCCTTACCACCACCGCCACCACTATCACCCGTTGCCGCCATCCCCGCCGCATTGCGCGGGTACCCATCTCGTTTAGTGTATATGTATATTACCTGTCTTAACAGGTCTTCTCGTGTCTTAACAGGTCCGGACCTGTTAAGATACGGATTTGATTCGAGTATTAAATTCTTGAGGTTAATTTAGGACCAGATAAATTATTAATTTTATTAAGGTTATTAAATTATCGAGTATTAATTTTATTGAGGTTAATATGGGATTAAACAAATTGTTAATTTTATTAAAGTTATTAAATTATCGAGTATTAATTTATAGAGCTTCTTATGTAATTAGGTTATAATATGGAGATTTGATATTTGTACAATTATTTTTGATTAATGTATCCCAATATATAAACCTATAATAATATGATACGAGTAGTAAATTGTTGGTAGCACGATACAAAATTGGCGGTAAAAAGTTTTTATAAAAATACAGCAGGCAGTGGCAGCAATTCAACAAACAAACAGTGTGAGAGCGAAAGAAAAAAAAAGAGGAGCAAATCAATAATCATGACAGAAACTCTGAAGCTTCCGGTGATCGATCTTTCATCATCAGACCGAATCTCCACCGCTAACTCTATCCGTCAGGTCTTCTTTTACTTCTTCTTGTCTTCTTTTCATGGCTTTTCACTAATTTCTCCTAATCTTACACACACTTTTTGGTTTTGAAAAATGATATACTCCTCCCCTCCAGCTTAAATAAGATATCTATGAAATTGGCACAAAGTTTTTACCTTTTAGATAAAAGTCACTATATTTATTTTGAAAAAAAAAAGTCAACCAATTATAGAAGAATTTTTTTTTGAAACGGACATATTTGGCGGGTGTTTTGTCAAACCGATATAGGTTATGTAGGGCTTAAGTAGGAATGCTTAGCCTTAGAAATGAAATGCTTAGGACGGGTTTGGGAATGAGTGAGAGTGTAGATGAGGCATGATTAGTTATGTTTGATGCTGAATTTTTAAGGTTAAGTAGCCTTATCTAGCTGTGAGTCCCAAACTCTCTTGATGATTAACCCAGAATGTAAAATACAACAAGTCTAATAAGCACTAGATTGGACTAGTATTACTTGAATATAAATGCAAGTATATAAACAAAGTAATACAAGACTAGAAGCAATAAAATAAAGGTGGAACACAATGTAATATTTTCAAGTGTATTTTATTTATGATGTTAAATAAAATATAAGGTTGTGCGGAATCAAGATAATACAAATATGTAAGTATCCTAACAACCTATGAATTACAAATGATCTATATTTTCCAAATAACTCTTTTAGATCGAGATACTTAAAGTTGTGAAGTATCCCTGTTTAAGATCAGAGTATTTAGACAAATTCACCTTTAATGCTAAAAGTAATTTTAACGAAGAAATGACTTTGTATTTATAGGCAAACAAATTCACCAGTGAATTTGTGCCGTACAAATATGGTTACATGCATTTAATGAACCGACAAGGTCATTAAATGCATTGGTTAAGGTACAAGGATAAAGTCACATCAATATGACTTTATTCTTTTAACCAACCACCTTTACACACGTAGATACTTTAGTAAAGAACAAGTAGAATGTTCTTTGGAAAGTGTGTAAAGGCAAAAGTCAAACCTCGTAGTCAGTGTTCAGACTTGTAAGGTCTAGAACACTGACAAACCTCCAGTGTTCAGATCTGGTAAGACTTCCAGTGGACTCCGCCATTTGTCAGTCTTCTTTATTCTAACTTCAGTCTTTGACTTCAATGAGAATGTCTTCAGTAGAATAGATCTGGACTGGGGTGAAGTCCAGTGAGCTAATCTGGAGGATGTCTCCAGATTTCCTATACAAGTATTTGCTCACTGGTCTTCCATTATTTCTGAACAAATCTTCAGAAGGACTCCAGTTTCCAAGTATGGAGTAGGTCCAGTAAATATCATTTCTGGACAGATCTTCAGTAAGGCTCAAGTAGTCGAGTCTGGAGCGAGTCCAGTAAATCTGGACCTAACAAATTCCCTCTATTTGTTTAGAAATAATGCAAGGTTTTTCAAGCTTATATCTATACAATTTTTGTATGCTTGAAAAACACTTGTTTTGACTTAGTCTAAAAAATTTAAGTTACTGGAAAACACTTTATAAATCATCAGTGTTTTCAGTTTCATCTTTTAGTTCTAACTTAGACTAAATCTGATCATTTACTTTATGAATCAAAATATGCAACTATATTTACAGCCATCAACAGAAAATAAGTTACAATTTTGGAAATTAAATACAAGTACAAGTAAATGATACAAGAGTCCGGCCCTTCTCTTCGATGTCTGTCCTGGAGCATCTTCAGAAGCCTTTCTCTTTGGTGATGGAGAGGATGGTACTGAAACTGGTGGTCTCATACCCAGAACAACTTCCATCTGTTGTATTCTTTTCCACACCTTTTCATTTCTCTTCATGAATGCCTTGACATCAGGAGTTAAATCAATTTTTCCTTTGAAAGTTAATCCTATCTCCTTCAGTTCAGTCCATCCAAAAGCTTGGACTGATGCATTCTTTCTTTCATCAGTAAAGTTACCCTCTCTGGTCAACTTTATATTAAACCTGGTCATGCCTTCATGATTTTCAGCAAGTTTGATTTCAGCACCTATGATCCTTCTGGCATCAGCCCTGAATTTCAACATATCTTCATACTTGGCTTTCTGCTTAGCCATATGGATCATATATTCAGTTTCCTTTGATACTCTCTGCTGTTCCATGGCAGACTGGAGTTGTTCACGATTGATTTTGAGTGAAGTATCCAGAGGAATAAATGTGCTCAGATCTGCATCTTTAATTGCTTTGAGCTGTTTGGCAGTAAGTTTAGGCAAGCCTTTAATCTTCTTCATGTACTCTATCTCCAGAGCACCAGCATTCTTTCTTATTCTCTTCTGGAGGTTCACCAGTTCCTCCGTTCTCTGTTTGATCAGTTCCACTATACTGACACCATACGTAACTGCATCATACACCTGTTCTTCTTCAGAATACCTGGAGCGAATGTGTACATCATCCAATGCATTCAGACATTGATGAACTCTGGGGTCTTCCTTCATCTTTTTGTAAACATCAATATTTATGCCCAATCTGCCAGCATTATATGAATCAAGAGTCCCTATATTTGCCATCTCCCTTTGGTGGGCCAGCAGTTCATCCTTTTGGTTTTTCTTGAAGATTTCTATCATTATACATTCTTGCTCCAGTCTTTTTGAGGTGTCATCATCAGCAGTGTTGTTGGTATATCTGGGAAAGACTCAAACTGGGGCTCACTGGCATCAGTACCAGCAGCCTCTTCAACCTGCATAATGGCTTCAGTGCCAAGTGCCTTCTGTGCTTCTTGTGCACTGGCCTCAGTACCAGTCACTTGTTCTTGTTGCACGATGCTTTCAGTAGCAAAGGCTTTTTCAATAGCACTGGCAACCACTTCTTTCTTTTTCCTAACCAAACCTTCTGGACCAGACTCAGTGGCAACAGACGACTTTTCCCCCTTGGAATGATCACCAGTTCTTGACTTGAGATCATTCCACAACTGTTCAAGCATATGTCTGTCTAGAGCACCAAAAGTTCTTCCAGCCACTGGAGTTGTTATATTCATAGTCTTCCTCAGTTGAGTCACTTCCTTCTTGATAATTTCAATTTCTGAAGACAAGTGCTTTGGCATTTCATTCTCAATCATATGAACCACTTGAGGCAACAAACTATCTTGAATTGTTCTAAGAACAGACCTAGAAATTTCTTTTAACATTCCATGTCTGAACTTCTTAGCAACCTCATCACTGATTGAACTAACAACAACATTCTGATCAAGTATTGGCCTACTCTCCAAACTACTTATCCTTGTGGTCAACTTCTGAACTTCTTCTGTCAGACCTGCCAGTGGTTGAACAACTTCATCTTTCACTGCAGTCTGAACAGATTGTACCAATTTTGCTTCAAAACCCTGGACTGCCACCTTGATATTTTCAGAGTTGGTATTGGTGGCCAGTACCAGCTCATCCAACTTTTCAAATACCAGCTTCTCATTTCCAGCAAACACATTCATTTCTGATGAAAGGTTATTCGATAATAGAGATTTGAAGTCAGAAACAACCTGTGAAGAAGACTGGAGTGATCTCTCCAGGTCCGCCACCTTACTTAAAAGGCCTTGGACCTCGGCTGAAGAAGAAGAGGAGGGACCACTGGGAGGTTCAAGATTTGAAGTCATTCTGGTCATGAAAGGTATTTGTGCCCAGACCTCTTCAGAGGAAGTTTCAGCAGTTACAACTGTTGAGTCCAGCGCACGTTGTTCAGATAAGTCGATTGGAGTTTCAAGTGGTGGTGGTTGAGTTTGTGAAATTTGAATTGTGGGAGGATTGAAGTATGGAGTGGATTGTGGAATTGAAGGTGGTGGTGGTGGTGGCATAGTGGATTCTGGTGGTGGTGGTGGCATTTCAGATTCTGGTGGTGGAATATTTGATTCTGGAGGTGGTGACATTTCAGTAAGTGGTTGGGTGACTAAAGCAATAACAGAAGAAACCACATTTTCTACTTCTTCACCCAGAAAACTCATGTCAGTATCAAAGATATTACCTTCAGACATGGGTGAATCAGCCTCATCCCAGACAAATGTTTCACCAACTGTATCATCACCAGCCTGATCACCAGCCTCTACATTCAAGTCTATCTGAGCATCTTGCTCACCAGTCTCCTGCTCAACATTTTGTACACTTTCTACCTGCTCAACATTTTCTTCTTGTTCAAAAATAGGAGACCCATCAATATTCATAATATCACCAGGATGGGTTTCATTGGCTCTATCTGGATTCACCTGAACTCCAGCCCTCATAAGGCGTCTATTTGACCTTGGTCGTCTAGGAGGGTCAACATTTTCTGGTTGTTGTTGTTGGTCAGGGGCCACTTGTCTTATTGGTGGCACAATTTCAACATTTTCTGGTCCTTCACCAACTTGACCCCCACCTGGAGCCACTTCCTGCTCAACTTCTAGTGCATTTTCTTCCCTTTGGAAAGTGAGCATTGACTGAGGGATATTTACCTCATTTGGTGGAGATCTAAGGTTGGTCAGATCACGCATATACTCACTTACAGAAAAGTGAGTGGTTTCATAATCATACTGGTCACCTAGAGCTCTTTTGAAAATAAGTGAAAGGAAACGAATATATGGAATAAATGCTTTTCTACCTTTCACCTTAAGACGCTCTACCAGATCATCAAATAGAATCTGAGCAAAATCCACTCTGTATCCGAATCAGAGGCAGTACGCAATCTGGAGATGCGTTTGATGTATCTGGTCAAGTCCTCCAGAACTGCCTCCCAAGCATTCAACAATGTGAGTGAAGAAAAATCTCCATGAGTCTGACAGTCTGCTCATGTAGACTGTTCCCTTTCTGGATAGCTGGCCATGCTCATCCACAATATCTGTGTGCCCCATCAATCTACATACTTCTCTTGTATTTATCCCAGAGGGAAGTTCAATGGGCATCTCATTCTGTTCAAAATAGTTCAATTGAAGAACAGACCTGAGTGTATCAACAGTGAAAGCCAAGGGTCTGGTACCTTGCTTAAGAGAATAAGTAATTGAGGAAGTTGTATCATCATATACAGCAGTGTACCAGAATTCACATAAATAATCGTGGTACATCTTCCCTGGATTTAAGGTTAAAGCACCATATAATGGACATGAGAGAAAAAAGGTATTTAATCTCCCAATAATGGATTGGGCATTATGAACACTGGAAAGTGAGAGTCTGGCCATCCAGTTGTTCATGTTTATCCTTATGTCCTTTGCCTCTAAGGTGATATGGGGTGCCTTAATAACATTTGGAACAGGAGCATATTCGGCGGCGAGCAGATTTTTGGGTGAGTTAGATTGTCTTGGTGCCATTGAATATGATGGATAGATAAAGATGAAATTGAATTTAGGGTTTTATGAAGAATTGAAGAAATAAATATGAGAGATAGATTTATGATTGGAATTGAATGAAGAAATAAATGAAGGAATTTGAAGGATTTGGGAGTAAATATGTTCGAAGTAAATGCAAAGGAAAGTGAAAGTGGGTATATATAGGAGAGAGAATGTGGAACTCAAACGGTTAATTTGAAATTATCAAATATAATTTTGATCAGGTTCTGAGATCCGCATTAAATACATCACATCACACATAAATGTGTGACGGTTTACAGCCCACAAACAGTATCAAGTTGCACTTTTTGTCTTCCCAAGGTAAAAATACCATCATTTGTTTGAAAAAAAAATGACATGCCACGTAGGATAATAAGATAAATATCGAGATAAATATCTTTCCAAAAGATTTTGCATACGTGGCACGCACAATGACCAAGTATTAAAATATTATGACTCAATTCAGTGCATCTGGAGGTTGACTGGACACTCCAGTATCACTGGTGGATTATTCCAGTGAAGCATGTACTGATGGTACACTGGAGGGACACTTTTTGTGTTGTTGGTTTTTTGGTTGTTTTTTTTTTGGGGGGGGGGGGGTGGTCCAGTGAAGCATGTACTGATGGTACACTGGAGGGACACTCCAGTAAAGTACCAGTGAAAACCATTTGAAAGAGACTGGTAACCTCAAACTTGCACGTCAACTAATACAGACAAATAAGAGGGACACATTTACAAGGAGACAAAAGTCACCTCGAACATGCACTTCAACCTATCTAATTACCAGTGAGAGGGACACATTTACAAAGTACCAGTAATATTTTCTGGAAAATTTGTCCAGTGAGAAAATAAATTAATAAATTCCCCTTGAACTTAAAACATTTTTAAGAACAAAAATATATCTTTCAAAGTCTTTCCCCTGGAATGTTGATCCAGAAATCTATTAATGCAAAGATAGTACACTAAGGCATTCGATATCTAAACAGTCATAGATTTATAAATCTTTAAATCAAGGATCCCCAGTAGTACACAACGGCGTTCAATACCAAGGTTCCAGATTTAAGGGTTTAACATTCCCAACTCACCAACAAGATATTCAAAAGTTTTTGACATCCAGAGGTTTAGTAAAAATGTCAGCGAGTTGTTTGTTAGTGGGAAAAAAATGGAGTTCAATGTTGCCTTTCAGAATATTATCACGAATGAAGTGATACCTAAGATCAATGTGCTTCGTCTTTGAGTGCATGACTGGATTGTTCGAGATAGCAATGGCACTGGTATTATCACAAAGATTGGGGTCTTTGAATACTTAATACCATAATCAAGCAACTGGTTCTTCATCCAGAGTATCTGAGCACAACAACTGGCTGCAGACACGTATTCAGCTTCAGCAGTGGACAATGAAACTGAAGTTTGCTTCTTACTGGTCCAGCTGACCAGTTTGCCACCAAGGAAATGACATCACCAGTAGTGGATTTCCTGTCTATCTTACAACCTGCATGATCTGAATCTGAATAACCCATTAGATCCATGCCTGAGCCTTTGGGATACCAAAGACCCAAACTGGGGACACCTTTAAGGTACTTCAGTATGCGCTTTACAGCAAGCATATGAGAGTCTTTTGGATTAGACTGATATCTGGCACATAAACATGTTGAAAACATAATATCTGGTCTACTGGCAGTTAAATACATCAGTGAACCAACAATGCCTCTATAGACAGTGGTGTTCACTGGTTTACCATCTGGATCTGAGTCCAGTGTTAATGGTGCAGAAATTGGAGTGGGTTTTAGATGGTGAAGAGTTCATATCATATTTCTTTAAAAGATCTCTAACATATTTTTCCTGATTAATAAAAATACCATCTCTGGTCTGTTTAATCTGGAGTCCAAGAAAATATGTTAATTCACCCATCAAACTCATTTCATATTCAGTTGACATTATTTTCAAAAATTTCTTGCACATTTTATCATCAGTAGAGCCAAAAATAATATCATCAACATAAATTTGTACCATCAACAGATTACCATTTTCATGAATAATAAATAAGGTATTGTCAATTGCACCTCTTTTGAAACCATTTTTCAATAAATGTTTAGTCAGAGTATCATACCAGGCACGTGGGGCTTGTCTGAGGCCATAAAGCGCTTTGTCCAGACGATATACCCAATGTGGATGCTTTTCATCAACGAAACCTGGTGGTTGTCTGACATAAACTTCTTCTTCAAGTTTGCCATTCAAGAATGCACTTTTCACGTCCATCTGGTAGACCTTGAACTGATGATGAGCAGCGAATGCTAAAAATATTCTTATCGCTTCAAGTCTAGCCACTGGAGCAAATGATTCATCAAAATCGACATCTGACTGGCAGTAGCCTTGTGCTACCAGTCTGACCTTGTTTCTGATTACGTGGCCATCTTCATCTACCTTGTTCCTGAAGACCCATCTGGTTCCAATTGGTTCTTTCTTTCCAACTGGGAAAGGGACCAGGTACCAAACCTTGTTCCTTTCAAACTGGTGAAGCTCTTCTTGCATAGCTATCACCCAGCTTGGATCTTCCATAGCCTCGTCAATCTTCTTTGGTTCTATCAATGATAAGAAACTGACATATAAGCATTGATTACTGGAGTCTCTTCTGGTCAGAACTCCTCGACTGGAGTCACCTAAGATGTGATCGATAGGATGAGCTTTTGTACATCTGGAGTATTGACCAGGATTGTTACTGATAACAATATCAGTGCAAGAGTTCAGTTGAGTCTCCTCTGGTGTTGCTTCTGGAGGAGGATCTTGCCAAACTACTTCAGCATCTTCATCTGAGTCATTCAAATCACGATTTGCATCATGAAATTCTTCCATTGAAGGCATTTCTTGAAGTACTGGTTCAGTTTCAACTAGGACTGATACTGGGGGCGTAGTACGCACATCTGATCCAATAATAATTTCAGAGGGTAGTTTGAAAATTATTGAAGGATAGAATGGAGTACCACTGGAGGGTTTCTTTTTCTGAACAGGTTCCAGATCAGTATGACTGGAAACTTCTTCTGGAGAATCTTCTTTATTGTAGTTGATAGGATCAGATTCACAGAAGACAATTGGAGTTACTGGGGGAGTATCAAGGGTTGGCTGTTTATTGATTGCAGCATTTGATTCATCAAATGTGACATGAATTGACTCATGGACCTTCTTTAGTCTCTTGTTATAGACTCTGAAGGCCTTACGAATGGCTGAATATCCTAAGAAATACCCTTCATCAGCTTTGGCATCAAATTTGCCTAACTGACTGGAGTCGTTCAGGATGTAAACAGGACATCCAAAAATGTGAAAATAACCAATATTTGGTTTTCTATTTCTTAAGACTGCATAGGCTGTCTTTTTGTGTCTTTTGATGTACACTGATCGATTCTGGGTGTGGCAAGCAGTTGCAATTGCTTTCGCCCAGAAACTGGTAGACAGTCCAGATTCAGCAAGCATACTCCTGGCAGCTTCTATCAGCGTTCGATTCTTCCTTTCCACCACTCCATTTTGTTCTGGAGAGCGGGCTGATGAGAAATTCTGTGAGATGCCAGTGTCAGTACAGAATGACTCCAGAGTTGCATTCTGGAATTCTGTTCCAATGTTACTTCTTAGCTGACACACCTTTCGACTGTACTTGAGATCAATTTGCTTGATAAGACTGATGATTTCAGCAGCAGCTTCACTTTTAGACCTGAGAAAGATCACCCAACAATATCTGGAGAATTCATCTACGATCACCAGGGTGTATCTTTTACCAGCACGAGTCTGAACATTCACTGGACCGAAAAGGTCCATATGAAGCATATGAAGAGGTTCAGATATGCTGAAATTCTGCTTGGTCTTGAAACTGGTACGTTTCTGCTTACCCATCTCACATCCTGGACATGGCCTTTCCTTTTTGAAGGAAACTGAAGGTATCCCATCTGCCAGTTGTTTCTAGACAACTTATTAATATTTTTGAAATTTAAATGGGATAACCTTTTGTGCCATAACCAGTTCGTGTCTTCATCAGCTTGAGTATAGAAACACTGCTCTGAAGGAGAGCTTTTCATATCCATCACGTACACATTTCCTCTTCTGGGAGCAATCAATACTACCTTCCAGTCCTTGTTGAATACAATGCCCTGAGCAATATTGAATAGAACTTGATAGCCATCATCACACAGTTGACTGACACTGATCAGGTTATATTTCAAACCATTCACAAATGCAACTCGTCTGAATTTGACTTGTCCATTGTTCACACCATATCCCTCAGTTTTTCCACAACCATCATTTCCAAAAGTAATGGAGGGTCCATCAGAAATGATGAATTCCTCCAGCAGGGTCTTACATCCGGTCATCGTCCTGCCAGCTGCACTGTCAAGATACCAGATATATTTCTTTCGATCGCCCTGCACATCCACCAGATATATCAATTAGATTTTGGAACCCATCGATTGATGGGTTCACTGGACCCTCCCTTATAGGTCCCTGGGGTATCTGGTTGAGTTCACTTTCTTCAACAGTAGTCTTAGTTGAAAAGACCACTTGGGTTGATAGTTTTGAAACCTTTTTCTTTTTCTCAACTGGAGAAATATATTTATCTTTCTTGGAAAAAGGTTTGGTATTTTTTCTAGGGCCAGATGAAGTACCCTCAATAAAGTTTAATCTTGCATTAAAACTTTGAAATTGACGAGTCAGTAGTTGAAACTGGCTCTCTAACCTTGACAAAACATTTTCATCAGATGAAACCCGAGCCTTTCCAGTTGTAGGCTTAGGTAGGGGATTGGTCTGAGGCAAAGGTTTATTCCGATAAACCTTTTTAACTGGAGCAGTCATCTGGAATGCTCCAGTCTTAACCTCTGGGGATTAAACTGGGAAAATATTGGCCTTGGGAGTTACAGGCTCTTCATAAACAGTAACGGGCCTGAATCCCTCTGGTAAACGGAATTACAAGTAACTGAAACACTACAGATTTCGAGTTTCATAAACATGTTCTGCCAACTTTAAGGTATACACCATCTTAGTTAACTGCTTCCGGTATCCTGTTTACTATATACACATCAGCTTTATGTGTCTACAAGTGCTGCTGAGACACCTTAGCTGGTTTTCTTATGAAAATAAGTCTAATTACAATGTTTAATTGTCATACAGGCTTGGTATTTACAGCTAAAATAGAACTTGACATAATGATTAATTATGATAGACCAGGAATACTCTTTCATACCTCCTTTTTGCATTTGACTTTTCTCTCAAGCTCCCTTCAAAACACTAACTGAAGATAGAATTCTGGAATAGCCAGGTCCATTTCTAGAATGATCTGGAACTGATAATTTCATATTTTGCATTTGTAAAC
>CM067167.1:245658680-245765091 GCA_034093135.1 Erigeron breviscapus | reverse complement strand
TATGATGCATAATGATTTTTAGTTAAAAGAAAATGATCATTTTATACGTTATATTTTAAATATTTTTGTTTTATTTAACGGATCTAACTTGGATTTAGGTTCGGCTATAACTTTTATTCAACTGGAACGATCCAAAGGGTGCTCATCAGCCTCATGCTTGAATTGCCTTATATCCAAACCAACATTTTTAAGAAAGAAATTTCTTGTTTTCTAGTTAACGTAGATAGTTATTTTGTGGGCGGCATATGCACTATTAAAAATAAAAATACAATATTTGGTAATTTCTTTGTGGGCGGCATATGCACTATTGAATATAAAAATACAATATTTGGTAATTTCTTTGTGGGCGGCATATGCACTATTAAAAATAAAAATACAATATTTGGTTATTTTTTGTGGGCGGCATATGCACTATTAAAAATAAAAATACAATATTTGGTAATTTCTTTGTGGGCGGCATATGCACTATTGAATAAAGAAATCAAACACAAATAAAGATGAAAACAACAACGTAATCATTTTCTTTTTTAATATATGTAAACCAAATTTCCAGTCTTTAGAGTGATGTTTACTTTTCCTAATCTTTTATTAGGTTTTGCTAAACAAACCTTTAAAGTTGTACTTAAAGTGCATTAAATAGAGTACTATTGTCATAGAATTCAGAGTAGGGTTTTGATATGAAAGGTACAATTTTTCTATAGATATTAACTGCATTTAGCAATTTTCCTTTTTTATTTATATTTTTTTGAACAATCTAAAACCAAATTTTGACCAATACATTAGGTAATTATAAGGATTTGACAGTTATTAGAGAAAGATTGGATGTAAAAAGCGATAAATCCTATTGTCTATCTGACTATCTTGCAAAGCTAAAAAAAAAGAAAATGATAAATCCTCCTAAAGATTAGCCTAAAAATCCTCCTAATAGTATAAAAAGGTGACATGTGTTATCCACTAATTCTCTTTCCTAATCTTGCCCCTGATTTTGCCACATGTCTTCATCCAATAGTTAGGAGGATTTTTAGGCCATTCTTTTAGGAGGATTAATCATTACCCCTAAAAAAATATGTGAAAATTTTCACTCCTCTTGGCTTGTAACATGGAAGACAGAGAAGTGAAAATGGATATACTACGGGAATGAAAGCGAATTGATGAATTCTCATCTAGCTAACTCAAGAAAAAAATTGGTTTTGAGAGGACTAGGTGAACTCGTGGTTTTGTGTCACTTTAGAATTTGTTGGTTGACCAACTTTTGGATTTGTTTAGGTCACATTGGTGTTTGGTTTTGTTTTATTATGTTTTTTTATGACCGCAAATCTACTCTTACTTGAACACCAGCAGCAATTAAAAGGCCAACTTGAACATTAACCTTGTTTCCTTGGTTTTTGTATGTTTGTGTTTCTTTTTTCTTTTCTTTTTTTTTCTTTCATTTTTCAAGTTTTAAACTGAAGATTTGGGCATACTATTTCATTTTTACATTAAGTAGGTTGTGTTCTAATTAAGTTGGTGGTAACACTTAATTTCCCACATATGTGATTTTCATGAATAGCTAGGTTAATTTTTTATTGGATTCTTCACTGTGCTTAGATGATGATGGGTTTGAATTCTTCATTGCTTCGTTCGTTTAGATTTGGGTTTCGATATAGAGTTGTCAAATTAAGAACATAAAAACACTTGAAACCTTCCTAAGGGAATCTAGCGGTGACACCAAAACCGTAACAAAATAGTTAAGCCAAACCTATAACGTAAATTATAGACATTAAGGGATCATCTTCCTATATTTCTATACACCCAATGGACCGGAAATTCTAATTTATGTTTAACATAATTTTGGAGTATGAGATTACAAAGAGTCAAGTGACCACGATCATCTGTTAACTTTAAAAATAACAAAAACAGGGTAATAAATCTAAAAATAATGTCTGCCTGGAATGTAAGAAATTTTTATCTTTTTTTTTTTTACATCAAATTCTACTCTCTACTTCTACTCTACTCTATAAACTCCATAATACACCATCGTCAGGATTTGAACCCTCTTGGAGGCCAAAGCCTCTACCACCCCACCTAAGTGGTTATGGCAAATTTTCACATTATAATTCGTAACAACATGACCTCACGAGTAATGACAAATAACAATACTGTGATACCAAAAAAGGGAACCCCGTTAATCTAAAATCATGAATGATAAATATTACAGTATATATTATTTACAATAAAAGAGGGGCAACATATGGCCTTGGTTGGCTTTTATCATTAGTCTACAACAATGAACGCATAATATCCTATTTCAACATCTGGTATCGCCATAGAAGCATCTCAAAAGTTCAGCTTTATCTATAAACTTATGCCTGGGAAACTCATTAATACACACCGACATGGGTTCCACTTTTGTATCTTATCAATGAAGCTTCTTCTTCTACAGGTCGTGAAAGAGCCTCCTAATATGGTCCACGTTTGCAGGAACCAATGTAACTGGGCAGCGGTTATACTATTGACAGATAGACCAAAGATTAGATATAAATATAGACCAATCTACTTTCTACAACTATTAAGGTAAGAATCAAGTCTCTACGGAGACATGTGAGTTCCTATGATGTCTCATCTATATTGTTTATTGTTTATTTGGTTCCAATAAAACAGGCCGTCTAGTTTGATCAGATAGTGTTTGTATGTGATTCTGCTGATTAAAATTGTAATAATCAGAAATGGATAATGATATATCAACCTAAAAATCAACGTAATGATAGGATGATAACATTTTGGAAGAATCGAGGGATAAGATTAGGAGAGAACTTAGTGGAATACACATGTCAAGTTATTACGGTATTAGGTTGATTTTTAGGTTAATGAGTTAGATTGATTTATCATTTTCCATCAGATATATGGTTCTCAGAGTTTGGCAATATTCTGACTATTTAAATGAGTACATCAAATTACCAAAAAAGACATTCTTGTAAAACACGGAGGTATATCTTCTGAGATTGAGTACATACAGTTCTTAAATTACGTTAAATGAAGGAGTGACAATTATATATTTCCTTTAAAGAATCGGTCATTGTTCTCAAAGGCGGTCGCCTAGTGCGCCTAGGCGCAAGGCAAGGACGAGGCCCACCTATAACGCCTGAAACCCTAGGCCCAGGCCCACATATATATCAGGAGGCATTATAACATGTTTCAATGCTATAAATGATCGTATTCCAAGGAGAGACTTTTAATGCATGTCACGGAAAAGATGCTCACGTATATTATGGGGTATATTATGGGGATATGAGAGGAGTATCTTCGTTCCAAAAATCAAAATCACTCAGATATCATCCTTCATCAATATCATCCTTCATCAAACTATTCTTCACTTCCAGGTAAGTTTTCTTCCAATTTTCTTAAACTCAGTTTTCTTATATTACTAAGACTCTTCTTAAACTCAGTTCTCTATTTTTCTTAAACTCGGTTTTCTTTAACTGAAATTTTATTCATTATCATTTGTAAGAGACAATTAATCAAGATGGTAATGTTCAACGTCCTAAATCCAAAGCTTTTGGTTGAATGCATTATGGGTTATTTAAACAATTTGGTCAACGTCCTAAATCCAAAGTTCTAATTAACTTATGGTCAATGGATTTGAACAATTTGGTGTAAAAAAATTGTGTTGAACTTTTTGGTTGAATGCATTATGGGTTATCCGGAAAAATATCGGTAAGTCCGGAAAAATCGAGTTGACGAGATGGAGGTAATCCCGGTAAGTCATCCGGAAAAACATCGGGAAATTCACAAACAATAGGAACGGTCTTCAATTCTACCTTAGTGACGGTAGCACTAAAGACTTTAGAATTTGAGGAATCGGAAATTTCACCTTGAACTCTAAGAATTTTACCGTTAGACAACGGTATTTTGACAACTCTCTCACCACAATCAATAGTTGCATTTATCGCCGTCAACCAATCCATACCCACAATAATATCAAAGCTCCCAATATCTAAAGGCATGAGGTCGATAAAGAACTCGACGTCGTTTAGAGTCAAAATACAATCACGAAGTATTTGACTACGTTTTGTTAGAGCACCATTTACCATTTCTATATCAAGCACATAATTTAGGGCACACGGATTCACATCAATCAAAGGAACAAAACTAGAGGAAATAAGGTGAAAATCGGCTCCGGAGTCAAATAAAACCGTTGCATAATGACCATTGAGAAGAAATGTACCTGCAACAACATTGGGATGATTCTAGGCTTCATTTGCATTGACCGCAAAGGCTCGGCCACGAGGTTGAACTTGATGGCCTTATTGCCCCCGATTTTGGTTAGGTCCGGTGATTTGAAGTTGATTAGGGTGGATGGCCACTTGCACTTGTTGTCCAACCCATTGAGGACAATTGTGGCGGTAGTGATAAGGACTACCACATTCAAAGCATGTGCCCTTTTGTTGATTGGCACGAGGAGGAATAGCTTGAAGAGAGGCTACATTTTGTGGGGCTACCCTCGGCGCCCTACAATCTTTGGACAAGTGTCCAATTCGGTTACAAGAGAAACATGCCCCACATTGAATGTTGGTGGGGTGGTGCTTGTTGCATCTTCCACAAAACGGATGGGGTCCCAGATAAGTCTTCTTTACCGGCTCCACCACCGCCATAACTCTACCCCAATTAGCATGTTTGGGGTCAAATCTCCCCATCTTCTTCACTCCACTAGACTCCGGCACTTCTTTTCTCTTAGATGATGATGTCTTGCTCAACACTCCACTTCTCAAAAGATCCTCGGTAACACTACCGGCACGGTTGATAGCATCGGTCAAAGAAGTAGGCATGACTGAGTTGACAAGAGAGCGGACTTGTGGAGTCAAGCCCAAAACAAATTTATCAATGGCCCGGGGCTCGGGATTCACTTGATGAGGAACAAGGGTAGACAAATCTTGAAATCGTCTAATATAGCCCTTGTAATCGGCCCCGTCCATTTTAAGATAGACAAATTCGATGGTCAAATTTTGGAGTTCATAAGGAGAGCAAAACTTCTCCTTCACCTTGTTCTTGAAATAGGCCCATGACAAGTTATAGGTCCGACCCAAGGTTATCTCTTGGTTCCACCAACTTAAAGCATCATCTTTAAACATACCGGATGCATAAGAAATTTGGTCATCATACGTGCAATGGCTCCTTTCAATCACCGCTTCAATCCTCTCCAACCATCTTATACATTCCGTGGGGCCACCCTTACCATCAAACTCCGGTGCCCCACAATTCTTGAAATCTTTGAATTGGCAACCTTGGCGGTACACTCCATGTTGATTAAACATGGGGATATAGTTATCTACTCCCACCGGTTCCTCCTCTTCACCTACCACACCATGAGGTTGAGCACCCTCATTATTCACATTTCCCGGGGCTTCAACATTTTGAGGCTCATTGCGTGGCGCCCCATTATTTCCTTCAAGAGTTGGCGTGACTTGGGCAGCTATAGTTGGCATGATATTGGTGACCGTTTAAGCGATCACCTCCGCCAAGTTCAGCCTGGGAGCCTCACCACGACCTCTACCTCGGCCCCTACCTCGGCCTCCACCACGACCTCTACCACCACGGCCCCTACCTCGACCTCTTTGAGCTTCCGGTTGTGGCTCTTGAGAGTTATCCCTATAGTTTGTTCTGGCTCTCCTTGGTCTCACCATTTCTATAAAACAAGTAACACGTTGACCCGAAAGTTAGTCTCAAAATGCTCACATGTTAGTCACACAAGTAGTTAATGCTCTCATATCAATATAACATGTACATTTCGTATCATTATGCTAAGGCAAAAGTGCTAGAGTTCTAAGGGATTGTTACTTATCATGCCATCATGCCAAGTTCACTACAAACGTTTATCATCAATCCAATTACTCATGTTCAACACATCACACAATCCAAGCAACTAAAACAAGTGGTTCAAAGTATAATCCGAATCCGATATGCTCTCTAGTTATTGACCAGGTTTGTATACAGGTGATACCATCGGCTTTCCCTCCACCCAATCAACTCCCATTAAGCATATCGGTTCCTTATTATACCCTAAACCAAGCATGTGCAATCCGTGATGTCATTAACTTGTTATAATACCGGGTGACCATAAAATAGTTGATCAGGCTATTTTAGGGATGCCACAATGTTATACCATGTTAATGTCATAACTTCATTTTGCCCTAAATCATCCAACTATCGCCAATCAATAATAACAATCCGTCTCAACCACAATCAAGTTCAAATCAATGTACACGTTAACCACATTGTACTCATCACACGTTCATCACATTGTACTCAAGTCATCACATAGTTGGTCTTAACTACGAACTCACAATGTACACCTTTTAGGGTTCACATAATTCACGTTGCACACAAAATTCCTAACCATGCATGCTATATGAAGAGTTTTAACTTAAGCCGTAGTCTAGGTCGAACCACCTAATTCTCTACGACCTGCATGGGCCACCATTCTGTAACACCCCGAGCTAGGGCTCGAAATATCACGGAAATTAAATAGTGCATGATGGAATTAATGTAGGCAATCTAAATGAAAGTATGTGAATTCGGTGAATTCAACAAAATAAGTCAATTATCCATACAAAATACACAAGGAGCAAACGACCATCAAAGTTTACAAAATAATCATCTAGAGATGGCTATCGACCCTAAGCATAATGCAAAAGTGGGCATATGAATCCTTGATCCACGTAAGTCCAAGCCCGAGTCAAAAGCTAGCAATCTATCAAGCATCACGTCCTTGGTTCACCTGATTACCTAAAAACTGTACTAAACAAGTCAACACGAGGTTGGTGAGTTCGTAGTAATGGTTCACAAGGAACCATCGTCAATAGTCACAATATGTATAAGATAAAGGCAAAATAATCTTACAAGTAGCCTTTATGCGTCACAATGTAAATCAAGTTAGGTTTGCATAAGCACAACCTTGTCACACAACAATCATATATGATCACACGATACAATGTAAAAGTGTGTAATAAATAAGCACAAATGATGCCAATATCTAGATATGTGTCGTATGCATGTCAATATCACAATGCATATCATAAGTGTGACCATCAAGTCATCAATGCAACGATACTCACATGTCATCCCAATGAACAATGTGGCATCTCAAAATCATCGGTGTATATATGTCTATATACCCGGGGTCCATGTCCGTCTTACAAATGCAACGATACTCATAATCATCAAGTGTATACATCTATACACTTGGAGGTCCATCTCCGTCTCACATGTGTCCATATCAATACGTATGCGTGTTTGTCTCAATCACAAGTCCATCAATCATCAAACCAACCAAAACAATACGTACACAAACTTAGGAGGATTCTACTTTCAACGAGTCCTAGATGCTTATATATAGGGTCACCCGCAGCCTTCCCACCACATCTAAAACCCTTTGAAGGCATAATCAACTTCCATGTATGCACTACTATCCTAATTATAACAATATATATCACAATCATGTGTGAAATCAATCAAACGTATCAATCAATCCATCAATCATTCAATCAATCAATCAATCAATCAAGTAAACACATAAATGTACACTTTCCAGCCCGAATCTCAAGCGAGTAGGGAACTACGGAACTCACCTTGATTGGCTATGAGAAGTTAAGTTTGATATAAGGTCGAGTTAATGTCGTTCAACGTTCACTTCACGTTCATCACCTATAATTATAACATACGCATATTATTTACATATTATAATCATGACAAAACCCTAATTAGGTTTTGATTGTTACTATAGTCATTTGAAAGGTCCCCCGGGACCCGACAAAGTTAAAGAAGAAGTCGAGAAATGATTGTAACATTTTTAAGTCGTCCAAAAGTCATCGCGTGATCAAAACCATTATATATATATATATATATATGTGTGTGTGTGTGTGTGTGTGTGTGTGTAATTTAAACTGAAACCCTAATTTGGTTTTTATGGATGGTTCTCGACCTTAAGTGGCTCCCGAGACTTGCAAACGTTACTTGAGAAGTCAAAGAAGTGTTTAGATCGAAACCCGACTCAATGCAAGGATGATTGAATCAAAACTAAACAAAACAGAAAGTTGGCAAATGGGCACCACCGTAATGGACGGTGGTGTCCACCGTAAAAGACGGTGGTTCAGAACAAATGGGCGAAAGGGACGCTAGACCACAGCGTAAGAGACGGTAGGCCAGCAAGCTAATGGCGTCTTGGACGGTACTAGCCACCGTCTTAGACGGTGGCCTCAAAAGATTGATTTCAGCGTGTGCATGCTCAAAATATGGCGTAAAACAAGAGAAGATAGCGTCTGGTCGAATTTGGAGCTAGGAGGCACCGTCTAAGACGGTGCTTGCACCATAACAGATGCCTTAGATCATCAGGTAGCGTCCCAGACGCTGAATGGAACCGTCCCAGATGGTGGGACCTGAGCAAGGACGAACAGCAGCAGCTGACCCATTTCGACCCATTTACAACCCAAAGCTTACATTTGACCTTCAAATCAGTTTGGAATGGTTGGAAACTTGTTTTGACACAAAAATGGACTTAGATAAACACGATTAGACATCATTTAACCAAACCCAATCCATAGTTTCACTCCATAATCATAAATTCTTGTTTAAAAATCATTTAAAACTTATTTACTAACTAGAAACCCTAATTTACCCTACTTGTGTTCATGGGCTCCCAATCGGCCAGAATTCAAAACAATGGGTTCAAGACATAAGTTGTACACTACATAAACATAAATTTGAACTAAGAACACTTACCAAAATTTCCACCAAGTCCAAGATCCGAATTTAGCTTTATTTGGAGATTTCTTGCACTCTAAGTTCCAACCTTTCGATATAATAAAGAGGTGATGATAATAAGGATGATTCTTGCACTAATTATACTTGATTAACAATAAATGATTTAGGATTCTAGAGAGAGAGATGTAGGAGTGTGTGTTCTTGAAATAAATTAGAGAGAGAAATGGAAGAGTTTTGTGATTGGGTGGATGGGGAATGGATAGGGTTGGGTCTTTAGTTGGGTCATGGGTTGGGTAGATGGGTTGTGAGTTGACCCATGGGTTGACCCGTCACATTTACTAGCTTATCTCATCGTTAACTCGTATCGTTTAGTATCGTGTCACCAATTAAGTGGCCAATCGACCCGTTTAACACATATCACGTCATATAATCATATAAAAGCTTTCCATTATATTACTAATCATAATTGTCATTCAAAATTACATATAAAGTCAAACGGGTCAAAATCGCGGATGTTACACATTGACTCAAGTCCACATGACATTTTTTTTAACGTTCGAATGGTCAGAGCCTATTCGTCCCACTTATCGGCACCTAATAGATTTGGAGTAAAAGATCACACGTAGACTTTCCAGAGGTAGTGGCCAAATACAGAAATGTTGGTTTGGGTGCATAACAACATGTTACTCTAAGTCAACACGTGTTGACTGCAGTGTTAAACACGTAAACTTTCCTATCAAAGTAGGATGCGTCTTTTTGAAACTTTAAGGGGGTGTTTGGTTTGCAGAATTCGTTGGAATTCAATGGAATTGGAATTTAAATTCCATTCCATGGCATGTTTGGTTAGCAGAATGGAATTAAGATTCCATTCCATGACATGTTTGGTTCGTAATGAAAAGGAATTGAGTTCCTTCGAATTCCATCATATGAAGGAATTCAAGATTCCTTCACAAATTGGATGGAAAGTTTTTTCCAATGGAATTCAAAATTTGTTGAAAACAAATCTTTTAAATTTATTATTATGTGATTATATAGAATATTTTATAATACTTTATATTTAAAAGTGTATTTATCTATTATTCTATTATTATTATATAAAAATTTATTGTTAATTTATTTTTTGGCAATTAAATTATAAATTATTATTATTATTATTATTATTATTATTTTATAAATTTTAATTATTATTTTAAAAATATTTTAACTTATCAAAAGTTATTTTTTTAAAAAAAAATAATGTTAGATTATAAAAAATTTATTATTTTATAAAAATATATTATTTAATTAGTATTAATTTTATAAAAATATATTATTTAATTAGTATTAATTTTATAAAAATATATTAATTATTATTATTATTATTATTATTATTATTATTTTATAATTTATATTATTATTATTTTATAAATTTAATTATTATTTTAAAAAAATGTTTTTTTCATAAAGTAGTTATTTATTTAAAATAAAAAATAATGTTAGATTATAAAAAATTTATTATTTTTTAAAAACTATTAATATTTTATAAACTATTAATATTTTCTTATAATTATTATAAGAAAATCACTGTTAATGATTATTTTTTGGCAATTATAATTTTATAGAAATTATTATTATTTTATATAAAATGTGTTTTTTATAAAGTAGTTATTTATTTAATAAAAATAATGTTAGATTATAAAATTTATTATTTTTTAAAAAAAAAATTTATTTTTTAAAAACTATAAATGTTTTAATAAAATATATTATTATTATTATTATTATTATTATTTTATAAAAATATATTAATTATTATTATTATTATTATTATTATTTATATTATGAATTCCATTCCATTCCATTTCATTCCGGTCAACCAAACAGGATACAATTATAATTCATTCAATTTTCAATTCCATCAGATTCTAATTCATTCAGATTCTAATTCCTTCAAATTCCAATTCATTTGACAGATTTTAATTCCTTCAAAAACATTCTGGGAACCAAACGCCCTAAGGGTTTGCTGCTAGTGCTGTTTTGACTTGCAGAAAGTCCTTGTGTTTGACCTTTGATTTTTGAAGGAGGATGGCAGATTTGATTGAGTTGCTGGTTTAAGGTCTAATGTATTGAGTCAACCTAACATATTTCTTTCTTTTTGCATCTGCGTTACTTATTGATTATTTTTCACGAGAGTTATAACTTGATCAGCTCTAATGGTTATTTTTTGCAGCATTATAATTTTATAGAAATTATTATTATTATTATTTTATATAAAATGTTTTTTTATAAAGTAGTTATTTATTTAATAAAAATAATGTTAGATTATAAAAAATTTATTATTTTTTAAAAATAAATATTTTCTTAATTTCTTTTTGCATCTGCGTTACTTATTGATTATTTTTCACGAGAGTTATAACTTGATCAGCTCTAATGGTTATTTTTTGCAGCATTGCTTAAACCATTTGACCCATTTAGAGATATAACATAGCTAAAATCAACCCATGTGGACACGAAGAGATCGAATTTGCCACCTCTAAATACATGATGATCACCATACTGTGTAAACAGAAACCGAGAAGAACCCATTTCTCATCAACCAAGGTATTTCTGCCACAAGTTTTAATATCGTTAACAGTTAGATGCTAGATAGGACAAAGATAAGGATGAATTTACTATAGTATTTCCTATTATCTTAGGAAAGATAAGGAAATTATGCCTTTAGTATTGAGCCACATGGCTAAAAAGCTGTCTGCAATTGCAAACGGTAGATGAAACAAGGACTGCAGTTCAGCATAATATATAACACAAATTAATTAATACACATAATTGCTGCTTATTTGAGGTTAAGCAAATTATAGACAGAAGAAGATGAAAAATTTAGATTCATGATACCAAGTGGTTTCCAATTTCCAAAGTAAAAAGAAACAAGAAGCAACTGGATTCACCATGCAATTACTCTGGGTGCAAATAGAAATGGCAAAGTGGATGGGTTGGGTAACGAGATTAAAACACGTAATAATGTGGGTGTTTTAGTCCTATAGTTTTAATACATACTTATTTAATTAAATAAAATTGTAAGAACTAATCTATAATAGTTTTATATGTAAACCAATTTACCTGGTTCAAAAGAATTTGAAAACACTTTGGATGGCTGTTTATCTCTGAATCATTACTCTTTTAGCTGATACAACTGAAACCCACCATATTTTAGGCATCTCGGTCAGTATTGACACATCTACATGTAAGAAGAGAACTTACCACATACATACTAGTTTTAAATCCCTTGGTCTTTCCAATGCATTTTAGCGAAGGATACGAGACAGTCTGAACAAAAACCCACCGGCTTCACCAAATTGACGAACCCCCTTCTCCTCTAACCTACACCCTCTTAACCCTCTTTCTTTCTTTTTAATTCGATGTGTCTCTCGAAACTGGTGAGCCAATATTTTACAGTGTTGTCGTAAACAACCAATCGATAATTTACCCTAACAAAGACTTACATATTGCTAATTTCATATGCATGAACGCCGGGGTAATTGACGGTTATTTTTGTTTATCGAGTAAAAAAAATTAACATGAAATTTGACTTAATGCATTAAGTTCTTACATATTTAGTTTATTATAATATTAATGAAGAAACAAAACCACTTAAACGAGCTAATCAATTGTTACAGTTGTCATATATCCTTCTTCCCTTTTCCTAGTTTCTAGTTATCTACCTTCTACTTGACTTAATGTTACTCCATTGACGGATGATGGTATAGGAAGATTTGATGTGGATCCGTTCTCACTTCCTTGAATAAAAAACCCGGGTTGTTTAGGTGAAGGTAGTGAACCTTCACCGCCCAACATGGAAACCACCGATGGTGTGGTAGGTCTATCTTCTGCTCGTTGTTGCACACATAATAGACCAATGTGTACTGATCGCAACATTTCAGAAATCGAATGTGCCTTACCTAAAGATGCGTCAATTAGATCAATAGACTTGCCTTCTTTGTAATGTCTCCATGCCTAAATGAAAACAAGTAATAAACACACACAAATTGTTATACATTGTGACTGCATAGTATCCTATCATCAATAAATAATCATAATTCAAGACCCTTACATATCCAAGAAGGTTATCATGGTGGTCTTCATGAGCAAAACTTGTATTTTTCTTCCCACTCACAATTTCCAACACCAAAACCCCAAAGCTAAAAATATCTGACTTTACTGAAAAGAGACCATTTACTGCATACTCTGGAGATATGTATCCCCTGAGTAACAAAATCAGACCGTGGAAATCAATCATTAATAGAAGGGGAAAAAAGAGTGTCATATGCCTCAAAGAGAGCTAAGTCCAAGTATTCTTACAATGTTCCCACCACTCTCTTGGTATTTGCTTCACTCTCTTGTCCTTTAAACATTCTTGCCAAACCAAAATCTGATATTTTTGGGTTCATCTCATGATCCAGCAAAATATTGCCTGCTTTTAAATCTCTATGGACAACTCTAAGCCGCGAATCTTGATGCAGATAAAGAAGACCTCGCGCAATGCCATTGATAATGTGGAAACGTTGTGGCCAATCAAGTAATGACTTCCTTAAATCATCTGCCCAGTATGCAAAAGCATCATTTAAAAATTTTATATTCGTCGTATTATATTCTATATGTTTAATGTAATATATGACATTGAAAGATAGTCTAACCAAATATAAACCAGTCCAGGCTTTTGTTATGCATGTATTCATAAACCAGCATTGTCTCGTCTCGTTGGATGCAGTATCCTAACAGCTTCACAAGATTCCGATGCTGGAGTTTAGCAATGCATATAACTTCATTTTCAAATTCGTCAAGTCCTTGTCTTGAATACTTTGAGAGTCGCTTCACAGCAATCTCCAGTCCTCCTTCTAGCACACCCTGGATAAGTACTTCAATTAGCACATTAATTTGTGTAAAATGTAAAGTTGAAGGGACTATTATATTTTGTGTTTAGTCATTTCACAGTTCACACAGTTTCACCATAATCAGAAAACAAGTACCATCCGTTCCAATATAGACTTATTCTTTCTTTTTCAACTTTAACCTTATATTTTTGTTAAATTTAAATGGATTGGGGGTTTTATTTTTTTGATTTTTTTTGAACAGAGTTAAAATTAATTTCCATTGGTATATTTTCTATCAGATAGTTTATATAACACAAACAAAAATATCTAAAGTCAAATATGAAGAATAAAAGACTTGAAAAAGTCAAAGTGGACATTTAAATTGGGATAGAGGTACTTATATCCTCTTTTCCTTTCTGTTGGTTTGCTGGGGGCTAAAATCATTTACTGTTTGATAGCATTACCTTGTAGACTGGACCAAACCCGCCTTCTCCAAGCTGGTTTGCAATTGAAAAGTTATCGGTTGCTTTAGAAATTCTTGATAAGCTAAACACCGCTAACTCTATACTTCCATTCTTACTGCTACTGTTGTGATCTTTGTCTAATACGTTGACTTTTCTACCTGTAAAATATGAAGTTGAGACGAACTTATTATGATACCATTTAATTATCACGAGGTATTCACGCATACGAATACCATGTAGAAATAGAACTGCATTGAGATCAATTTCTCTTGCCTTCTCTTACTTCATCTGATCTCCACTTCCTCTTACTCCAAATATAGAGTGCCGATATAGCGCCCAACATAGCCAACCCAGCTGGTATTGACGAAGCAATTGCAGTAACCACTCGTTTTCTTTTGTGGATGCTGGAATGGACATCTAAGAGATATTACCAAGGTGGAAGAGCAGACATATTCAGCATGTGCTTTGCTAATATAAAGAAAGCACAAGAGTACATATATACATCCACCTGCCAGTCCATATTCTTGTAATTTCACAATAAGTTATTCTAAAGAGTATGAGTGTCCTGTTATAACCAGTAGACTAAAATTTTTTGACCCGTTTAAGCCATGCAGTTATAAACAGTTTCAGCCCAGGTTTTGTTTCAAGTATTTAGCTATTAGTGGAGTAATAACTATATACTCCGTAGTATTTTTTTCGGTCCACATAACCGGGCATGAAGATGAATTTGATGTAGGTCCTTGATTTAAACATGGTTGTGGTATATCATGTATGAGGTAGGTTGACCGAAAACAACTCTGGTGAAAAAATAAAAAAGAACAAAGAAAATAAGAAAAAGGAACAGACACATACGATTATAGTTTTTATGACCTGTTAAATGACACTTGTAACAAAAAATGTTACGTCGTTCATTTTAGAAGATCAAAACCTATGAAGAAATTTTAAATTATGCGACAAAAAAAAAAACATGTAGGTCGGTCACTGTAGTTAACCGAGCCTATGTTAATAGCCTAATAGGGACCTTAACTCTTTGTGAATCACAGAAACTTGAGAATTAATCTTCATTAATAAGCATAACTAAATAAAAGTAAAAGTAAAGTAACCCCCAATGCCGTCTTCGACAGTGTATGGCGAGGTTGAGATGTAGACAGTCTTACTCCTACCAAAGGTACAAAGGCTGCTTCCAGTTTCTACCGAAGGTAGAAAAGGACCTCCAGCCTTGCTGGGCATGAAGATCGAACTCATTACCTCTGTCTCCAGAGGCAAGAGCTCCAACCACTGATCCAACCCAGTTGGTTTTTTTAATCAGCATAACTAAATGAAACATCATAATAAGTAGCTTAAATATATTCACTTGCCTAATAATTCGGAAGCTGCCAGTCTAACATAAAGATCCTGCCCGTTCTGTGGGTAGACTCGGGTATCAATCAAATCTCCAAACCATAGCAAGCATCCAACTCCATCTGGATTGATGTTTGGATTGGCATAGGCGTTGCATGAGCAATTATTCTTGCAAGCCACCTTACATTCCTCAAGGCTCAAGTTGCCATTATACACAGCATTCACTGTGTCTGGCAATTTCATGCTCGCAAACTTGTAAAATCCTTCTCCTGGACCACAATCCAAATCCACAATCCGACGACAACCACTAGTCCAATTATCAGGAGTCAACTCTTCTGGATTCTTTAATACAAATCCTTTCAAGCATCCGCAGTTAGGATTAGCTATAGTACTACAGCTTCCATATGGCCCACAGAGTCCGTAGTTGTCACAATTATCCATGGGTAAGGTGAAATCCTGCATCCATACTTGGTTGCGATAATTTAAATGCCAGATCTCAAACTTCCCAGCAGGGGTCAATGTATGCCTTATTGAGAATGAGGTGCTATTGTACGTATACTTATAGTACATCTCTCTGTCATTGATAATCATATCAACTTTGTATACATAAACGGGGTTAGGTTTATAGTTTGGCTGGCCAGCAAATGCAATGCCGTTATATGGCCCGATTCTTGATTGAATAACAGAATTTTTCCTAATGTATACTTGCACATATTTACCCTTAACCATTGTAAACTTGACTGTATACTCACCTGAGGAAGGATCATCGTCGCTTCTCCATGACGTCAGGTACATTTCTCGTCCTGTCACGAGGTCCTTGCCAAACTTCATTCCTGATACGAGGGTATCACCAGGATCATCAAAACTTTGCCAAAGGACACTATTTCCGCTTTTTATCACCAGATTCCCAGTGTCCAAGAGTTGTGCTACAGGAAATTCCTCTGTCTTAGATACAGAGGAGTTGGATGACCAAATGATGGTACTGCCATTTCCAAGAGACAAGACCCCTTGACGATCCAATTTGACAATGCCCGTGGTGTTAACAAGTGGAGTTTCCCGGTTAGCGACCCATATAACTCTATGAGGTGATGTGTGCTTAAACCATATGCCCAAATACCGTTTCGTCGAAGTGCCTGGGCTAAAGAAACCAAAATCGAATATGTCGTTTCTTGAAACAATGGTGTCACCATCTGTAATGTTCTGAGACACAACTATAGTGTCCAATGAACTACAAGTTGTTGGTGTCAGGAAGAATAAGGTGATATAAAGGAGTAACATTATTATGGTTTATATGATTCTTATCAATGCACCGACTCTTTTGATTGTTGTTTCACTATAACTTGGTTAATTACACTTTTAAGCCTGAAAGAAGCTTAACTTCAAAGATTAGTATTTCTAGTCATTTTCCAAGAGCAAAGACTTCTTTGCCTCTTTGGTATGTAGACAAAGTTTGCCAAAAACAAAGGTTCTCTGCCGCCATAATTTATACATATACGGAGTATATATTAATACAATATACTTGATACCCGTATAATATACAAATTGATTATATATATCATACAATTGATTTTTTATTTTTTTTTAGTAAACATAAAGTTTGAATATGATTTATAATATACATTTATTCTTTTTAACAATAGCTTACAAGCGAGAGACATGTAAAAGTATTGGTCAAGATCTAATAAAAGGGAATGATCATCACGCCATCATTTTTTGGTCGCACATCTCGAAACATGTTTCACCAAACATGTTTTAAGGTGTTGTATGATACAATGAGTGAAACATGTTTGGTGATGTTAAAAAAGGTACTCGTAGTATACAGAGCACCTCCATTTAAGACAATCTAGATTTACAAACAAATTACAAATAAAGTTTACGAACTAACTTGACGTGTGAAGTTAACCAAATAAATTAAAATATTTTTTAAGTTACCTCTTCATATTCTCTCCATATTTTCAACTGCGTTTAGTTATAATTATTAAAATAGTAAGTAATATTACTATACATAAATCCATGCAACGAGTCCGTTTTTGATTTTAATAAGTTTTCTTCTTTGACTTTCTAAAATTGTTTCACATGTTTGACCCAGCAATAAAAACTAAAAAGATGACAAATTTTCTAAATCACCTTTACAATGCGAGACGACACGTGGACAATTGATTGTTTACTATGTATCTATATCTATATAATATAACATAGTCCAAATACTCGTACGGTACTATATATATTGTATCATAAAGAAATTCGAATAGCATACATAATTCGTGAGTATGAAATAAATTGTGGTTAAAGTAAACCGATGATCGAATCTAAATTATAATAAACAATAACGATAAATATAATATATGTTTCGTTAAAGTTTTAGATCTACCTTAAATTTTTACAATCACATGAAAATCAGAACTTATAAGCATGGTGGATGACGGCAAATAGCCTTGTGATTTCGGATCGTAAACTCAAAATTTTGAAGTCTTCATGTTAATAACTTATTATAAGTAATATAAATAATAGGAGTTGAAGAATTGAGAAAGAAAAAGAAACAATTTTATTAATGAAAAAACGATCAATCAAATAAGGTTATAATGTGTTTTGTATCTATAAGACAAGAGTTATAGTTTAATTCTAAGGCTAATAAGAAAAATTGAATCTATATAAAATTAAAAAAACGAATTTAATAAAATAAAGAGAAATTGTCACAAAATCGTCCCTGTGCTTTGTTGGATTCGCATTTTCATCCTTGTGCTTTTTTTTTCTCACTAGATATCCCTATACTATTCATTTTCATTGTCAGTCGTCCCTAACCCTATCGTCTGTTAATTTTCCTCCGTCAAGTCCCTCATGTGCAATGCACATGAGGGTACATTGGTCTTTTGGGGCATTCTATCTTTTTTCTAAATCTATCTATATGTCTCTGTATATATTCAAAACCACCACCACCACCACACACACATATACGTGTGATATATTCAACCACATAAATCTATTTACATATGATATCTCAAATCAACAACTCGCAAATGACACTATCAAATCTAAAATACCGAAACTTTACAAAAACACAATCAAATTCCTATAAAGATCATATCGAAATCAACCACTATAAAACAATAAAAAAAACAATCAAATACCAAGATTCATGTCATGGGGATGTGGGAATACGGGAGATTTTCTCACCCTTGAAGCCGCCAAACACAAGAAATGCCACCACCACTGTGCCGCCGGAGCCAACCACTGTGGAAGGGAGTTCCGGTCATGGGGATTTGGGAAAAGTGTGACTACTACTAAAGATACAAGTATTGGTTCCCACTGTGCCACTATTAGATGATTTGCATAAATCAATCTCCATTTATTGTGAATTATTGTAATTTATATTTACCTTTTTTTATCTCCTCTATTATAGGAGAAAGTCTTGTAAAAGTCTATATAAATATACGCTCCAATCTCAAGAAAGTCAGAGGTTGATTTTTATCACTTTTACATGGTATCAGCCAACTTTATCTTCTCCCCTCTTCTACCATAAATCACCATTATTTTTTTCCCCCTTCTTTTCGTTCTCTTCTTCCTGGGAATATGCCTTCCTCTTCTCATGATTCCACTCTCTCTATGAATACAATTCTTCATATGATCACCATTAAACTATCATCCTCCAACTATTTACTATGGAAAAACCAAATCACTCCCCTTTTCACCTACCAAAAACTTACTGGTCATATAGATGGAACCCTTAAAAAGCCGTCGCTTACAATATCCTCTGAGGGGAAGACCCAGCCAAATCCCGATTTTTCTTCCTGGCAAGAAAATGACCAGAAAGCAATCCTTCTCCTGAATGCTTCCCTAACAGAGGAATCCGCGGCTGAGGTACTTGGGCTGACTACGGCTCGTGAGATCTGGGTTGCTCTTGAAAAAGCTTATTGCAACACCTCTATTGAACGAGTTCACTCCTTAAGGGACATGCTTCGAAATCTCACTAAAGGGACGGCCTCCGTTACGGATTTTGGCCGACGGTTTCGGGCTCTTTGTGATCAACTCGCAGCTATTGGACATCCAGTGGAAGACACTGACAAGGTACACTGGTTTATTTGCGGTCTTGGCGTGTCTTTTGAATCTTTTTCCTCTTCGATCAGGGCTATTAGACCACCACTTACTTTTAGTGAAGTGCTTTCTCAAACGGAAGGCCAGGAGATTTGGCTTCAATCCATTCATGGCTCTCCTACTCCTGTGGCTGCATTTCATGTCGCACAATCTTCTGCTTCGTCCCCAAACCGAGGTGGTAACTCTTATCGAGGTGGAAATAGACTTGGTGGTCAATGGGGTCGTGGCGGTCAGCGTCGCCCCCCTCATTGTCAACTGTGCAGGAAAAATGGACACTATGCATCTTCCTGTCCAGACTTATCAAGTTATGCTCGTCAAGCTGCTCCTCCAGATGAGACATTGGCTCAAGCCTTTCATGCGAGATGCCATGTCACAGAAGATACACCCGATTGGCATGTTGACTCAGCAGCAACTACCCATATGACTCCAGATCCTCAAGATCTTCATCAACATACTCCTTATACAGGTACTACACAAGTCATTTTTGGGAATGGTAATACATTACCAATCTCACATACGGGTATTTCCAAAATTTCAAATGATATTTCTTTACGTGATGTTCTAGCGGTTCCTAATCTTACTAAACGATTGTTATCCGTTAGTAAGCTAACCAAGGATCTACCCGTTGATGTTTTGCTCTCTCAACCTTTTTTTACCATTCAGGACCGGGAAACCAAAAGAGTGCTCGCTAAAGGATACTGTGAAAATGGGCTTTATGTACTTAAAGATGGACACCAAGCTTTAGCTGCTTGTCATGGAGTTTCACATCGGGCCTCCTTTGAGTTATGGCATCGGCGTTTAGGCCACATTTCTTTTGATGTTATTAAAACTTTGAATAAGTTGGGTACTTTGACTGTAACATCAGTTTTACCAAAACCCACCATTTGCAAACCTTGTGAACTTGCCAAGGGACATAAACTATCGTTTGAAATGAATTCTAAACGTGCTTTACATCCTTTAGATTTGGTCCATTGTGATTTATGGGGACCAGCTCCTGTATGTTCAACTGATGGTTATATGTACTATGTTATTTTTGTTGATGATCATTCCAGGTTCACATGGTTTTACCCGTTAAAAACAAAAACCGGATTCTATTCGGTTCTTCCAGCCTTTATTAATCTTGTTCAAACCCAATTCTCGCGAAAAATTAAAGTTTTTCAAAGCGATGGGGGAACAAAGTTTGTAAACCATACAGTTCGAAAAGTTTTTGAAGAAAACGGAACCTTTCATCGTCTTTCATGCCCTACACGCCTCAGCAAAATGGGCGTGCGGAACGTAAACATCGACACATTGTGGAAATGGGTTTGGCTATGATGTTTACCTCTCGCGTTCCGGTTTCTCATTGGACTGATGCTTTTAGCTCCGCTACATACATCATCAATCGGTTGCCAACCAAAGTTTTGAATGATGTTTCACCCTTTGAGCTAATTTTCTCTCAAACTCCAGATTATGGAAACTTCCGTTCCTTCGGCTGTGAAGTTTTTCCTTACTTACGGGACTACTCTCGTCATAAATTGGCACCGCGGAGTATTTCTTGTGTGTTTCTTGGGTATAACTCACAGTACAAAGGCTTTAAATGTCTTGATCCAACCTCCTCTCGGGTCTATATCACAAGGCATGCAAGATTCAATGAAAATTTTTTCCCTTACTCTGGTTTGACTAGCTCCACTGATATTTCTACCTTGAACCTCACCACTTTCTCTCATGAAATGTTTCATCCTCAAACGCCACCAAATCCTTCTAAAACTACAGCCACAAATACTTCATCATGTCCCTGCATAGTCCATGATCCACCATCCACCAATCCATCAACTTTGCCCACTTTAACTCCATCTTCTAGTCCATCATCACCCTCTAACTCAACTCCCAGCCCAGTTACAACACCATCCAGTCCAAACCTACCTACACCACCAACTAGCTCTAACCCTTCGCCTTTACCTTCGCCACCTTCCAACTCAGTACAAATTGAGCCTACTGTACCACCCATTACTACTCTGTCCCAAACACTTCCTCCCATTACTCACCCTATGACTACTCGGTCCAAGTCGGGTATTTTTAAACCAAAATATCCAATGGATATATCCAACCTTGCAAGTCACTGTCTCCATGTTGTTTTGCATACTCTACCTGAACCAAAAGGATTTAAAAGTGCTGCAAAAAACCCGAAATGGATGCAAGCAATGCATGAGGAAATGGAGGCACTTAAACAAAATGCTACATGGATCTTGGTTCCACGTCCTGCTTCTACTAATGTTGTCGGCTCCAAATGGGTCTATCGTATAAAATATAAGTCTGATGGATCTGTGGAAAGGTTCAAAGCTCGTCTAGTAGCGCAAGGCTTTACTCAAATACCGGGTCTAGACTATTCTCATACCTTTAGCCCCGTTGTTAAAGCCTCCACGGTAAGAATTGTGCTCTCTCTTGCTGTCTTAAACAACTGGAGATTACATCAACTAGATGTAAAAAATGCCTTTCTCAATGGCAATCTAACCGAGACAGTTTATATGGAGCAACCAACTGGGTTTGTCAACCCGCACTTTCCGGATCATGTTTGCAAATTATCCAAAGCTTTGTATGGATTAAAGCAAGCTCCTAGAGCATGGTTCAATCGCCTCAGTACTTTCCTTCTCTCCTATGGCTTTATTTGTAGTCGTGCTGATCCATCTCTTTTTGTGTTCTCTCGTGATTCATGTACTATGTACTTACTTGTGTATGTAGACGATCTCATTCTTACAGGTAACAATGAACTTGTGATCGCCAACTTCATTTCTAGTCTTAATCGTGAGTTTGCGATTAAAGATCTTGGAAATCTTAGTTATTTCTTGGGACTTGAAGTTGCTTACACTGATGATGGGTTATTTCTCACACAATCAAAGTATGCTACTGATATCTTAAAAAGAGCTGGGCTGCATGATTCCAAGCCAATCAACACTCCTCTTGCTCCAAGTGAGTCCTTTACAATGAATGGCCTGCCTTACTCTGATCCTACTGAATATAGGTCCTTGGTAGGGGCACTACAGTACCTAACCATTACTCGACCGGATTTTTCGTATGCCGTTAATCAAGTTAGTCAATTTCTCCAGGCCCCGACCACAGCTCATTATCAATCTGTTAAAAGGATACTGCGATATGTCAAAGGAACCGTATCCTTCGGTCTTACCTTTAGTCGTCCTAAGGAAAATCTTTTGTTGGGATACTCTGATGCAGATTGGGCCCGCTGTCTTGACACACGACGTTCGACATATGGTTATTCCATTTTCTTAGGTGGAAATCTTATATCTTGGAGTGCAAAGAAACAACCAACCGTTTCAAGATCAAGTTGTGAATCAGAATATCGTGCCATGGCTAACACGGCTGCTGAACTTGTTTGGATCACTCACTTATTACAAGAGTTGCATGCTCTTCCACCAGATCGACCTACTCTACTTTGCGATAACAAAAGTGCACTTTTTATGACTCAAAATCCAGTCTCCAATAAACGGGCCAAACATATTGATCTCGAATATCATTTTATTCGAGAACTCGTTGCTCCCGGTAAGTTATACACAAAGTTTGTTCCAACCAATCTTCAAGTGGCAGATATATTCACCAAGAGTCTTCCGCATGCTCAGTTCAAGTCACTTCGTGCTATGCTACGACTTGGTCCACCACCTTTTCGATTGAGGGGGGATATTAGATGATTTGTACAAATCAATCTCCATTTATTGTGAATTATTGTAATTTATATTTACCTTTTTTATCTCCTCTATTATAGGAGAAAGTCTTGTAAAAGTCTATATAATATACGCTCCAACCTCAAGAAAGTCAGAGGTTGATTTTTATCACTTTTACAGCCACCACCGCTGTTCAAACTTCTCTGTTCAACCACCACCGCTTGTTCTAACCCTACAATCACCACCATATGCCGCCGGACGATCGCGGGGGGGGGGGGGTGGGGGGGGGGGGGGCCGGGAGGGCGGGAAGGGGGAGGCCCATGGTGCGACTAAAACAGCCCAACTGGCTTTATTTTTCAAACTTAAAGTACAATCTCAATGTTTTAGTATTTGATTTTGATGGAAAACTGTTTGTTTGAATCGGTATCATTAAGTGGTATTACTTGTTGCAGCATGTATGATGGCTCCTCAAATAGGATGATAATACTCAACCATCCCAATGTCAAAAAGGACAGAAGGCATCACGTGCATTTATGGAACATAGATATTTTTTTATATTGTTTTTCTTTTGATTAATATTTATGGAATATAGATATTAGATTTTAGACGATGGTGTAGATACTAATCATGGAAGGATGTGTTGTTGTTGATGTTGATGATGATAACTGGCAAAGGTAAGGAAAGAGAAAGGGTTAAAAAGACTAAAATATGCTATGTGCAATGCACATGAGGGGCTTGACGGAAGAAAATAACAGACGTTAGGGTTAGGGACGACTGACAGTGAAAATGAATAGTCCAGGGGGATACCTAGTGAGGGAAAAAAAACACAAAGATGAAAATGCGAATCCAACAAAGCACAAGGACGATTTGTGACAATTTCTCTAAAATAAATAAACTAAAGACCAGTGTCGATCAAAGATTACGCCACGTGTCGTTTCGAGAACATCTCAATCCTATTTTAGTTTGTTGGTAGATAGTATATATTTATATTTATATTTATATTTATATAATATAACGAGGGAAATAAATATGGTGTAGATACACACTAAAATTAGGTAAAAATCATTTACATATCAATTTTTTAATACATAAAAAACATAAAAACCCATCATTTATTTATTATATAAAATGTTATTAAATTTTTTTTTGACAAACAGGAGATTTTTCATCTCTTGCAAGGTTATGTGGCAACACCCCTTGTGGTATTTTTCCTTGAATACCCTGTGATCACATCCGGCCCGGATTGCATGTGGTGTAATATACTCCGAGGATCGAACATTAAACAGAAAACATATAGGGTCGAAATACTTTATTGCCAACATGTTTCATGATTCAAAAGCAAATACAATCATTCTTTAACTGTTTGATAATAGTGGTTGCGGATAATGGGGTGAGCAAAAATCGAACCGAATAACCGAAAACCGAAAAAACCCAAAAAAACCGAACCGAATAAACCGAAAACCGAATCAAATGGATTGGTTTGGTTTTTGTTTTTTAGAAACCGAACAGATCGGTTCGGGTTTCGGTTTCATATGTAAAAACCGACCCGAACCGAAATCCATATATGTTTTAATATTATATTTATATTTATATTTATATTTATATAATATAACGAGGGAAATAAATATGGTGTAGATACACACTAAAATTAGGTAAAAATCATTTACATATCAATTTTTTAATACATAAAAAACATAAAAACCCATCATTTATTTATTATATAAAATGTTATTAAATTTTTTTTTGACAAACAGGAGATTTTTCATCTCTTGCAAGGTTATGTGGCAACACCCCTTGTGGTATTTTTCCTTGAATACCCTGTGATCACATCCGGCCCGGATTGCATGTGGTGTAATATACTCCGAGGATCGAACATTAAACAGAAAACATATAGGGTCGAAATACTTTATTGCCAACATGTTTCATGATTCAAAAGCAAATACAATCATTCTTTAACTGTTTGATAATAGTGGTTGCGGATAATGGGGTGAGCAAAAATCGAACCGAATAACCGAAAACCGAAAAAACCCAAAAAAACCAAACCAAAAAAACCGAACCGAATAAACCGAAAACCGAATCAAATGGATTGGTTTGGTTTTTGTTTTTTAGAAACCGAACAGATCGGTTCGGGTTTCGGTTTCATATGTAAAAACCGAACCAAACCAAAATCCATTTATGTTTTAATATTTATTTATATTTATATGTATTACTAGTTTTTTTTTCCGCTAGTGCTTTACGAGTATTTTTTTTTATAAATAATCCATATATAGTGGTCTACCATACATTGTTGGTTAGCATACAATATTTCAGATCTCTATACCTTTTCCCATGAATGCATACTGTACAAGAAGAAATATATAGTTTGTAGTTTACAATCAGTATTTAGCCATTTGACAAACAAATAAACTATATTTTATTTAATTTGCATGCCCTGAGTAAATCACAATGCCTATTCCTACCATCCCAAATAAACAAACACAATACAAAAAAAAAATTGAAACTTGATAATTACGTATTAGAAACACCAACCATTTGAACTTTACAAAAATATATTGATTATAAAAATGTGTCATTCACCTCTACATTAAAAAAAAAACCGAAACCAAACCGAAAACCGACCAAACCGAACCCAAAAAAACCAAACCAAATCCATTTATGTTTTAATATTTATTTATATTTATATGTATTACTAGTTTTTTTTTCCGCTAGTGCTTTACGAGTATTTTTTTTTATAAATAATCCATATATAGTGGTCTACCATACATTGTTGGTTAGCATACAATATTTCAGATCTCTATACCTTTTCCCATGAATGCATACTGTACAAGAAGAAATATATAGTTTGTAGTTTACAATCAGTATTTAGCCATTTGACAAACAAATAAACTATATTTTATTTAATTTGCATGCCCTGAGTAAATCACAATGCCTATTCCTACCATCCCAAATAAACAAACACAATACAAAAAAAAAATTGAAACTTGATAATTACGTATTAGAAACACCAACCATTTGAACTTTACAAAAATATATTGATTATAAAAATGTGTCATTCACCTCTACATTTAAAAAAAAAACCGAAACCAAACCGAAAACCGACCAAACCGAACCGAGCCAAAACCGAATCCAACGGATTTTGGTTTTCAAAAACCGAAAGTATCGGTTTGGGTTTCGGTTTTAGGCCAAAACCGACCCAATCTCACCCCTAGCGGATATGTTTGATTATGTGTTTAATATTAAATTAAAGGTTGGTTATTGTAAAATAAGTATTAAAATATTAAGTTGGATAAGATGTCGACCATTGGATCTTAATAAAACTGATGTACAAAGATTCATAGAGCCAAATATATACACTAATACATGAAAAAATTTATGATGCATAATGATTTTTAGTTAAAAGAAAATGATCATTTTATACGTTATATTTTAAATATTTTTGTTTTATTTAACGGATCTAACTTGGATTTAGGTTCGGCTATAACTTTTATTCAACTGGAACGATCCAAAGGGTGCTCATCAGCCTCATGCTTGAATTGCCTTATATCCAAACCAACATTTTTAAGAAAGAAATTTCTTGTTTTCTAGTTAACGTAGATAGTTATTTTGTGGGCGGCATATGCACTATTAAAAATAAAAATACAATATTTGGTAATTTCTTTGTGGGCGGCATATGCACTATTGAATAAAGAAATCAAACACAAATAAAGATGAAAACAACAACGTAATCATTTTCTTTTTTAATATATGTAAACCAAATTTCCAGTCTTTAGAGTGATGTTTACTTTTCCTAATCTTTTATTAGGTTTTGCTAAACAAACCTTTAAAGTTGTACTTAAAGTGCATTAAATAGAGTACTATTGTCATAGAATTCAGAGTAGGGTTTTGATATGAAAGGTACAATTTTTCTATAGATATTAACTGCATTTAGCAATTTTCCTTTTTTATTTATATTTTTTTGAACAATCTAAAACCAAATTTTGACCAATACATTAGGTAATTATAAGGATTTGACAGTTATTAGAGAAAGATTGGATGTAAAAAGCGATAAATCCTATTGTCTATCTGACTATCTTGCAAAGCTAAAAAAAAAGAAAATGATAAATCCTCCTAAAGATTAGCCTAAAAATCATCCTAATAGTATAAAAAGGTGACATGTGTTATCCACTAATTCTCTTTCCTAATCTTGCCCCCTGATTTTGCCACATGTCTTCATCCAATAGTTAGGAGGATTTTTAGGCCTTTCTTTTAGGAGGATTAATCATTACCCCTAAAAAAATATGTGAAAATTTTCACTCCTCTTGGCTTGTAACATGGAAGACAGAGAAGTGAAAATGGATATACTACGGGAATGAAAGCGAATTGATGAATTCTCATCTAGCTAACTCAAGAAAAAAATTGGTTTTGAGAGGACTAGGTGAACTCGTGGTTTTGTGTCACTTTAGAATTTGTTGGTTGACCAACTTTTGGATTTGTTTAGGTCACATTGGTGTTTGGTTTTGTTTTATTATGTTTTTTTATGACCGCAAATCTACTCTTACTTGAACACCAGCAGCAATTAAAAGGCCAACTTGAACATTAACCTTGTTTCCTTGGTTTTTGTATGTTTGTGTTTCTTTTTTCTTTTCTTTTTTTTTCTTTCATTTTTCAAGTTTTAAACTGAAGATTTGGGCATACTATTTCATTTTTACATTAAGTAGGTTGTGTTCTAATTAAGTTGGTGGTAACACTTAATTTCCCACATATGTGATTTTCATGAATAGCTAGGTTAATTTTTTATTGGATTCTTCACTGTGCTTAGATGATGATGGGTTTGAATTCTTCATTGCTTCGTTCGTTTAGATTTGGGTTTCGATATAGAGTTGTCAAATTAAGAACATAAAAACACTTGAAACCTTCCTAAGGGAATCTAGCGGTGACACCAAAACCGTAACAAAATAGTTAAGCCAAACCTATAACGTAAATTATAGACATTAAGGGATCATCTTCCTATATTTCTATACACCCAATGGACCGGAAATTCTAATTTATGTTTAACATAATTTTGGAGTATGAGATTACAAAGAGTCAAGTGACCACGATCATCTGTTAACTTTAAAAATAACAAAAACAGGGTAATAAATCTAAAAATAATGTCTGCCTGGAATGTAAGAAATTTTTATCTTTTTTTTTTTTACATCAAATTCTACTCTCTACTTCTACTCTACTCTATAAACTCCATAATACACCATCGTCAGGATTTGAACCCTCTTGGAGGCCAAAGCCTCTACCACCCCACCTAAGTGGTTATGGCAAATTTTCACATTATAATTCGTAACAACATGACCTCACGAGTAATGACAAATAACAATACTGTGATACCAAAAAAGGGAACCCCGTTAATCTAAAATCATGAATGATAAATATTACAGTATATATTATTTACAATAAAAGAGGGGCAACATATGGCCTTGGTTGGCTTTTATCATTAGTCTACAACAATGAACGCATAATATCCTATTTCAACATCTGGTATCGCCATAGAAGCATCTCAAAAGTTCAGCTTTATCTATAAACTTATGCCTGGGAAACTCATTAATACACACCGACATGGGTTCCACTTTTGTATCTTATCAATGAAGCTTCTTCTTCTACAGGTCGTGAAAGAGCCTCCTAATATGGTCCACGTTTGCAGGAACCAATGTAACTGGGCAGCGGTTATACTATTGACAGATAGACCAAAGATTAGATATAAATATAGACCAATCTACTTTCTACAACTATTAAGGTAAGAATCAAGTCTCTACGGAGACATGTGAGTTCCTATGATGTCTCATCTATATTGTTTATTGTTTATTTGGTTCCAATAAAACAGGCCGTCTAGTTTGATCAGATAGTGTTTGTATGTGATTCTGCTGATTAAAATTGTAATAATCAGAAATGGATAATGATATATCAACCTAAAAATCAACGTAATGATAGGATGATAACATTTTGGAAGAATCGAGGGATAAGATTAGGAGAGAACTTAGTGGAATACACATGTCAAGTTATTACGGTATTAGGTTGATTTTTAGGTTAATGAGTTAGATTGATTTATCATTTTCCATCAGATATATGGTTCTCAGAGTTTGGCAATATTCTGACTATTTAAATGAGTACATCAAATTACCAAAAAAGACATTCTTGTAAAACACGGAGGTATATCTTCTGAGATTGAGTACATACAGTTCTTAAATTACGTTAAATGAAGGAGTGACAATTATATATTTCCTTTAAAGAATCGGTCATTGTTCTCAAAGGCGGTCGCCTAGTGCGCCTAGGCGCAAGGCAAGGACGAGGCCCACCTATAACGCCTGAAACCCTAGGCCCAGGTCCACATATATATCAGGAGGCATTATAACATGTTTCAATGCTATAAATGATCGTATTCCAAGGAGAGACTTTTAATGCATGTCACGGAAAAGATGCTCACGTATATTATGGGGTATATTATGGGGATATGAGAGGAGTATCTTCGTTCCAAAAATCAAAATCACTCAGTATATCATCCTTCACTCAATATCATCCTTCATCAATATCATCCTTCATCAAACTATTCTTCACTTCCAGGTAAGTTTTCTTCCAATTTTCTTAAACTCAGTTTTCTTATATTACTAAGACTCTTCTTAAACTCAGTTCTCTATTTTTCTTAAACTCGGTTTTCTTTAACTGAAATTTTATTCATTATCATTTGTAAGAGACAATTAATCAAGATGGTAATGTTCAACGTCCTAAATCCAAAGCTTTTGGTTGAATGCATTATGGGTTATTTAAACAATTTGGTCAACGTCCTAAATCCAAAGTTCTAATTAACTTATGGTCAATGGATTTGAACAATTTGGTGTAAAAAAATTGTGTTGAACTTTTTGGTTGAATGCATTATGGGTTATTATAAAAAAGTGTTGATGATTGGTAAGAATAGATTATTCCCACAAATATTCAAATTCTTTGAAGCAGAATCTAGTCGTCCAAATATCAATGAGATAACTAGAGTTTCAAATACAAATCCATATACCCCGTAACTCACTTTGAATAAGTTGAAAAATGGATAATTTGTAGTTTCTTAAAAGTCAATAAAAATTAATAAAGCAGAACTAGCAGTAGTTTAAATCGATATACTACAGAGGAATATATACAGAAATGCATCATTCTTTTAAAGCCAACAAAAATTTCCGTAACCATTTATCTAGTATTCAAGAAGATACTTAGAGAGGACGTACCTGTGAAACATACTTGAATATGCAAGCATAGCAAAACACAAAGCCGGAAACCGTAACTGCTGATGGATTTGTTCGCTTTTGAGAACATAGAGGACATAATGTCCGATCAGATGGCAGAGGGATGCCCTCCTTAGCAACCTGTCACACAAAAAAGAGTTTGAGTACACGAATGTCTGGGATTGAGTTTTGAAACTGAATTGAAAATTGAAAACTATCATAAATATTTAATTTTTTTGTTACATCTGATTATTTAGAATATTTAAGGTTCATATATTCAGTTTCATATCAGCTGTAATAATACTGATTACCTGAGGGTAAACATTTACCTATCTTAACTGAATTTGTAAGAACTTTACCCACATTTCACAAGGACTTTTTGATTTTTCTCGAGAATATACTTTTAGGTTATTTATTAGATTATGACAACTTGATAACAGTGCCAATTAATTCTTTAGCTATTTGAATCTCTTCAGATTTAGAAATTTTAGCCTGTTAGCCTACATTTGTTAAAGATACCAAATTTGTAAAAACAATACATAGAATAGGATATACCTTTGGTGGGGGAGGAGGAGGTGGTGGAGGATACACAGTTGGAGCAGACAGTCTCTCTTCGGCAGATTGGTACCACCATTCCATCATCTATAATCAAACCACATGTTATATTATCGGTATATCACCCACCATTTTTATTTATATGGTTTTCCGTAGTCCGTACTGGGATGGATGATGCAATAAGATACAATTGCTTCTTTATGAACATTGGTTATGACAATATATCTAGAAAACACACACCTTAAAACCAAATACTGCCGCTATCAGACCAGTTTGTGCATAGTCCAGAAGTGCATAAGCACAAGTGAGCAATGCCCCTTGTACTGCCTGAAAAAGATGAAATAATATGCTCACAAAATTCTGTGACCTAACTCAATCCGTAACATTAATGTCATATTGTTTTTCTTTGGATGGCTCCATATATTTACCAAACTATAGAGCAAAAATAGAAGAAGTTCAAGTATACCTTTAACCAAGGAGGGCCGCGTAGTCTTTCACGCTCAGTACTTCTTATTTTAGATATTCTTGAAGAAGTATCCATCTACCTTGCCATTAAAAGTCGACAAGATTAAAAAAACATGATGACCATAAAACAAAAGCAAAGAAAAAAAGACATTATCTTTAGTCTTTCAGTATTTGGAAAATAGATTGGCTTTTTATGAAATTTACTTGACAATCCTACCCTCCTGAAAAGATGCAACATTTCCTTTTTATATGTGATAGTTTCACAACATACTGCTTAATATTTTGTTTAAAAGATAAAAGCAGTCAGATGAGGCTTAAACATAAGTGGTTTCAAAACTAATACCAGCTCCTGTCCTGTAGCGCGACAAACTTGGAGTCCGAGTGCATGTAATCCAGGGGAGTAGAACCCAGTAGCATCCAAGAGGTATAACAGCTGGTATGCAAATGCTAATCCTGTAACATTAGAAAATAGCCAGATTAGAGAAGGCTAACTGAAGATTAACAGAAAGGGGAGCAAACCACTGTCCCGGGGTCCATCAGTTTGTCTGGTCCATTCAGACTAGCAAAGGTGAATTTATTAGGATAAGGTTTAACACAATATAAGACAATGAAAATCCAATATCTTCAAATGCTAACATCTTATATAATTTTCTTCTATCAAATGGTAGATTTCTTTTCCTCGTAATAATTTTTAACAAATAGGTTTCCATGTTATCTAGGATGTGTTGGAATGTTCATTTTAAAAGTGATTGCAGTATTGAACAATCAAAATGTAGGAGAAAATATGGGGATGTTCCTTTGTTTGAAGTTTTTATAATCCAAATTTATTAGAAAAATAAATATAAATTGACCAAAAGGGTCATTCTAGATTTCTAGTGAAAATAAAAAGGAAAAACATCTTGTGAGATGGATCTAATTTTCTCAATTTAGATCAAAAGAAGATTCAACCAAGTAATTTAATTTAAATCTTTGATAATCAGTTTTTTAGGAATTAGTAACAAAGTTGTACCCACACATCTTCAATGACTTCCTCACAAATCTAACAGAGGATATAGGTATCTATTGAAGGAAGTCAACATACGAACCAGTAAGAAATAGTCATGCTTTTATTTCAAATATAACTTCCGAAAGAGGATAAACATATCATCCTCTCGTGCTTTCATCATGAAATATCAACATAGATGCATCACTTTTCAAACCATAATAAGTATAGTACTTTTCCATTACCTTCACTTCCAGCATGGAGCCAGGGATAGCAAGTAGCTACAATCTTATGCATTCTCTTCCTAAATCGTGTTCTAACAGACAAGTCTGTATCCACACCACTAGTTGAGGCAAACGAACTGCCCACATCACCAATATTGTCAACTTCATCAAACCTTTCATTAACATTTCCCCAAAGACTAGCTTGAAGTGCAGCTTCTCTTTCTTTATTATAGATTGAATGCAACTTTGACTTGAAATACGGCAACACAACCTGCATCACCATTGCCCATTAATGCAACGCCTCCTTTACTTTTTGCAATAACAAGGAGACGAAAGGAAAGAGAAACTAAAAAATCATGTAGCCCTACCAGAAAGACCACTGAGAGAAGCTTTTGACGCTTCCTTAGTCCAGAATTCTGAATTCTACTTCCTGCCTCCATATGAAGGTCATCCTTTTTAACATGAATATTAACTGCTCTCCTTCGTAAGCCATATAAAGTCTCCGCAAACGAAGCATCTAGGAAACACAATAGCACAAGGTTAACATACTGTATAAGAAATGTACAATCATAATATATGAAGAGTGTAACCATGAACTTATACATATAGACCAGATGATGATAGTAGCCTTTACTCTCTTTTTTTCTTACTAGATTAATTAGAGGGGTAGATGGGAGGCATAAAAATTTGATAGCGACTGAAGGTAGTTGCTCCACGTACGACTAAGTTTACAGCATTGCTAAACTTGGTACCTTGGACCTTACAATCTAAGGGCGTGTACAAACCTTGGATCGTGAATACAAATCTGGGGGTACGAAGAGCATCAGTGAAGAAATCAACAACTTGTTCATGGGTTGAGATGAACTCGAATGCATGCCACTTTCTTGACCATAATGTGATATCTTTCTGTTGTGCAAACCCAAGACACCAAAGATTGAAACTAAGTGAGTTAGGTTGTGGTGTCTACACTCACCTTGTTTTCATACCCACTGGACCAACAATATGCCGTGCACTGCTTGAGTGAGGTCCATGTAATGAGATTATTGCCAAGGAAAATGATGTGACCTCAGGTAGACTAGGGTGACCATCCAGAACCAAGCCCAATCAACATCATCACAAAACACATCCATTGATACTGAGGAAATATGGTATGTAAAAAGACCATGGAATGGTGTACTCGACTATGCCAAGAATACAAGAGCATGACGCATACTGAATAAAGCACGTCATCGATACCAAGAATAAAATGGAGAAAAATCAAGATTCATGAGAGAAAACTCCGCCCCAAAAGAACGAACCAACCAATCAATTTGATTTTGGAGACTGTGTCGGTAAGAATGATGTCCTCGACGTAAATTAAGAAGTACATAACAGCGAGGCTATTCTAAAGATGAAGATAACTTGGTTCGGAGCACCAAAACCAACAGCCTCAAGCGCTCAAGGACAATGCATACTCTGGCCAGGCATGCTAACAGTGCTTGATTCAAACAATAAATGGAACAATTAAGGCCTGAAACCGTCTCCAATAAAGTTCAATGTAAATAAAACATTCTTAACATCGAGTTGGCAAACAGACCATCCCTGAGACAGTTCCAAACTCCAAAGAGAGAACTCAAACTATCGAATGCCTGAAAACTGGGCTAAAGATTTCGTAGCAATCAATTCATGACGATTAAAGAGTATTACATGTGTAGCAAGATGTATATATGTATGTGTACATTGGGCTTAATGTATTGTAATAAGCTAGGGCTTGGTAGCTTAAAATATCTAGCTAAAAGAAAACATTGTTTATTGGTGTTGCGATCAATAAGAATCACACTTTCCAACGCCCTAATATGATATTTGATCAATAACTCATTTTTTTTCTCTATATGGTTTCTCTCATATCAGATGCCTATTAGCAATCGATTTCTCAAAAAAAAAAAAGGGTTGATTTCACAATCGACTTTAACTTCACGGATCTTCTTCCATGCGATCTGATCTTCAAACAGGTCATCACCAACATCAACAACACAAATGGACTTGATCACTTCATCTACCAATTGACACTATTGAAGCAGGAGCCTGTGTTGTTGAAGATAAGCTGACATTGAAGCTAGAGTCGATCATGCATTATACACTTGGTCTTTTTACTTAAGATATTCAATGATGAACCATTGATAAAGAAAAAAATTAAGTCAACTACTAAATATCCAACTGCAATTGAAACCTATAAATAATAGAGTTTTGGGGGATAGCTTTAGATGAAATCGACTTCAATAAGAAGCATAACCTTGGATCAACTATTCAATTTTGATATCACACTAGAGTCTAGAAATTTGTAAATTTGATTGATGTCAACACCAATATTCAATGTAAAGACAACTGCTTTAGCTTAGAATCTTAATCTACCGAGTCCTAAACGATTGAACTACCTTAGGATTACAAACACATATACATATATACATCTTGATACCACATAGCTAAAAGAAAAATAGAAAGGTAGGTGACATGGATAAAGAATGTGAAGGTTGAGTACGGTCGGATGTAGTGTAACAAGTAAAGACTTGCACATCTCCTAAAAGATTATTGGATCAATTATTTGGGTGGGGAAGATGATAAAACCTCCTCCACACTGATAGAAGAACGAGAAGTTAAATGAGACTGTTCGCAATAGTCTATCCGTAGGGGTTTTTTTTATCTTTAATGGTAAGAACTCATATACTTAACAGTAAGGGCAAGGAGAACCATCCCCAACATGATCATACTAATAAGAAACAGAGAAAACACAATGACCTCCCAAATAGGAAAGCGCATGGGTTTACCATCGCATAGTCACATATGCCAATTCATAGGAACCTCCTATTGCATTACAAATCAATTACAGTATATACTTGTTAATAAGATAATTGAAGCATCACACTATTGCTACATACAAAAAAACACCAATTGTCTAAAAATAACTAAAAATGTCAACACTTCATGAACATACTTTCGAAGATGGATTTGCTTAAATATAACTTAAAATGTTAGAAAAGTCTACAACGGTTCCCTCATAAAATAGACATCCTTCTCAAGTAAGGAAATAGAAGTGATAATGAAGAGATAAATACCGGTAGTGCGTAAACTATGGGTCTCGAGGACGAGAGTTAGGGCAGCAAAAAACTCGTCTTCATAATCCAAGATTTTGTGAAGGAAAGGTCTTCTTAAAGCTAATACCTGAGATTTCATTCAAATTTATAATAATATAAGATATTGGGAATAAAACCCAGTGTGAAGTGAAAGAATGTGAAAAGATAGATATAGATAGATAGATACACCGATGGAGTAAGTAAGAGCAGCACGGAGACTGGAAGGAAGTTGCTGTGCAGCAGACATCTCAAAGAAAGTTGGGTGACTCCCTTCACCCCCCACCTGAAACAACATCCTTTCCTTTCCTTTCCTTTCTGATTGGGAAGAAGATGATGATGAAGATGATCAACAATTTAGGTGATCTCTTCTTTCCTGTATCTATTTATGTATCTATATCTATCTATCTATCTCTATTCATGTCCCTCTGTTATCACACACACACAAAAAGGTTTTTATTATGTTCTTGCTTTTTCCCTTTTTATTTTTTCTGATATTCTTTTTTCATGTTTTATCTTAACAGGTCTAAAATAGGTTTAACGTTGTACGGACTACGGGGTGTTTATAAATTAAGCACCGCCTTGTTAACAAGCAGTCAAGCAGTCAACTAATGAAGGTAAACCCATATAGGAATTGGGTCATTCACTAGATATCTTTTTACATTTATTTATATAAGAAAAAACTTACATCTAAGATTGATAAATCTTTTATTTAATTAAAAAAACATAGCTTAATTTAAACAATATAAACCTAAAAAGCTATAAATAATCAAACATAAGCTAAAAAAACACCTTTTTGTTATGAATTTTGATCCTGGATCAATAACCATTGAATCAACATACAATATAATACATAGATAAATTAGGAGAAGAGATGTTACGCAAGGTAAGGGGAAGAGTGGAATGTATTAGAGCAATAATCTCATTTACCAGGATTATGGGTAGGACCTATGTACAAGGATATATTGGTAAATGCACATGACTATATATATTTGTCTATAATACTTTTCATATTATAGACTTATTTTTGTTTACTATCAATGACCTATAAGAATTTTGTAAATGAAATAGATATTAATTAATTAACATTAACTAGAAAGATACCCATGCAATACATCGACGATGACAACGATTGATGGTGATTGTAGCACGACTATTGGTAGTGGTAATATATAAGAAGTATCATATGTTTATTTTCCATAACCAAATTTTATAACTTTAAACAAGAGACTATAGAATCTTGAATTAGTATAGATGAGTTTTGTGGAGAAATGATGTTAAAAAGATTTTGAAGTTCAAGATCTTTATAACTTTATACCACTTAGTCACTTACGCATTTAACAAACAGCTCACTTTTCATTACCAATATATGGACCTCCTAAAAAATATAGTTTTTCTCAAACCTTTAATTGGAGATGCTCGTATATATCATAACATGAAAAATAAAAAATCTCAAGTTCAAAAGTTTTTTCATTAAGACTAAAAGGAGTGAGGCAACCCTTCAAGGAGGGGACTTCCGTCATGTGGCGCCACGTAAGCAACAAGATTTGCTAGGAAAATGGGGGAGTGGGGCTATCCATGGGGGGGGGACTTGTGACATGTGTCTCCCTCCCTTTTTTTTTTTTACTTTTTACTTCTTTTTTTTTACCTTTTTTACTCCAAAACTAATATATATATTATATATATATATAATATAATATATACCTATTACATAAAACACATCCATAATTAAATAAACCTACATAATTTATAAATAAAGTCCATAAAACATAATTTAGGAACAACACTTAAACAACTTAAACTACACTTAAACAACTTAAACAAACCAAATTAAACATAATAAAGTCCAACACACAAATAAACTACATATAACCATACTTCTCCTTAATGTCTTGTTTCGCCTTCTCCATGATTGATCTTTCGGGTTCACCAAGATGACTGTAGTCGGTGGTCAACACTTTCAACTCCGCTAGCTTGATTTGGGTATTCTTTGCTTGAAGCTTCTTTTCTCCAAACTCCATCTTTTGCTTGCCCATATTGATACGCTCCTTACTCGCCTCAAACAACCCATCCAACTTCACCCCAAGACTATCAAATGTGTCCGAGTACCTAGCCACCCCTTTTCCCTTGCCGGATGAACTCGATGACCCCCCTTGCGCGGCTCTCCTAACCGCGTCTCTCCCCGGTGCACGCTCTTGGAACACCGACTCGTCATTGATAAAGTCGTTAAGATCAATGTCCACACGTGCATCCGAACCTTTATACACATAAACAAAAAACATGTTTGCAAATTTAAAAAAAGGATCGAAAATAATAATAAAAAAAACACCGAAAATAAAAAATAAATAAACTAAAACCGAATTATATGAAAGAAATATATACCTTCATGCGGGTCTTCGGTAACCGAGAGCCAAGCGGTGCATAAAGCCATTTCTTCCTCCTTTGACCATGGAATCGCAATCGTTTTCGCCCTTGGTTCGTCGGGGGCTTTCTTTTTGTGTGGACGCTTGCCTCTCTTGGATCGTGAACCTCCGGCCTCATGTTCGGGTTGGGTCTCTTGTACAACTTCAACATCGGGCGATGGAGGCCTTGGTGATAGCAGTCTTGACGATGGAGTGTCGATAACTCTTTGTCGATCTATATTAAAAAAGACACTATATGAATAAACTATAATAAACATAAATACCTTTTATATATAAAACATATAGATTTATATATGTAAAGTATATAATAAACATAAATACCTTTTATATATAAAACATATAGATTTATATATGTAAAGTATATAATAAACATATATATTATATATAAACACGTTTGCAATTTATAAACAAAGGACCGAAAATTAAAAAAAAAAAATTACAAGTCGAATTAAAACCGAATTATATGAAAGAAAATATATACCTTCATGCGGGTCTTCGGTAACCGAGAGCCAAGCGGTGCATAAAGCCATTTCTTCCTCCTTTGACCATGGAATCGCAATCGTTTTCGCCCTTGGTTCGTCGGGGGCTTTCTTTTTGTGTGGACGCTTGCCTCTCTTGGATCGTGAACCTCCGGCCTCATGTTCGGGTTGGGTCTCTTGTACAACTTCAACATCGGGCGATGGAGGCCTTGGTGATAGCAGTCTTGACGATGGAGTGTCGATAACTCTTTGTCGATCTATATTAAAAAAGACACTATATGAATAAACTATAATAAATATAAATACAAATAAAACATATAGATTTATATATGTAAAGTATATAATAAACATATATAAAACGACATAAAGTATACTTTTTATATAAATTACTACAACATATAAAGTATATATATAAATACACAAAAATATATAAACAACATATATAAAAAAACAAATAAAGTATATAAACAAGTAAAGTAATACTAATAATAAAAAGATACCAAAGTGTGAACCCGGCGTGTTTCGTTGTGGCGTAACCCCACCAAACCCGTAAACATCTTGTTGTGACGTATTCCATGGCATGAAACCCGGCATTTGTTGTGGAAGACTCATTTGTTGAATCATTTGGAACAATGCCGCGTTATTTAGCAAATTGGGATCGTTGACATCGGTTTGATTTTGGGTGTTAGGACGTGGAAAACGAATATTATTATTATTAAAAGGGTTGAAATTATTATTGTTATTAAAGTTAAGTTATTATTATTATTAGGGAACATTTTTAAAAAAAATTGTAAAAGAAAAAGGTGAGATAGAAAGAAAGAAAGATATGTTGAAAGTAAAAGAAGTGTATGTGTTTATATAGAGGTAGTAAATAAAATAAAGACGTAAAAAAAAAAAATTAATAATCTAACCGTTGTAACGGCTATGTTTCTTGGACAAATCAAAATTTTGGGCGAACGAAATTAGTCGATGCTTCTCCATTTTATGCCAAATCGCCGAGCGGGGGTGGTGTGGGGGGCGAACCATCAGGCGAACCAAGCCTTGGTTCGCTCCACTCCCTCTAGTCTAAGTATCTTGAGATGATCAAGTCATTGCCTCATTGGAATACTTGTCAAGTCACATATATTATAGACAATGTCACAACTCTCTTTGGATAATGTGATGTTCCCTTTCTGTTTTATGAAATAAAAAATAACGATTGATACCAAAACCAATACAACATGCTACTACGAAGATACTTCACTTTATAACAAAGTTGATTGTGCAACAAACAGATAATACAAATCTAACTTGTGCAACAAACAGATAATACAAATCTAAGTATAGACATTAGTTTATGAAATGGTAGTACTACTCTCATTCAATCAAATTTATCTGCAAAATCTGCAAAATCTTGGTACGATTTAGTGCATTAGTGCTGGCATGATCACGTCACACCCTACTGACTGTTTTCTATTATTCTTCTATCCCAGCCTACATGTGGCATAGGTCCTCATCTTTTCCAGCAAAAAAATAGCGATACAGTACTTAATACGTATCATGCTATGACTTCATAGCAATAAAATGAACAATCTTTTCACACAAATTAATCAAGATTAAGGGTAAATGTATATATACTTCACTTGTTGCTTATCATTTCACTTTCAAGATGAATGGTAGAAACAGCAGTGTGATTAGACCTTTATCCTTGAAGATTCACCGACAACACTTTCCATTCTTGTGTACCACTCGCCAATTCTGGTGTGTTCGACCATATCTTTACCTGATCTCAGATAGCGAATAGGTCTCAATACGCCAAACACAGCAAGGTCAGCCAGATTAGGCTTGGAGCCACCTGGTGTCGTAATAAATACAAAGATTAACAGTGATAGACATTTGGGGAAAAGAATTTTACTAACATCCAATCTGAACGGATCTATATAGTCTTGAACTTTAAGATGTGATCAATAAAACTGACCTAAGAAATCCCTGCCATCAAGTGCATCAACCCAAGTTTCTGCAGCATCATACAAGGATTTTCTTTCATCAGTGATGTTATATTTTTTCTTCAGTTTCTTGGACACAAAATACATAGCAGCAGCCCCCGCATACTTTACTGTAAACTTTTCCGTATAGCTGAAATTACCTGGAATTGCAAGAGCGGAATAGAAATTTTAGGACTGTACTGAATTCCTTACCGAACATAAACGAATAACAAAGTAACAGAAATCAGAAATTTGACAACTTTGGACTCCCACTGTTACCAACAAAACTAATTTAAACTGGGATTGCTAAACGGTCATTTCAGACTCCAAGTGACCTGAAGCTTATGGACTAAATTGTAGCTTACTCTTAAACTTCCATATGCCACATTCTTGGCTTACCATTGCTAGTGATATAGTCAAAGGATTCCAGAGCCTCGGAAGTGTTGCGGTAAATATTTGGAGATAGCATATGCACTAAATGATCATCAACCCACCTACATAATCCCACTCTTCATTAGCACCATTAGTAACAAATAAAACTTATTCCAATCACATTTACTTGTAGCCAAACACTACCATATCACATTCTATAAATCACAATTAGGAATGAGTACACAAGTAATAGATTAGGCACATATTGATACAAATTTATATCGCATTCAGAAGTAACCAACTTTCAAAAATCTCTATAAAAAACCTCAACATTCCACTTACACATATTGCTCCAGGTAAAGGGTACATATTGCAACCCTCATTTTAACTTTCACCGAACAAAAAAGAGCAGTGACATAGAGTTAAGTTTGACCATGTTGATTTTAACATTAGTGTATCACTCAGATCAGCAAAATGGTTACCTGCCGAAAGGGTTGCAAATTACCTTGAATAGGCAATTTAGAAGTTTCTACCTTTTATGGGTGAAAAAACCCTAACCTACTAAGACTGAATGATGCTTAGAGGAGAAAAACATACCGGCGCCACTTCGTTTCTTCATTATCGTCATCACTGGCTGGTGAAGTAGATTTCACAGGACTGATTTTGTTCCTCATCTGATCAATAATAGCTGCAAAATAAACACATTATAACCTTAGAGGACATCAATTTCCTAATCAAAAGTAAAAGATTTTGTGTAAACCTGGTTAATGTCTCTATATCACCTTCAATGCGATTATTAAAAGAAGATAAAAAGACTATTTGATTTCCTTCTTGTATCTATATCACGTAAACTTGAAAAAAAAATATATCTAAAAGAGAAGCATAAGTCTGTTCAGATTAATTTGCAGAAAAACCTGATGAATCTTGCAGCGGTTCACCATCCACCATGAGTATAGGCACCTTCTTGTAATCAGACCATTTGATTTCCTTCTTACTAAGAGGGTTAACCTCCACAACTTTGTATGGCACATCATAGTAATCTAGAAATGCTGAAAACCAACAAAAACAGCAAATTAAGTGTCATGACTTGTCTGTTGCTATCATAAAGCGTAAAACAAAAAATAAACATTGATATTTGTGTACATTTCAAGTTTGTGTGCTATTGAACAGTTCATTGAGAGTACATACTATTATCATATATTTACAACACTAATGAGAAGATGAAGTAGTAAGATTTGTATACAAATCAATTAACTAATCATACAACTCTTTTAGAGAGCTTTTACAAAAATGAACTTCTTGGAAAAACAAGCATGTGAAACCATGTAGAACAATCAACATTGATGGGGCTACTTCGCTTATAAGATAAAAAATGACAAAGCAGAACATGTAACCAGAAAAAAAAATGTTTAATTGTAACAAGTGAAAACAATAAACATATTAGTTATTTTAACACCCTCCCTACACAAGCATTATAAACCTCAAAGTCGGACGAAGAAATAAGTAACACACTGAATAAATAAAACACCACAGGATGGGAGTAACTAAGAATAGATTGTATATTGATTGTGATTTAGAGAAGAATACAAAGGCCCTATATATAGATCTATACATAAGCATATCAAGAGATGCCAGTTATCTATACAAGGGATATCAAAAGGGGTCTTTAATAGTAGGGCCTTTAATATACTGCCTTTAATATACTTTAATATACTGACTAATACTCCCCCTCAAGCTAAGGACGGGGACCAACTCTTAGCTTGGATTTTAAGAGTAGAAAACGATCTGATGGTAGCGGCTTTGTAAACACATCGGCAATTTGATCATGTGTTGAAATGAACTGAACAGATAACTTCCTTTGAGCAACTTTCTCCCGAATGAAGTGAAAATCTACTTCCACGTGTTTTGTTCTAGCATGAAAAACTGGATTAGCTGATAAGTATGTGGCTCCCAGATTGTCACACCATAGAACCGGAGCAGAATGCATTGGAACACGAAGTTCACCCAATAATGTTTCAAGCCAAGTCAATTCAGCCACCGTATCCGCCAAGGCCTTGTACTCGGATTCAGTAGATGACCGAGATACAGTCTTTTGTTTTCTAGCTGACCATGAAATAAGGTTTGACCCGAGATAAATAGCATAGCCCCCCGTGGATCGACGGTCATCTGGGCACCCAGCCCAATCAGCGTCAGAAAAGGCGGTCAAATTGTGGAAAACAGCATCTGTATAGGCGTGCAAAACAGGGGAGGACAAGCTGGAAATCAAGAGACCATGACTAGCTGTCCCGTGCAAATATCGTAAGATACGTTTTACAGCAGACCAATGATTTTCAGTTGGAGAATGCATGAATTGACAAACTCTATTAACCGCAAATGTGATATCAGGCCGTGTAAGAGTAACATATTACGGTGAGCTATCACCAAGAGAAAGAGGGGCGCCTGTGGTGCATGGCGAGAGAACTGGCTTGGACTCGGACATGTTAGCACGGTTCAACAAATCCTGAATATATTTCTGTTGTGAAAGAACGAGATCAGATCCTTTATTAGTTACCTCAATGCCCAGGAAGTATGATAAGGGCCCCATGTCTTGTATTGCAAACTCGGTGCTTAGGCGGTGCACCACACGGTTGATAGCTTGATTGTTGTTACCCGTCAAGATAATGTCATCCACATACACGAGCATATACATTAGTGTCCCTTTGCTTGAAGAAATAAAAAGGGAAGGATCTGTTTTAGACCCCCGAAAGCCAAGAGCAAGCAAAGCAGAAGAGAGTTTGTCAAACCAAGCCCGTGGTGCCTGTTTAAGACCATACAAAGACTTATGCAAGAGGCATACATGATGTGGTCGATGAGGGTCAACAAAGCCCGGTGGCTGTCTCAAATATACTGTTTCCTTGAGGTCACCATGTAAGAAAGCATTTTGAACATCAAGTTGTCGAAGAGACCACTGTTGGGTGGCAGCTAAAGACAGAACAACCCTGATGGTGGTGGATTTCACCACGGGACTGAATGTTTCTGTGTAGTCTATACCAGGCTGCTGATTAAAACCTTTTGCAACCAGACGTGCTTTGTACCGTTTAATAACCCCGTGCTGATCCCGTTTAACTTTATAAACCCATTTGCAATCAACCACATTTGTATGTGGAACACGAGGAACCAAGGACCAGGTGCCATTACGGATAAGAGCCGAGTATTCATCCGCCATCGCCTTACGCCAGTGAGAATCTTTGTTGGCAATGGCAAAAGTGGTAGGTTCAGTTTCACAGGTAGAGGTAGAGGTATGAAAAGAAGAGATATTGTATGGTTTGGTTTGTTTAGGCTGGGGTCTGAGGTTCGAGGGGCGCTCACGTTGTAAAGGAGGCATAGAGGGATTGGGATTTGGTGTGTGAGGATGAGATGGTGGCTGGTCAGTTTGGGTTGTTGGAGGGGGTGGATGGGTAGTAGTTTGTGGGGTGATGTGGTCTAATGTGGACTGTTTGTATTGATCAAAGGCAGGTATAGAGGTAAAATTTAAAGTGGACCGACGTGAGTAAGTGCGGGTTGGTTGGGTTGTTGTGGGAGTTGAAGATTCCCATTCATTGTAAAGTGGAATGGAATCTGTTGGGTAAGATGAAGTATAAGGGTCGGGAGACGATGGAGTTAAGTTATTGGCAATTGGAGTAGAAAACGGAAATGTGGTTTCATTGAACCGAACATGACGGGCAACATAAATGCGTTCGGTGACGGGGTCAAAACACCGATAACCATGATGAGAGGTGCTGTACCCGAGAAAAATACACGGTGTAGACCGAAAATCCATTTTATGTGGATTGTAAGGACGAAGATGAGGAAAGCATTGGCAGCCGAAGACGCGAAGAAAAGAGAAATCAGGTGCGTTTGAACAAGTGTTCGAAGGGAGAAATGGTAGAGTTTACACGAGAGGGCATTCGATTGATTAGGTAGACTGCAGTTTCAAAAGCATAATGCCAAAACCGTTGTGGAACATGTGATTGGGACAGTAGTGTTAAACCTGTTTCAACAACGTGACGATGACGTCTCTCAACAACACCATTTTGTTCACTAGTGTGAGGGCAAGAGAGACGATGAATGATGCCAATGGAGGTAAAGAAGGATGAAAGATTTCTGAATTCTCCTCCCCAATCAGTCTGAACAGTTTTAATTTTGGTGGAAAATTGTCGTTCAACAAAAGTGACAAATTGCCTGAAAGTCTCAAATACATCAGATTTTCGTGTTAAAGGAAACAACCACATAAATTTTGAGAAGTGGTCAACACACAATAAGAAATAGTTATGACCATCAAACGAGGTTACAGGAGAAGGTCCCCAAACATCACAGAAAAGTAAGTCCAAAAAGCGAGTACTTTTATAATTAGAGGACAATAACTTCAGTTTGGAAGATTTTCCAAGAATTACAATTGGAATCAAAATTCTGAGCAGAAATAGGTAAACGATATTTAGAAAGCATAATCTTAAACAGTTGGGAATGTGGATGTCCCAATCTTTGATGCCAGGTGGTGGTTGTAGCACGAGTTGTTGAAAAAGAAACCTTTGGAATGGACTGATTCATTGGAAGTCTGATTGAGTAAAGTCCACCGTCACTTGGACCCGTGAGGAGGGTAATGTGTGTAAACTTGTCCTTCACAGAAAAAAAAGGTTGCATGAAATTCAAAATAAACATGATTATCTTGACAAAATTTTTGTACAGAGAGAAGACGTTTCTTGACAGCAGGTACATGAAGAATGTCGTTTAGGTAAAAGGTTTTGTGAGGTGAGGAAATTTTTGAGGAATCAATATGTAAAATGGGGAGGCCCTTACCATTACCAACATGAAGATTATCATTACCAAAGTAAGGCTCAACAGATTCAAAACCTGACATATCCGGTGTAGCATGGCTATTGGAACCTGTGTCTGTAAGCCAAGAAGTAGACGACACCTGTGAGCGATGGTCGGCATAATTGGCGGACAGTTGTCTTGTCCGGAAGGTAGACAGATTTCTATTCGGGCATTGAGATGGTACGTGTGCAATCCCGCACCTGTTACAAGTTCCATACACGGTGTTCTGGGTCGAAGCCCAACTAAACTGGTTTGGAATGCGATTAGTCCCTCCTTGATCGCGGTTGTAGTTGTGTCCACGGCCACCACGGCCGCCCCGGGAACTACGGCCGCCACGGTTGTAGGTGGATTGTCCAGACCGGTTTGTATAGAAGGCTTGGGGTGTTGCTGATGAATCTGAACTGGAGGACGGTGTTAATTGATAGCCAAACTTGGAAACTAGTTGCTGAATGGCTTGGACCATGTCATTTGGAACAGAAGTGGAGGGGCTGGTTGTTGCCATGAAAGCCTGAACGGGCGGGATGTAACTGCAGATTTATGAATTAAAAACTCATGGTCGGCAAGGAGACTAGGAAGTTCAGAGAAAACAGCAGTGAACTGGTTATTGAGGAGGCCTTGTTTGACTCCATTGTATTCCTCACGAAGACCTGCAACAACTAACATCACCAGGTCTTTCTCGGGCATAGGCTGCCCAATATTTGCAAGGGCGTTTGCATACTGTTGTGCTCTTGCAAGATAGGCAGCAGATGTCTCATCACCTTTCATTTGTAGTTTAAGTAGTTGTGTCTTTAATGTGAATTCTCTGGAAGAGGTATGTGGGGCATAAGCTTGTTCAAGGCCAAGCCAAAGATCACGTGAGGTGGTTCCCTGAACATGTGGGAACGATGTCTCTGAGATTGTTGAAAGGATTAGCATGCGAACATGTGCATCATTACACAACCAGACTGTGGTTTGGATTCGGTCGTGTGACAATAGCACCAGCATCCTCCTTACTAGAAGAGGTGCCTGGAGAAGAAATGGTTGAAGGTGGACAGGGAATACTCCCATCAACATAGCCAAACAGATTGTTTGTAGTAAGAAAAGGTTGGATCATCAGCTTCCAATGACCATAGTTTGTAGGAGATAAAGTGAAACCAAACTTATGGGAGTTGTGTGCAGTTTTCTCAGCGGAGGTAAAAGCGGTAAGCTCTCCAGCCATTGTGAGACCAAAAACGAGGTATGAAAATTTAAAAGGTGATAATTTGTGTTTGTGGACAGGGTGGCAGCATAGAGCAAGGGCAAACCCTAAGCTCTGATACCATGTAAATCAGAGAATAGATTGTATATTGATTGTGATTTAGAGAAGAATACAAAGGCCCTATATATAGATCTATACATAAGCATATCAAGAGATGCCAGTTATCTATACAAGGGATATCAAAAGGGGTCTTTAATAGTAGGGCCTTTAATATACTGACTGCCTTTAATATACTTTAATATACTGACTAATATATAAACACTAGATCATGAAAAGAAGAAACTTCAAAAAGTTGAGAGTCTAAGACAGTGGAATGTTATCTCGTGAGCATTTCTTTACAAGATAACAGGTATTCTGATATAACTGATTCATACAATTCATTTCTTGATTATACTATAATTAATACTATAAGGGAATGTTCCATAAAACTGGATGCTTCAGAGCTAAATGATTCAACTGCTTTCTATGAACTTGTTTCTGAATGAAAACATACTGTTTCTTAATAGACCACCCAAATGACATTAATTACAAATTTAACCTAGGACAGAGGTGTCTAGAGAAGGATAGGAGGGTAAAATGATAGCCGCTGATTGGTTAGACTTGCACCCAAACCTTTTGATATTGCCAAACATGCTGAATACCATGGATCCATCAATCAATGCTAAGCCAGCCCATTCAGTAATCAGCAGGTATGAAACAGCCCCTAAGTGATATATCGAATGTTGAATGCTAAGGACTCATGGTATATTGGAATAATGCAAGGCCCAAACAAAGTCAAGCAAGAATACGATTACACCCTAATACTCTACAAAAGCCAGTTTTTAATAGCAAACCAATATGGCAGTAAAAACATGAGCATGATGAAGCCAATCTTCTACATGCTACTTGTTCTATATGTCACAATTTATAATGCCAAGAAATTCTTACTAGAACTTGGATAACTCGTTGTTCATGCTAGAAGTTAGAACTTACAGGGCCTACTTAGGTGTTATTTTGGCATGTTTAATCTTAATGCAATATAGAAGAAATCTTAAGAAACCGAAGCAGAGAGCCCACAAACGTAAGACGATTATAATAATATATAATGTTTTCTAAAGCCATGCAAATGCAAATTTGATGGATCCTAACCAGATTTTGCACCTAATGTCTGCTAGCACTGAATCATGAAACTTATAAACTACACATCCAATTAGACATCTTATACTCTATGTCCCCACCTTCAAAATATACTCTGCTTTTCAGCTAACATGATGTTATCTATGAAACATATTTGTCAGATATGGTTCATCATGTTTATACATTTATTCATTCCAAATGTTGTTTGTAAGTTCGAGAGATAAGGCTAGCATTCATGACTATGTATTTGAATATGAATATGAACACTATGATCCAAATGTAACAGATTTTTGGATGTAAGCACAACAGGAGCAAAACTAACAATAAGTTAAGTCAACACTGTCTAACAGAATATAATCTTGATTCAAATAGACACTACCCGCCTACCTGGTTATCCGTATTACTTAAAAGTAACCATGGCTATGTTATCAATAGAAGCGCTATAACGGTTAAAGCGGTCCCCAGGCAAAATAGCGGTCAAAACAGCGGCCCACTATTATCGAGCAATTTTACTAATATAGGTCAAAATAGCGGTATAATAGCGGTGCTGTAGCCTATAGCTATAGGGGTTTTTTTTGTGTGCCCATACTTAAAGAAACACTAATTTTTGCAAGTTTTAACACTAATGTTTCAAAAATTACCTCTATCCCACCGCAATAACCGATATCTCAGATATCTAGACCAATATAACTACGTAATCACCGGCCCCTAAAATAAGGATAAACATCCAGGTATACAGCTATGATTAGCAAAATCCTCTACAAATTCATAATTAAGCTCAAAAAGCACATCACACACTTATATAAAACAATCATAATATGTATATATAGACACAAATCATACTTATATAATAACATATCAGCAACATTCATAACAACATTCCATAAATAAAACAAAACTTGTAGATGAAGAAATTAATTACCTTTAACCTTATTACAAAAAGGGCAAGATTCATATTGATATAAAACAACTTCCTTTGGAGCCAGATCCGGTTTAACAGGTTCTTTGGCATGAGCCGGTTCTTCAAACAACATGGCACCGGCGGCGGCGAGACAGCCTAATGAGGTAAAAAGCTTAGTGGTGGTGGAAAAAGATGCATTTTGGGAGGTGGGTTTGATGGATGATGAAAACCACCGGCGTGAAGAAGCGGTGGCGATGAAGGAAGGTTTATGAAGGTGGTGTTCGGAGGAAGAAAGGAGGGCTCGAGATATTGATGCGGCGGAGAGTGTTGAAGCTCTTCTCATGGCGGCGGCGGTGGCGAACATTTGATGGAGGGGTTTTTGGTTTTTGAAGGTGGTGCGTGGTGTTAGTGTGTGTGTGTGTGTGTGTGTTACCTGGCTGATTTGCGACCGTGCTAATGATTATTGACTAAGTGTGAAACAACGCGAGATAGTTCCCGAAATCCGGCTTGTAAAATACTCGTACCACGTTTTTACAATTTTATGTTTTATATATACAAGTTCTATATAAAATAAATCAAGTTTTAAAGTAAAATAAATAAAATAATAAGGGTTTCTCCACTAAAAATCATCATCCATCAATAATAATTTTTAAAGCTATATTTAACATCTTTTTTTCTAAAAAGTTATTTTTATAATTTTATTCATCAACATCTCATACAAATCCCAGGATACCAATCAAATATAGCAGAGTTAATTTACATCAATTTTATACTAATCCACCCAATTAGTAGATTTATCTTTCGATATGTTGTTAACCCTAGTTAACAGATTTGGTATTGAAAATGATCTTATCCGTGTTAATCGTAACATTTGAAAACTTCCTCTCATTTATATCTTTTCAAATACCCCAATATCTAAAAAAAAAGGTAAATAGGTAGGAACACTCTAGTGTCATGTATCGTCTTGGTACCCTGAGTGTATACCTCTGTGGCCTGCAAACTTCATCGATCTGTACACTCATATGGTCACATGGTAGCGGTACCACTGTGTTTTTACCCATTGGTAACAACATGCTACCATAATAATGCCTTTGAGGATATTTTTTTGTCTACCTTTCGAGACCCACATACTCATGAATTTTTACGAGGTCTTTGAGAAAACAATATAGGACTAGTCTTGCACCATTTGCTAAATTGCTGATAAAATTCCAGATCTTTATCGCTACCTCACAAAAATAAAGAAGATGATCCACAGTTTTCTATGTATTCCTTACACAAAAGTATTATCAAACAAACATTTTCGTTTCTTTAGAGCTAAGCATGTTGGCATCTTATCCATAGCCGCTCTCTACATGAAAAGGTTGCATTTTTTGAGGAACCCATTTGGACAACTTAATCAAATCTCTATTACTAAAGTCTTGTCAACTTAACATGAATTCTTTAATTACCTTTAAAGAGAATTTCTTTTTCTTTTTCTCCACCCATTCAACCTTTTAGCCGTGTGTTACGAAGATATTTAAAACACATTCAATTATTGTTAAGACTGTAACTAGATGAAATTATCTTGAAATCTAGACAATAATGAAAAAGAAAATGTGAAAACGAACATCAACAAACTTGGAAGAAAAATAACACAAATTTTTGGTAAATACTTCACAAACATTTTCACCTTCTTTTCACTTTTTTATTTTATAATTTTACAAAATATGCATCAGTAACATAACGTAGTCAACAATAAATAGTTATCCAATAGGCATCTCTGGTAAAGATCCTTAAACCAAATACAAAAAGAGTTAATTTTATTAATACAATAATATTTGTATTTCAGTAGTGGTGTAGAAGAAGATCAGTAATACAAGAAAATGTAAATTATTAATAATCTAGTGTCTTAATGTTTGAAAATTGCAAGGTTTTTTTTTACCTTATCATTTAATATTTATACTATTCATATATTAATTTACATAATCATTTTTATTTTTAAATGTTATAGGAATAATAACAAAAACATATTTCTTGGCACATGAAGTCTACAAATTTTGGCATATGAAGTTTACAAAATTTTCATTTACCATTCTAGCTACGAGCCTGCGAGTTACCATCATTTTTTGGCACATGAGCTTATGTAGTTTATAAATTTTATACACACTAAAGTTTAGTTTTTTGGAAAAATCATCTACTATTATGTATCACGCGGATAAGATTTTAGTTTTAATAACGACGGTCATGATTTGGAAGAAATAGAAAACTTAGGTCGTTGCTTTGCTACCAGTAGTCTCTTTTGGAAACTATAAAGGTACCAAACTTTGATATTTCTTAAATGACATGGCCTCTTTTAGCCAATGTTTTAAATACCGGTATTTAAATCATACAGGTGTAGTAAATTTTTCTGGTATTACCGGACGACTATTTTTAATTTATTATATCTTTTTTATAAAAATCATACAAATCTTGTTACAATTTAACGAAAACAGTCAAACTACAATTATAATCCACTCAAAAATAATACCAAATAGGTATTTCATAACAAAATATAAGTTTTAAAGTTCACAAATAACAAAAAATAACATTAAATAATTGGCCAAATGTTGAATGGAAAGATGTGGTGTGGTTCAAACAGTTTAATCCTAGACATGCATTTATTCTATGGATTGCTGTGCAGGAAAAATTAATGACACAGGATAGAATGTTAAAGTGGATGCAAAATAGCAGCCTGCATTGTGTGTTATGCAACAAAGGGAATGACAGTCATGAGCATGTGTTTTTTAAATGCAAAGCTACTGAAGCTATATGGACTAATTTGAGGAAATTGGGTTGGAATTTGGGAAGAAGTAATAATCTGCAGGAGATAGTTCATGAGATTGCTAGTTTGAAAGGAAAGAATAACATTGGAATTGTGCTCAATAAGCTGATAATTGCTGCTGCAGTATATTTCATTTGGCAAGAAAGGAATCTGAGGTTGTTTCAAAAGAAGGAAAGGAATGAGGAGGCTGTCTGCAATTGTATTAAGGAGAGTGTTAAGAATAAATTGCTTGCTATCAAAGTAAGGAAGACAAAGAATGTGATCATCATTGGGAAAATTTGGAAGCTGAAATGGGTGAATTGCACTTATATTGCAGACTGATGGTTATTTTGGGTTGGAGGTATATTTTGAAGTATGTGTGCGAAATGGAATAGTGAGCGGTGCAAGATGACGCTACTTGGTCCATTTCTAGCATGCTTTAAGATTTGGATGAATATTGTGTTGTGATTCTGGTCAGTATGTATGTTAGTCTATGTGTGGTTGTGGTATTTCTTTGATATTCATGTTTTAGCAGTTTGGTTTGAGCTGAATTTGGTTCTGTATGTTTTTTTTTTTTTTTTTTTTTTTTTTTTTTTGTATGAGACATGGTATTAAACATGGGCTCTGTGTCTTTATTTGTAAAGTTTTTTTTTTGAGTATTAATAAAATTCACACAGTTAAATTAAATATAGTATCATAAAAATAATTTTAAAAATTTTTTTTTTTTTTGAAAATACCGGAACGGTATTACCGGAAAATACCGGAAATACCGGCCGGTATTGAATAGTGAAAATACCGAGAAAATACCGGGCTTAAAATACCGGAGTACCATCTGACACCGGTAATACCGGCCGGTATTTACCGGTATTTAAAACATTGCTTTTAGTTTGAGTGTTGGGTAGAAATGAATGGGTTGTTGTTTTTGTTGGAATATTTCATCAATTTGGTACTCATGTTCAATTCACACCTTATAATTATTGTCATAATTATGTTTCTTTTCGGTCTCTTTTGATGTTATGTTTAGTTGCTAATCTTTAGGATTTATGTATCGCATGGACTAACCACCATGTGCTATTTGGGCAACCAATGGCCAGAAACGAGGATCAAACCTAAAACCTGTTATTTAGATATCATATATCTGTTATTTAGTTTTCTTTTCTTAAAAAAAATTAAAATAAAAGGAAATAAAAAAGAGTGGATACCGATTGATCTATGACCAATTTTTATACCAATATTATAATCCGAATTGAAATATCAATTAATATTTAATGTACAACTGACCCGTTATTAGTTTTCCATCGACTAGTTCCATGATCAACATTTGAAAAATTAAAACACGTGTCATGTTGGTTAAAAGGACATGATATAGGAATTAAACCTCTGACATTCTTTTTTATTATACATGTCTCTCACTATTAGACTATCATTTCAAGAATCTCACAGGATTATATCATTATTTTAATATAAAACAACATTACAATCCTGGTGGTCATGGGGGACTTTTTGCCTCTCAAATAATGTGTTTAAACTTAGCTTTTAATGTAATGAAGTGTCATTTTTACTAGTGTTCCATGAAAAATGCACGTAAAACTATTATGCCATAAGAATAGGATTAGAGGACACTTGACATCCAACTGAAATCCTCAAACTCTTGTGATCCATTGATCCCATCATTCGACTTATATGCATGTAAGCATTTTCTCTCTCGTACTCCATAATCACAAATGATATTTCTCTCACAACTTACAAACTAAACTTGACAAACAAAAAAATTAAAAATTAATATCAGCAATTTCATCTGTTGAGCTAGAACAAAATTGGCTATGGCAGATAAGGCTACAGATGCAATGTTGACAGTAGCCGAAAAGGCTCCTGTTACATCCGAGAGAAAGATTCGGGCCGACCTTGATAACAAGCTACCCAAACCATGTATGCTGCATTATGGTCTTACGACCGCTTTAATTTAGTTTATACTTTCTTGAGATAGATTTATTTTTATTAGTGAAAATGGTTTGAAAGGAAAAGTCCTATCTTGAAATTATTTTTCCGGGTTTTGATATTCTTGATTTTTTTTGGCTCATTTAGACATGGCACGAGCAGTGACTGCACCTGATACTGATAACCCGAATGGAACATTGGGACACAAGCATCGCAACATGTCTGTTTTGCAACAACATGTATCTTTTTTTGATCAAGATGATAATGGGATTATTTTCCCCTGGGAAACTTATAAAGGCAAGTTGACGTGCAATGATATCCTTAATATCGTGTTCATCAATGTTATTTACGTTACTGTACCAATACAAAGTGATTGATTTATACAGGATTTCGTGACCTCGGTTTCAATGTTTTTGCTTCTTTTCTCTTCATGGTACTTGTCCATGGGGCCATGAGTTTTGTCACTCTGCCTGTAAGTGCAAATTTAACCCATTCTTATATAAAATCAATTTGACTTTTCAGGTCAGTTATTACTGGTCAAGTTCTAATTTATTGTGTTTTTTACAAGATTATGATGAACAATCTTTCTTTGTATTTTTTAAGATTAAAATTGACTTGAATAAAGTATAAGATATTTTTCAAAACTTCAATGAATACAAATCAACTTTTAAAATTGAAATGATCTCGTTTGACCAAATAGTCAAACTCAAGTTTGTATTATGTTTCATCATTGTGTTCTGTAGTAATGTGAAGATTTTGTAGCCATTGTTTTTTTTGTTGAATATGGGTGTTATTTCAGACCTGGTTGCCATCACCTTTCTTCCCCATTTACATAGAAAATATACACCGAGCCAAGCATGGAAGTGATTCTGCGACTTACGACACTGAAGGAAGGTGAGGAAAGCTTGTTTTCATATACCCTTTCAGTTTGTGAATTGCAGATACATATGTACAACTGCTGTTGATACTGATAAGTATTTTGTTACTGGCTCAATAATCACGAATGTGTATGGTCCATGTCATGTAGGTTCATCCCAGCAAACCTAGAAAACATTTTTAGCAAATACGCTCGCACGGTGCCAGATAAGCTCACGTTTAAAGAACTTTGGCATATGACTGATGCATCTCGTAATGCCTGCGATTTCTTTGGCTGGTACTTTCTTGGTCCCCTGTCTTATTGACTTGAATGCATCCATGCCAACATTCTATCAAATTTCCTAGGTGCTTAGTGCTAATAGTTCACGTCAGACGAGTATTATTTTAGTTTTAACTATTAGTTTGATGGGTGTATATTAGGACTGCAAGCAAAATGGAATGGGGAGTTCTTTATATGCTCGCAAAGGACTCTGATGGATTCCTATCAAAAGAATCAGTAAGGCGCTGCTTTGATGGAAGCTTGTTCGAGTATTGTGCAAAGATGCAAAAGGATGAGAGCAAGATGGGATGATTGCAAAGCGCTACGAGCAAAGATATAGATATGTCCTTAATTAAACTTGCACCTAATTGTAGTACAACACAATGTTACTATTTACCTAGTTACTGTATCCAGTTACAGAATTACTATTAGTATTACTATATAGTATGATTTACAGTAATACTTCTATATAGTATGATTTACTATATAGTTTCTTTCTTTCTTTCTTTACTTCTATCTATTACATCAAATTTTTACTGGACAGCAGATCAAGTTAAACTAATCCCGGGGAAAAATATCAGGAAAATGTAAGAGAATAAAATGTTAAGAAGAAAAGCTTGGATATATACTTTGAAACAAGTATACAAAAAGATACACTTTAACTACTAGAGACATATCATATAGATGTTCTTCATCAAGCTAAAACTATACTTACACAACCATGTATAAGCATCTATATCTTTACCTAAACTAGCTCACGAGCCCTTTCTCATTTAGATTAGCAGCAGCTGCAACGGAGGCAGCCACTCCGGCAGGATGTGCTGTCAAATTAGGGCTGTTCCGCCTTTCAGCATTGTATACACCATCAGCATCCTCTCTGGTAACCACCTTATCCGCTGGAAGCTTCACTGTTGCATCCTGTCGATTTACCAAACATAAATAAAAACATACACCTGTAAAATAAAAACCCATAAAAGTTCGCTTTTCATGATAAATTAGTACTCACCGTAAGGACTTCGCTAAGCTTGACTTTATCTTCGTCACACGTAGACGTGTTTAAAGTGGCCGCTGATTGAGCTTGAGCTGCAAGTCCACCAGGAACCGACACACTACTGCCAGTAGCTCTTACCTCTGCTGCTTGAATCGCTGCAGCGTCACTCTGCTCGACTGCTTTGTTCCCAGCTATTCTTGCTGTAGCTTCGAGTGCTTCTCCTATCGTTATTGCACCTTGTTGGTGCACATCTCCAATACCACCCTCGTTCTGATATAGGACCGGTGTAGGCTCCATATGCTGCTCCATCACCTGCCCGAGATAAACTTGCATGTTGGTGAAATACAACACTACAATTTACTTCTTTCCGGGAAAAAAGAGACTTATTGGTACAATGGAACAAACTAATACCTAGACAAATTTCTGTAAACCTAAAATACATGGCGACCAAAATGGATAGAAAACGTACATTTGACGAAAAATCAAAATGAAAGAAAACAGAAATGTAAATTAACTTGCTCGTGGATACCTTAATAATATTTATGATTTTTTTAGATCATTTTGCAATGATGAGAGTTATATATACATCAAGGTGTCCTCTGGATACCCGATGTCCTCACAAGAGGGCACATATTCGAATCTCACTAGGTAACATTTTTAGGGTTGACCAAGAAAAGGCTCGGAAATGGCCATGGGGATAAGTGGATAACCTTGTTAGGCTGGGTGCCTCCGAGTCAAAAGACTCGCCTTTAAGAAAACCTCATCTATTTACCAGTTTATACATGAAAAGAAACATGTAATGAACACCCCTACCAGTTATTCCATATTGATAATGAATCTATGAATTAGGTATTAAATGTTGTTGAATGTTAATTCATTAATCCATGTTAACGGGTCGTTGTGTAATTAGTTTGTGTATTTAGAGTCGTGTATGTAAAGTTTATAAGTTAAGGGGTCTAGTATGTCAAGATTAAAGTTAGTAACCGAATGGTAGTTATATTCGGTTATAGGTAGTTATTTATGGAAGGCTGTGACTTTTAGGAAAAGTCACAATAGAAGTTATGTATGGAAAGTTGTGACCTTTCATAAAGAGTCACAATGGTTAGGTAAATGTCTATAAATAGAAGTATCCGTCCATTGTAAAAAGATAACATAATTCAATATATACAAAGTGTGAGTTTGTGTGTGTGAGTTTTGTTCATAGAAATGTTTGATTCGAGCCCGAGATGATCCGGATGGGACCAACAAATGTGATTATGATTTAAATAATTTGGGAGCATTGAGATTATTAATTTTTTCTTAACAGGGTCTTGACCATTGCTTGTGTGTCTTTCAGCAAAGCCAATGGTTAGCAAATCATTATATGTAGACCAACCTATACTACTTGATCGTTCTCTGTGAATTGTGATTGAACTCAACTATTGACACATGTGTCATACATTTTCTATATCCTTACATCTTATAATTAAATGTGTTATATGTACCAAAGGAAGTCTAGTTGTATGTGTCTTAGCGATCAATCAAAAGGTTGCGAGTCAAGTTTCATTTTTTGTTTGTAACAACACGTAATATATTAATACTAGCAAGTTGCTAGAAAAGGGTTACATAGTTACATACATACAATAAACAAGAATTAGGATTTGAAATCCAATCAAGCCAACTAATTTTGCAATAATTATTCCTATTTGTGATTGAATTGTGAGAGGAGTTTGATGTCGTCGACTTCGGGCTTTTTGTTGGGAGTTGTTAAAGTAGACTTCATTATATGGTTTTTCCAAATGCAACATAAGGCTCTAAGGATGGCAACATCAAACCAATCAGCTACTTTCTTTGAGAGACCGAGGGAGTTCATGTCTTATGATGGACAAATAACTAATGTACATAGAGTAAAATAATGGTATATGTGGTGTTGATATTTTTTAAAAATAACGAGATAAATATGTTATATGTCTCATCTCTTTAAAAAACAAGTTCTTGGCCAACTTTAATTAACTAACTAACTAGATAAATCAATCTTTTTTTTTTGTTTTTGTGATTGAAAGATCTCCCAAATTTGTCAACAATTGGAGGCGGTTTAAATATCTTTATAAACACATTTTTATTTCGATTTGGTATAAACTATCCTTTTACGACTAATTGAACCCCTTAACCATTACCGTATATAATATGTATACATTACAAGCTGATTAAGTCTACTCGACGGGGTGATGATCCGTACACTGTCTATATTTTTAAGGTGTATACACTACTCCCAAATGTGTGTTAAGGTATTGTACTTTACTATAATGTGACTTATGCTTAGTGGTAAACAGATAAAACAATGGTGTACAGATCACCGCTCTATTAGAGCCTAAGAGCCTAAGCAAGTTGGTCTATAGATTTGTACCAGCTAAAACAATGGTGGTAAGTAGGTAACAGGTAGACATTTTTCAGTAAACCTAGATACATAGTGACCAAAATGAATTAAAAACGTACATTTAATGAAAAATCAAAACCAAAGCAAACAGAAACACAAAAGGAAACAGAATTGTAAATTAACTTGCTCCTCGATACCTGGTGTCCTCACAAAGAGGGCACAGATTTGAATCTCATTGGGTAATATCTTCAAGATTGACCGCGTAAATGTTCGGAAATGGCCATGGGGATACCCCGGTTAGGCTGGGTGCGTCCGGGTCACTTTTCTGGGTAACCCGAACAAGGAAAACCTCATCTATTTACCCTTTTATACATAGAAAGAAACATTCAATGAACACCACTACCACTTATTCTATGTTCTATATTGATAATAATGAATCTATGAGTTATGTATGAAATGTGACGCTATGACTATCAAATAATTTGGGAACATGGTGCTTATTAATTGTTTCTTAACAATGTATTAACCATTGCATGTATGTCTTTCAGCAAAGTCGATGGTTAGCAAATCATTATATGTAGACCAACCGATTATACTTTATGTGATTGAACTGAACTATTGACATAATAGGTAGATATAATAGGTATTTTTCAAGTGGAGATAATAAAAAGAAGGTACATTTTAGGGTTATCATTTAATTGGTAAAAATATTAAGGGAACATAGCTTTATAATGTAGTATAGATATAGATATGTGATGTTGATATATTTTTATAAAGAAAGAGAGATATATGTTATGTCTCAATCTCTTTAATAAAAAAGTTCTTGCCCACCTTAAATGACCTAACTAGACAAAGGAATCATTTTTCTTTGTAATCTTTCAATCACAAATTTGTCAACAATTGGAGGCGGTTTAATTATATTATAAACACATTTTTAGTTCGATTTGGTATAAACAATCCTTTTGATAACCATTACCGTATACGTACATTACAAGCTAAGTATTCTCAGTGATGATCCATACACCATTTATATTTTTTAGGTGTACACTCCCAAATATGTGTTAGGGTACGTATTGTACTGTGACGCATATTTAGTGTTAAACGGCTAAAACAATGGTATATGGATCATCCCTCTATTTTTCATATTTTTCTTTTTACAACATATCATACTCCTAAACTAAATCGAATGCCTGGGATGAAACCTAAGCGCGCAAGCTGCCTATAGATTTGTACTAGCGAATTGAACAATATATACTCATCATACATATATATTAATAATATTAATATTAATAATTAACAATAACATTAACTAATTAATAGAAATGTATGTATAGAATGGAGTGATGATCACCTGACCAGCAACGGTTTCGGTGACAAGACGAGCACCAGGAAGGTGAGTAGCCGTAACAGCAACACCTTGATCACCAGTAACACTCACATCTTGATGACTAACCAACCCATAACGTTCGTTAATAGTGGCAGCAGCTTGCATAGCTGCAGCAGTACCTCCCTTTTGCGTTTGTCCAAACACACTGCTCTCAGCCGCTTGCATCATTGCAGCATCTTGTGGTGCCACCATTTTGTCAGCTAATTCCCCACTTACTTCTTTAAACACGTCCCCATATTTTATACCTTCTTTTTGTTGTTCTTGACTCATTTTTTGGTTATTTTGTTGGAACTTGAAAGTTGAAACTGTTTTGTGGGTGTAGGTTTTTTACTTTTGCTTGTTAATATTGGAGATATATAGTTAGATATAGATATATAAGATATAGATATGGATATATACGTTTGGTACGGTACGTGTTTAAAATTACTGTACACGTGTGTTGATATTGAGGAGATACACTACGTGGAGTCTGACGGTGAAACGTGTTAAAAAGTCACTGGGTATCTTACTAAAAAGAAAATTGAAAAGAAAAAAGCTGAAACGTGTTGTGCTGATTTTGTTATGAAAAGACAAAATACAACTTCTTAGTCGAGTGATTCTCTTTCTCCTTAGTTTCGTTTTTTAAACGATATATAACTTTTCAAAAAAAATGAAATGATATAGATACGTACTTCAACAAGGTGATTTTTTTTTTTTGTACGTAGGACAGGTGGTGGAATACTGGAATATCGTTCTGTTTTTTGTTTAATTTCCTTCAATGGGGGAGCTACCTGCCATGTGACAACGTCAGAAAAATCAAGCAGGTGCGCTGTGTTTGGTCGTTGAAAAATGAGGAATAATCCTAGCTGCCTTTGTTACAAAAACAAAGAACTTTTACTAAAATGGATAACATTTATTACTTTCCATCATATATAAGTCAAGTACGTGTGACGAACGGCATGTATAGAGTCTAAACACGAATCTAAGAACTTTTCTGATGCGACAGAGAATAATGTTTTTGGGTTATCTTGTGTTTTTGTTTATTGGTGAAAAAATGATAGAAATTATTATGAAAGTATCATTAAATGACAAAAAGGAGACGGTCTTGCCAAATAAAAACAATACAAAGAAAGAAATGGTAACATGCATTTAGTTTAGTTTATAAAGACACTAAAATAAAAACTGTAACATATGATACATATCTTTAGCGACTGCAAATACATTTGAATCTTGCTAAGAGGAATATGCAGCATTGATACGCTCCCTCAGGTAATCTCCACTACGGATAGGAGGAAACCTACATAGTACAAACCATTGAACCAAATCTTTATCAACCAAATTGAAACAATGTTACAGCTTCAAATGAAAGAAAATTATGACGGTCATGGTCAAGGACAGGGCGCATCGGGATAACTAACGTTTATGTAACATACATACCGTGGAGGGGATGACTCACTGCAGCAGCTTTCCAAACACTCCACTATGCAATCTGGGTTAGGATCGAAAAAGAAGGCCATCTGCATATCATATTATGGGGAATGTTCATTTTAGGTAAATGGGACGCGCAAAGTAAAAATGAAAGGTGACCTAAAGTGAGCTTAGCAATATAAGTTGTTGAATCACATAAACAAATAAATGGAAAATTAGTGAATGAAATTCGTTGGAAGTAATTACCGAGTATCGTTCTTTCCCGGTAGGCATAACTCGATGTAATGTTGATCTGCAATAAATGTCAATTATTAAGATGAAATGCAGAGCTGTACACCTGACAAGTAAAGGATGGGGATACATCATACATGGATTGGTTTCATTACCGGAATAGACAATTAGTCCATCTTTCCATCATGTCCCCAAGATTAACAATGAAGGCCCTGTACCCGAACAAATGTAAAATTTAAGACTGCTAAATGAAGTTGTAATGATACTCAAAGTGATGATTTCTCCTTCCCACAACCCAAATACTTGTTTATTATCTTATGTATCCCTCAATTATGACAAACCAGATTGATATTTCTTTTTATAAAGGCAAATATAAAGGCAAATATCAAGACCAGATAATATTTCACTCATTTGTCTTTTATGAGATTTGAAACCTAAACCTCACGCTTGGTGGGCAACTCAACTCACAACCATCAGGCTAAAAGCCCTTCAGTAACCAGACTAATATAATGTACCAATATTAGTAATGAATATTAATTGGCAGAGTGGTAACTTAGAGAAAGAAGTTTGCCAAAAGGGAAATTGTGATTCTTTTTGCAAGTATAAACAGAACTCATTACCACATTGTTGTAAAACATTTACACAAATGTGTGATGTCTATGTACATATGTGTGTATACATGCATAATCTTTGCGTGTGTGTTATAAAGGATGACACCTTTCACCACAGTTTCCAACATTTACTCTAGTGTTGGTACATAAACTCACCCCTTGATATATATAACATCCTCCCAAAGCCGCGGCTGCTTAAGTTTATCCCTGCATACCTGTGAAAGCAGAAGAAGAGCTTATAAAGCAGAAAATTCAAACAATAGACGAAAATTATATTGGATTGATAAAGCTTCTATTGCCTGGAGGCCGGGAACACAATCTGTCGCCAGAAGAGTGATCATTCCATAATCAGAATGTGCAGAAGCCCCATATACAATCTCATCAGAAACCCCCATTTCACCTGAAGCTAATCTATCGTCATGCCCGTAGTGTGCTGAAACAATTTGAGTTTTATGACAAGGCTGAAAATACCTGGATAGTGCAACAGACGTAAAAAACCGAATGGTTTATCCATCGCCCCTATTTTGTCAAAGAAGTCCTCATCCAAATTCAAAGACAGTGCAATCAAATAGCTCAGCTGCTTCCCAATGGACCTGTTAATGACATCCCCATCAGAAATAGTACTTGTAAAATAGTACTCGTATTCAATATCAACTCCTCTATACATACTATAGATTCGAAAAAGAAATAATCTTGACCCAAAAATTTACACTATATGCCTTTCAATCACGGATGTAAGGAGAAAGAAACATATATACACAAATACAAACATGTGTACTCACCTACAAATACACAAATAATTGATTGGCATGCCGAATTTGGTAGAAGATAATCGAGGGATGTAGATGAAAAGATAAGATAGTAAATTAATATAGACCAAATAACTTAAAACAAGCAACACTTACAACACTTTTTCATAATACTTCTCCATTACGGGTTTCCATGAAGGTAATAATTCTGCGATGTCCATGGATATAGTAAGAATGGAGCTCAAGAAACAAACAAGTGAAAAATGGTAATAGTACCTTTAGAAGGCCATTGGTTCAGACAGCTCTCTGCAGGTTGTAAGGGGCCGATATGGAACGTTTCTTTTAAATCTCCTGTAGGCAGATTCAAGGAGCACGGGAAGTCATCATTTTATTATAGCAAAAATATGGATTTTGTAGGAAGCATCTAATGCACATTACGCAACATGTAAACAATTTTAACAAATAACGCATATTAGCACTGAAAACTAGTTGAAGGACGAACAGTCAAAACTGAAGGGTAACAGCACCTTTAGAAGTCGTAGAAGGATCAAGGTTCTCGGCATAAAGTGGAGCAAAACCCACATCTCCCTTGCGAGCCACTTTCATATTCTCTTCAAGTGGAAGCGAAAAAAACTTGCTACTTTCATCAAACACATTTTGTAACAGTTTCTCCTCTACCCCGTGATTGATGACGTAAAAGAAGCCATAGTCCATGCAGGCCTAATTCATTGAACAAAACATTCAGATATGAAAATATATAGGCAACGCCATTATATTTACAAGAATCATTAGCAAGCTATTATCAAATTAATCCATTTAGAATGACAATAGAATACAAGTGTAATATCTATGCTAGAACTAATTAGTTCAAACAGCTAGGATTGACTTCTAGTAGGATCCATAATCAATCTTTAAGGTGTGCTGCATAAGACTACGTTGTGTTAAGATGTGAGCTTCAAAGGAAATTGTTGTAATTCAAAGAATCATATATTATCTAGCATTTTTCTTCCAAACACCTAAAACGAGCCAAGTTTCTTTACACCACAAACTTGGGGCTCCACAAATACCCCACAAAACAACGCAGAGCATCAATGTTTTTGAAACCTAATAATGAGCCGTGAAGGAGTTAAAACTTCCGTAATTCAAACTCAAGACCTCCTTTGGAGAACTCAACAGTCCACACATTCAGTTTATAGCACCCCCAAGAGGTTCTCTTTCTTATGTTTTTTCTCCCAAAAAGAAACGGTTTCATCATATTAGCAATCGTCAATAACCAAGATCCCCATCTTACAAAAGCCTATCCAAACCGTGTGTGTATGTGAGAACGTCAACCACTTGCTTGCGTTTCTAGTTTCATTGTAATGAGATTGTGCATGTGCATAGTGAACCTAACAAGAACTAACTGCTACAAACTCATTCTGCAAAAAGCTTCGAGTCAATGACACTACACAATCAACTCTTAAACCCAGTTATTTGGATCAATTCCACGACGCATTTAATTAGTTGGCATATTATAGAGTAGGTTTAAAGCCACCTGATAGTAGCTTACTAGCTAAAGTTAGCCCCTTTTAGCAACTAACTCTTGTTTGGCAATTCAATCACCGGACAAACTTAGTCAGTAACTTGGGTGACTTGGTAACGGGAATTTTAAATATCAAGTCACCAAGTGATGCGGTGAAACTGAGTCAAGTTCACCGAATAGGTCACCAAATATTAAAAGGGCTTAGTACACCAATATATCTAATTATCCATGGTTTTGTATTTACCGAACTTTATAACTTAGTTTTTTTAATGTGCCAAAATCTGGCTTTGCGCGAGCACAATGCTAGTATCCTCCAACAACTATTCATACAAATCCTCACAATATGTGTCCACTTTCAAGTTTTAATCACTTCTAATAACATCATCTTATTATTGGTTGATATATAGTGACTTTTTTCTAAAACTGTGTGCCAATTTCATAGATATCTTATTTAAGCTGGAGGGGAGGAGTATATCATTTTTCAAAACCAAAAAGTGTGTGTAAGATTAGGAGAAATTAGTGAAAAAGCCATGAAAAGAAGAAAAAGAAGACCTGACGGATAGAGTTAGCGGTGGAGATTCGGTCTGATGATGAAAGATCGATCACCGGAAGCTTCAGAGTTTCTGTCATGATTATTGATTTGCTCTCTTTTTTTTCTTTCGCTCTCAGACTGTTTGTTTGTTGAATTGCTGCTACTGCCTGCTGCTTTTGTTTATTTTCTATGTATATATAGATCTTTTTACCGCCAATTTTGTACCTATCTGTATCTGCTAGGGGGTGAACAAAACCGAACCGGAAAATCGAAAACCGAAAAAACCGAACCCAAAAAACCGAAAACCGAACCAAATCCATTGGTTTGGTTTTGGTTTTCTAAAAACCGAACGGATCGGTTCGGGTTCGGTTTCCTATACAAAAACCGGATAAAAAACCGAACGAACCGAAACCTTATTTCTTTTAATTAATTTTATATTTTATACTGATTTATAATTTATATATACATTCACGTCTCAATCTCGTTTTGTATTTTAAATGTATTGAGATAGACATTATACTATTTTTTATCTAGAAGTTTTATATGTTTGAAATTAATAGACAGTATATGCTATGTAAACATTGAGCTCAGCAATATGTATGTTTCTCACAATCAAAGACTAAAGGATATGTCATGTGTTTATATAAATTTATCGCTCATTGGTTTCATAAGTTTTAAATCATAATTCTAGTAATGTTGATGCTACTCAATCTCGTTTTGTATATTATATGATCTGCAGCTCATAGTTCCCATCTTATTTATACTCACAAACAAGAACTAATGATTAACTAAAAATAAACTTAAAAACCGAAAACCGATCCAAACGAACCGAAAAACCAACAAACCGAACCAAACCAAAACCGAATCCAACGGTTTCTGGTTTTCAAAAACCGAAAGATTCGGTTTGGGTTTCGGTTTTGGGTCAAAACCGACCCAATCTCACCCCTAGTATCTGCTGTCCAAAATGGAGTCTCCAAAAATTATTAAAAAATTGTTTTTTTAGAGGTGTGGATTACTTGCATCTATGGAGTCTATATTACGCTGTTTTAACCAGGTCCACGCTAGAGATCCCTTCACCTCCTGCCTGTACCCAATGGGAGGAAAATCCCCTAACAATTCGCCCGAAGGCACGACGATTAGTATAGGTAAACCCTGCCCCTCAGACTCAAATTTGGGTGTTAGGTCAAAAATCGACCAAGTATAATTTGTTCAGAAATAGTTGAAGCTCAGTGAAGAATACTTGTATAGAATTCTGAAGTCGTTCAGAATTAGTTCACTGAAGCTTCACTTCGGTTCAGATCAACGTATCAGAATACCGTTCAGAATGAAGTCAAAGACTGAAGTCTGAAGAAAGAGAATCAAGCTCAGATGTGGAGCTCAGAAGTTGATTCTACCTGATCGAAGACTAAAGCATCTCAGTGTAAAAGTACTTACACACTTTTACACTGATTACGATGAAGACTTTTTACTTTACATACATTTACCCAGTTAATAGATTTAAGGGTAAATTACAAAAATCATACCCGAGGTTTGTTCGAAACTACACTGGTCATACCTACAATTTAAAAATTACGCGAGACATACCCATCGTTGTCAAAAACTTACACTGACCATACCTATCACTGACGGTCGTCTATTTGGCCGTTAAGTCAAGTCACGTGTTGTGCATGTGAGGTATCAAAACCGTAATTTCGTGCATACTTCAGGTATTATACTTGTAATTCACCATAAAAATAATTATTAAGAATTTTAGAGTTTTATTTATACTTCAGTTATTAAGTTGGGTAGATATGAAATTTATTATGAAAAAATAATTTTTGTTCTTAATGAAAAGTATATCGAGAAAAATAGTTGATACAAGAATGCATTTATTATTATATATGTCATTATTATTTTGTTATATGTGTATAGTGAATATAACAAGGATGAGAACCATGAAAACCAATAAAATTTTAACTTTTATATTATTTTATTATTATTTTATTTTATTTTTTATAATTTATTCTTTTTAATAGAAACCTATTTAAAAAGATACAAAAGAAAAAAATTTTTAAGAAAGCAATATAATTTTTTCGTATGGTTTGATGACATCCCCTCATATTAGAGGGGTAAAGCAAAGTCGAAGACTCGTCACGGTTTTGGAATATACCTCAGATTAACAATCTGTAGCATTTTGGGTTTGAAGTTCTAGGGTTAGTCGTTAGTCTGACCTTAGAGTTTCTAAGCCTAAACCTGTATCGTTTGATGACATCCTTTCATAAATTTTTTATTTTTTATTTTGAAACAGGTTTTTAAAAAAAATAAATATATGTATATATATGTGAATTTTAATATAGAATATCTACCTACTTTAATAAATGAAATATAAATATAAATATCTTAATAATTTTTTATTAGGGTAAATTACATGGATGATACCTGAAGTATACACGAAATTACGGTTTTGATACCTCACATGCACGGCACGTGACTTGACTTAACGACCAAATAGACGACCGTCAGCGATAGGTATGGCCAGTGTAAGTTTTTGACAACGATGGGTATGTCTCGCGTAATTTTTAAATTGTAGGTATGACCAGTGTAGTTTCGATCAAACCTCAGGTATGATTAATGTAATTTACCCTAGATTTAACTATTAATGAAAGTACAAGGTAAAGTAAAGGTTGGGAAGAAAGTATGATAAGTCACATCAATTGACTTATATACTTAACCTTAAAAGTACGCATGTAAGGAATTAACTTTAATTCCTTAAATTCTCCCAACCATATTTGTACGATCTGGTCCACGTCATCATGGACTTGGTCTATAAATATAAGTCTTCTCACAACTTGCAAATGGCTTGAAACTTTAGCATTGCAACTTGTGAGATATACTCTAAGCAATCCTTACGAGTATTTCCAAGTTATTAGATGTAACATCCCAAACTTTTCTTTACTAGTTGACTAATGCCGTTAAGTCAATATTGTGTGTGTCGTTAAGTCTATTTTAGATTTAATGCTTATATGTAGTTAATGTGTGTTATGTGTGAGGCTTGTAAGCCTAAATGTTAATGTAGTATAAATGTGTGTAATATGAAGATTAATGTCTATGTAGTGACATTTAATGAAGGATTAATGATGTATATGGTCAATAAAGTAGTTTGTGACCAATAATGAAGGATTAGGAAGCTTAGGGGCTAGTTTTGACATGTGTGCAAAGTCAAAAACGGGTTTAGAGGCTTAGGGTTGTCATTAGAGAGCCATTATGCAGATTTTCTTCCTCCTAAACAAGCCCTAGCCGATCCCCTTCTTTCCCTCTCTTGTTTCTCTCTAGATCTATTCGTTTTGGAGCCAAATCGATCGTGTATTGCTTAGATCTTGGATCTTTGTCACCTAATACAGGTAATATTAGTATTCTCTTTTGAAATATGATTGTGTGAGTCTTATATTAGTCTTAATCCAGGCCATAAGGGTTTGGGTTGGGTTATTTGATTAAACGTTCACCGATTTCATGTTATTCGGGTGATTGAATGATTGATTCATGATGTAAAGGATTAAAGGATTAATAGGATGGTTAAAGGTGATGAAAGTGCAATTAAAAGGATTAATTTTAAGTCCCAGGTTGGATTTGGGGTATGGGTTCGTATGGAATTCGTTTGATCAAAGTGTAAAAATTTGGTTTGCTGGTCTGCACCCCAGGTGCGGCGCACCAAAGGAGTGGTGCGGCGCACCACAGCCAGTTTAGGTTTTTGGTGGACCCCGATATGCGACGCACCAAGGGCTGGTGCGGCGCACCTAGTGTTGATCTGAATTCCCTGGAGGATTGGTGCGACGCACCACATGGAAGGTGCGGCGCACCACATGCCCAGATTTCACAAAAGGTGTCGTTTAGCTTATATTTCGATCTTATACTTGTTCTAGGTTATTGGAGACACCTAGTCATCGTTGTATTGTGCTTGTAGCTTGTTGTTAAGCTGTATCAAGGTAAGATACACTACTTTTGTCACGCTGAGGGTTCAATAAGCAAAGGTTTCATACTTATAACTTCCTTAACGGTAACATATGATATATGTGGGTATCATGGGTTACACGGGAGGTACTATGGGATATGTAGTTGACCATGAGACCTGAAATGCAGACCCTAATGTCGTGAAATGAAGTATTGTTTAATGTAGTGTATTAATATGTAGTTTATGTAGAATTACGAAGTATCTTGTTATGTGTGAAATGTAGAAATGGAGTTAATGTGTGACATATGCATACTACATGGCTTGTACACCTAGCTCACTAGACTTGGTAGGTTGCCATGTCACTTGCACGTTTAAGGCCCAAACGAAATGAAGGTAATGTGTGATTATGTTTAGGTTATGTGTGTTGCCTAAACTATTATGTGTGAAATTGAGCTCGTAAATATAATGCAGGGAAAGTGTTAAGCTTAACCCGTACAAGTCTTAGCCGGACGAGTACGTTGACGTAGTTGTTGCTTGGGTGGCTCCTTGCAACATGGTCTTTATAATGCAGGGCGAGTAATACGAGGGGTTTGACCAACCTCCACATACGAATTACTCTTGGATTGGCTTGCCATTCCTTAACGACATACGATGATTAGCCTTTGGTTGATCGTCCAGTCGGGTGTGATGCAGGGCACACTTATATGTAGTAAACGAAGATATGTGTGACAATGTGTGAACTAATGCAGGATAGGCACATTTAGGATGATTATCCTAATTGATATGAAGTTGTTATGCAGTTATGTGTGTTGTGTGTTGTGCCTAATGAGTTTGTCTATTAACGAAGAAATGTTTTAATTGGACAAATGCTTTTAAATTAAGTGTGGTCTTACTTAGCTATTCTTATAGCTAACACTTGTTTCTTTAATGTGGTTGTTCCCTCAGGTTTAGCTTGAAGGACTTGTAGGTGCAGGACGTGAGAGCGTGGGTAGAAAGCATGCAGATTCCTTAGCTACCCCTAGTTGCTTATTATGGAGACTTTTGATTACATTTCATTTTGATGGCGAATATATGTAATAATGTGTGAACGGTTGTTTAATGTTGGGCAACCGTTGGGTTTCATTTGAACTATTGTTTGATATGGCATGTAACACCAACTAAATGCAGAAACCGAAATGTTTTTATCGGTTTTGACTTTTACGGTCTTTACTTCCGCAATTTAACACCGTTAGGTGAAGGATTTTTGAAAACCCATATTTTTAAACGTCGGGTGTTACAAGTTGGTATCAAAGCATTGGTTTAAGTGAACCAAAATTCAACTTATGCCGTAGGATTTTGGACTTAGACCGACGAGAAGTAGGTTAGGCTTAAGTAGGATGCCTAGCTAATGAAGTGGAATGCTCTAAGACGGGTTGGGGAGTGAGTGAGAGTGTGATTTAAGGCTTGTTTATTGTGTGTGATAATGTAGTTATATGTAGTAGAGCCTTAACATATGTAGTCACTCTTTAACTCTTGCTAACCGTCATCGTTGCTTTGTAGAGTTAATGGCAAACACTAGAGCTAGTAACCAGAGAGCAGGAGGAAATGGTGGTGGTGTTCCTCCTAACGGAAACGGGGCTGGAAATGAAGTAGAACAAAGGCTACCCCGTGTACAAAATCGCCGTCTTGGTGATCCACCAACCGCCTCTGAAGTAGATAGAGCAAACCCGGTAATAGAGCAGGTTCCCAATCAAGCTCAATTACATGAAGAATTGAGAGCTATCCGAGCTCTCTTAATGAGAAATGAAGAGGAATTAGCTCAATTGAGGGCTGAAAGAAATGCAGAAAGGATTGGGAGTGAACAAGGGGGTGAGCGTTCGGAAGGGAATTACTCTAATCCCTCCCAAAGTGCTGAACCATCCATGGCAGCCGTGGGTGTTAATGAAGTTAATGGTGGAGGACTTGGAGTTGTTAATGCACCTCGTGTTAATAACTTCAAATATGAAAGTTTTCAGAAATGTGGTGCCAAGGAGTTTGATGGTACCCAAAATGCAGTGGGTGCTATGGAGTGGATCGAGGACATTGAGGTAGTTTTTGCATCTTGCTATTGTCCGGATGATATGAAGGTTTTGTGTGCTAGTAGGATATTGAAGAAGAATGCCCGTAATTGGTGGAGGGCTACTATAGTGTCTATGGCTCCTGAGGTACTTGCAGTTATGCCTTGGGGAAACATTTAAGGAGAAGTTTTTAGAGGAGTATGTGGGAACGCGTGAGTTAAGGTTGATTGAAAAGGAGTTTAGATCGTTGGTTGCTAAACCCGGTGCAATTTCTGATTATGCACACTCGTTTATGGAGAAGTTGAAGTTTGTTGGACACTTGGTTCGAAGGCAGGAGGACCAAATTGAGGCTTATTGTGATGGTCTCCCCGTTAGTTATCGTGGATTATGTAGACAACATGTGACTTTATCGGCGGCTATTAAGGAGTCAAAGAGGTTGGATGATGACTTCAAAAGTGAGAAAGTTGTGGTGAAGGTTGATGACAAGAAAGCAGGGTTCAAAAGAGGGTCAAATTGGTCATCTAATAACAATAATAAGAAGTTTCGTGGGAATTCTAGCTCAAGTGGTGACAAAGATAAAAAGAAGAATGGGTCTTGGTGTGTTTTTTGCAAGAATGTTCATGAAGGTCAATGTTCCGACAAGACAAGAAGGTGTCATAAGTGCGGGAAGTCGGGACATCTTGCAACGGAATGTAGGGACAAGACTCGTTGTTACAAGTGTCAGAAAACGGGTCATCTTATTGCCGATTGCCCACAAATGAAGAATGACGGGAAGAAAGCAGCCACTTCAGCAACAAAAGTGAGAGCCTTGCAGATGACTGTTGATGATGCTAAGAACAACGACGAGGTGGTAAGTGGTACTTTCCTTGTTAATTCAAAACCTGCTTCTATTTTATTTGATTCGGGTGCAAATAGGTCGTTTGTGTCTACTTTATTTGCTCCTAAACTAGGAAGAGTCACTACCCCTTTAGATTGCTCGATAGAGGTGGAAATTGCTAATGGTACGGTTAGTGATATACGTGTGGGTTATGATGATTGTGACATTGAGATTGAAGGTCGTTTGTTTCCGGTCCAGTTATTGCCTACTACTTTAGCCGGTTTTGATGTAGTGATTGGTATGGATTGGTTGTCTAGAAATGAAGCTAATATTTTGTGTTCCCAAAAGATTATTCAGTTTCCTACATCCGATGGTAATGTGGTAACGGTTTATGGAGATAAGAAGAGAGGGGGGATAAAGATCATTAGTATGATGAAGACTATTAAATGTATAAGGAAGAATAAGAGTCATTTCTTGGCCTATGTTATTGATGTGAGAAAGGAGAAGCCTTCTATTGCTAGTGTTGATGTAGTATCCGATTTTCCCGATGTGTTTCCCGAAGATCTTCCCGGTATCCCTCCTGACCGTGAAGTTACTTTTCAGATAGATCTTATTCCCGGTGCTACACCTGTTGCTAAAGCACCTTACCGATTAGCTCCTACAGAAATGAAAGAGTTAATGTCCCAACTTCAGGAGTTACTTGACAAAGGTTTCATTCAACCTAGTTCCTCGCCTTGGGGAGCTCCGGTTCTCTTTGTTAAAAAGAAGGATGGATCCATGCGCATGTGCATAGACTACCGCGAGTTGAATAAGCGAACGGTTAAGAATAAATATCCTCTCCCGCGAATTGATGATCTCTTTGATCAACTACATGGTGCTTCATATTTTTCAAAGATAGATTTACGGTCCGGTTATCATCAATTGAAGGTTAAGAAGGAGGATGTAGCAAAGACAGCTTTCTGGACTAGATATGGCCATTATGAGTTCTTGGTCATGCCATTTGGGTTGACTAATGCTCCAGCCGCGTTTATGGATTTAATGAATCGGGTATGCCGTCCCTTTCTAGATCATTTTGTTATTGTGTTTATTGACGATATTTTGATCTATTCTAAGTCAGAAGATGAGCACCGTGAGCACTTGAAAGCAGTTTTGGAGGTGTTGAGGGAGAAGAAGTTGTATGCCAAGTTTTCTAAATGCGAGTTTTGGCTTCGAGAGGTGCAGTTTCTTGGTCATGTTATTTCATCGGAAGGTATTAAAGTAGATCCTTCAAAGACTGAAGCTGTTTCAAAGTGGGAGCAGCCAAAGACTCCTACTGAGATTAAAAGTTTTCTTGGTTTGGCTGGATATTATAGAAGGTTCATTCAGGATTTCTCCCGAATAGCCAAGCCTATGACTGAACTAACGAAGAAAGGAGTAAAGTTTGAGTGGACCGATAAGCAGGAGAATGCATTTCAAACGTTGAAGAAGAAGTTGTGTGAGGCTCCTATACTTACCTTGCCTGAAGGTACCGATGATTTGGTTGTGTATAGTGATGCATCTATCACGGGTTTGGGTTGTGTACTGATGCAGAGGGACAAGGTGATCGCCTATGCTTCCTGCCAGTTGAAACCACATGAGAAGAATTACCCTACCCATGATCTTGAATTGGCCGCAGTTGTATTTTCATTGAAATTGTGGAGACATTACCTCTATGGTACAAAATGCACTTTGTTTACCGATCATAAAAGTTTACAGTATGTCTTTAATCAAAAGGAAATGAACGTGAGACAAAGGAGGTGGATGGAATTACTTAAGGATTATGATTGTGAAATCAAATACCATCCGGGTAAAGCCAATGTAGTGGCGGATGCACTAAGTAGGAAGGTGCAAAGTTCTTCTTGTAAGTTGATGAGCATGCAAGTTCAAGCCAAGTCGGGGCTACTTGATCGAATTAAAGAAGCACAAGTGAGGGCATTGATGAAGGATAACATTGACAATGAAAGCATTGGAAAGAAGAAACGTCTTGTGATGGAGACTAATAGCCGTGGGTTCAAAACATACAAGGGTCGAATTTGGGTGCCATTGCTTGGTGGTAACTGAGAATTGATCCTTGAGGAAGCCCATAGAAGTAGATATTCGGTTCATCCCGGTGTCACCAAAATGTATGCAGATTTGAAGTCGATTTATTGGTGGCCGGATATTAAAGGGGAAGTAGCTCATTTTGTAGCAAAGTGTTTGACGTGTGCACGTGTGAAAATGGACCATCAAAAGCCGTATGGTTTGTTGCATCAATTAGACATTCCCGAGTGGAAATGGGATCATATTACCATGGACTTTGTAACGAAGCTACCTAAAACGCCGAAAGGGAATGATATGATATGGGTGATTGTGGATAGATTGACGAAGAGTGCTCATTTTCTAGCTACCCGACAAGATGTGCTTTTAACGAAGATGGCAAAGATGTACATTGATGAAGTAGTTGCGAAACATGGAGTTCCTTTATCTATTGTTTCGGATCGAGACTCGAGGTTTGTGTCAAACTTTTGGAAGGGTCTTCAACGGGAGTTGGGTAGTAGAATAAATTTGAGTACCGCCTATCATCCTCAAACCGATGGGCAAAGTGAGAGAACCATTCAAACCTTGGAGGATATGTTGAGAACGTGTGTACTTGAATACGGTGGAGCATGGGATGATCATTTGAGGATGATTGAGTTTGCTTACAACAATAGTCACCATGCAAGCATTGGAATGCCACCATTTGAGATGTTATATGGTAGAAGGTGTAGGACTCCAAGTTGTTGGATGGAGCCCGGTGAAAAGCAGTTGACCGGCCCCGAAATTATTGAAATTACCTCTGAAAAGGTTAATGTAGCTAAAGAAGCCTTACGTGTGGCAAGAGAAAGGCAGAAAACATATGCAGATAAGAAAAGGAGACCGATTGAGTTTAATGTTGGTGATTTAGTAGTTGACTAATGCCGTTAAGTCAATATTGTGTGTGTCGTTAAGTCTATTTTAGATTTAATGCTTATATGTAGTTAATGTGTGTTATGTATGAGGCTTGTAAGCCTAAATGTTAATGTAGTATAAATGTGTGTAATATGAAGATTAATGTCTATGTAGTGACATTTAATGAAGGATTAATGATGTATATGGTCAATAAAGTAGTTTGTGACCAATAATGAAGGATTAGGAAGCTTAGGGGCTAGTTTTGACATGTGTGCAAAGTCAAAAATGGGTTTAGAGGCTTAGGGTTGTCATTAGAGAGCCATTATGCAGATTTTCTTCCTCCTAAACAAGCCCTAGCCGATCCCCTTCTTTCCCTCTCTTGTTTCTCTCTAGATCTATTCGTTTTGGAGCCAAATCGATCGTGTATTGCTTAGATCTTGGATCTTTGTCACCTAATACAGGTAATATTAGTATTCCTCTTTTGAAATATGATTGTGTGAGTCTTATATTAGTCTTAATCCAGGCCATAAGGGTTTGGGTTGGGTTATTTGATTAAACGTTCACCGATTTCATGTTATTCGGGTGATTGAATGATTGATTCATGATGTAAAGGATTAAAGGATTAATAGGATGGTTAAAGGTGATGAAAGTGCAATTAAAAGGATTAATTTTAAGTCCCAGGTTGGATTTGGGGTATGGGTTCGTATGGAATTCGTTTGATCAAAGTGTAAAAATTTGGTTTGCTGGTCTGCACCCCAGGTGCGGCGCACCAAAGGAGTGGTGCGGCGCACCACAGCCAGTTTAGGTTTTTGGTGGACCCCGATATGCGACGCACCAAGGGCTGGTGCGGCGCACCTAGTGTTGATCTGAATTCCCTGGAGGATTGGTGCGACGCACCACATGGAAGGTGCGGCGCACCACATGCCCAGATTTCACAAAAGGTGTCGTTTAGCTTATATTTCGATCTTATACTTGTTCTAGGTTATTGGAGACACCTAGTCATCGTTGTATTGTGCTTGTAGCTTGTTGTTAAGCTGTATCAAGGTAAGATACACTACTTTTGTCACGCTGAGGGTTCAACAAGCAAAGGTTTCATACTTATAACTTCCTTAACGGTAACATATGATATATGTGGGTATCATGGGTTACACGGGAGGTACTATGGGATATGTAGTTGACCATGAGACCTGAAATGCAGACCCTAATGTCGTGAAATGAAGTATTGTTTAATGTAGTGTATTAATATGTAGTTTATGTAGAATTACGAAGTATCTTGTTATGTGTGAAATGTAGAAATGGAGTTAATGTGTGACATATGCATACTACATGGCTTGTACACCTAGCTCACTAGACTTGGTAGGTTGCCATGTCACTTGTACGTTTAAGGGCCCAAACGAAATGAAGGTAATGTGTGATTATGTTTAGGTTATGTGTGTTGCCTAAACTATTATGTGTGAAATTGAGCTCGTAAATATAATGCAGGGAAAGTGTTAAGCTTAACCCGTACAAGTCTTAGCCGGACGAGTACGTTGACGTAGTTGTTGCTTGGGTGGCTCCTTGCAACATGGTCTTTATAATGCAGGGCGAGTAATACGAGGGGTTTGACCAACCTCCACATACGAATTACTCTTGGATTGGCTTGCCATTCCTTAACGACATACGATGATTAGCCTTTGGTTGATCGTCCAGTCGGGTGTGATGCAGGGCACACTTATATGCAGTAAACGAAGATATGTGTGACAATGTGTGAACTAATGCAGGATAAGCACATTTAGGATGATTATCCTAATTGATATGAAGTTGTTATGCAGTTATGTGTGTTGTGTGTTGTGCCTAATGAGTTTGTCTATTAACGAAGAAATGTTTTAATTGGACAAATGCTTTTAAATTAAGTGTGGTCTTACTTAGCTATTCTTATAGCTAACACTTGTTTCTTTAATGTGGTTGTTCCCTCAGGTTTAGCTTGAAGGACTTGTAGGTGCAGGACGTGAGAGCGTGGGTAGAAAGCATGCAGATTCCTTAGCTACCCCTAGTTGCTTATTATGGAGACTTTTGATTACATTTCATTTTGATGGCGAATATATGTAATAATGTGTGAACGGTTGTTTAATGTTGGGCAACCGTTGGGTTTTCATTTGAACTATTGTTTGATATGGCATGTAACACCAACTAAATGCAGAAACCGAAATGTTTTTATCGGTTTTGACTTTTACGGTCTTTACTTCCGCAATTTAACACCGTTAGGTGAAGGATTTTTGAAAACCCATATTTTTAAACGTCGGGTGTTACATTAGATCACTTGTATTTCTAGGTTGTTTAGATATTTACACTTGGGTGTTTATCTTTGTTCCGCAACAACCTTTGTATTTGTTTATATCAATAAATCAAATACATTGAAAAGTACATAGTGTCTCAATGCTACATACTTGAAATATACATATTATTTATATAGTTTCAGCACTTATTGTTTCTTGCATTTACTTTCAGTACCTTTATCTTATTGTTTATCCATATCTGGATCGTATTCTGAACTGGTCATCTTCCAGTTAGAACTACTTGCCAGTCGGGTATTAACCATCTATATTTGGGACTCACAATTGGTATCAGAGCAGCAAGTTGAATTATATTAATTCATTAACCTTTGATCAGCAAAGATGGTTGACCAAGCATTCAATATAGGCCCTGACCCTAATGCTAATGCTAACACTCCACCTACTCCACCCCCTATCATCAACAACAATATACCATCGCATAATGTACACGTACACTTTCCAAATAATCATGTTCCCAAGTTTGATGGGAACAGTGAAAATTTTCAAACATGGAAAGCATGCATGCTCAAATATATTGCTGGTGTTGAAAGACATTTGACTGATATTCTTAAAGAAGGACCCTTTGTCCCCATGAATGCCTCCACTGTTGTCAGAAATGCCGATGGGACTCCTAGGGTATCACCTAAGGAGAAGGATAATTGGTTTGAAGAAGATCATAGGCTGGTAGACCTTGATACCAAGCTACAAAATATGATCTTGTACGCTGTTCCTGAAACTCTTATGCTCACCCTTGTTTTACTTGAAAATTCAAAATTAATGTGGGAGGAACTTATGACACAGTTTGAAGGCACCTCTGAGACTATAGTCACAAGAAAAGTTGCTTTAAATAAAAGATATGAGTCTTTTTTTGCTATCCCTGGTGAAACTTTAACTCAAACATACATCAGATTTACTAATCTGGTAAATCAATTGTAACATCCCAAATTTTTCTTTACTAGTTGACTAATGCCGTTAAGTCAATATTGTGTGTGTGTCGTTAAGTCTATTTTAGATTTTATGCATATATGTAGTTAATGTGTGTTATGTGTGAGACTTGAAAGCCTAAATGTTAATGTAGTATAAATGTGTGTAATAAGAAGATTAATGTCTATGTAGTGACATTTAATGAAGGATTAATGTTGTATATGGTCATTAAAGTAGTTTGTGACCAATAATGAAGCATTAGGAAGCCTAGGGGCTAGTTTTGACATATGTGCAAAGTCAAAAACGGGATTAGGGAATTAGAGGGTGTCATTAGATCATAATTTGCAGCCATTACATTCTCTAAACAAGCCCTAGGCTGTAACACCCCGACTATAGCGGAAACACGAGATGCCACAGAACGACATGGTACAAAAGGTTTAAGTAATAAACATCAACATAAAGTTTCAAACGCCATTCAAATTAAAAAGGTAACAAGTTCAAGTTGACGTTTAATAATCATTACATAACCAAATTCATAACCAAGAGATCAAATGTTTGCGTTACTAGTCCATCAGGCAACAATTAAACATATCATCCATGAGGCGGTCCAAAAGCTAACTTACTGCCCTAGACCTGAAAAGCATGAAGAAAAAAGTGTCAACTACGAGAGTTGAGTGAGTTCATAGGATTATGCTAACAACACACATGTATTTAATCCAATTCAAGCAAGAATATGTCATAAAATTTCCAAGAATTCCATCATACTGTCCATACCCAAACCGTATGTTCAATCCACAATTTCCATCCATAATATAATATCAATACCTCTGAGTCAATGGTAAGATTACCATGACATAACTTGATGAGATTGTTCTTGAGCCACTACTAAGACCGGTTATGTCCCAATAATCAGATATAATGTCCCAAATGATAAGATAATGATAAGCACATGCTGTCAATCACGTGCATAAAGATAACCAAGGGTCGTGCCATGGAGACGCCCATAAATATATAGTAGTTAGAGCACCGCGAGGCCAGACTGGCGATGAAGGTGACCACAAAGGCAGACCAAACATCCCACCGTTACCTATAATAGTGGATGAGGGGACAAGTCCTAGTTGCGCAACCCTCTAACTACAGGCCTCAAATGAGTTAATAGTAGTGTACAGGGGACCACAGTTTGACAGTACTCAAGCTCATCATATAACATATAACACGTTGAACATACAATATAATTCCCATATCATTATCATTATTTCAATGAATCAATTCATAAGAGAAAGTCATTTTAATTAATCATGCTTTTCACCCCGAAAGTAAACACATAAAAGAGTTTGAAAGGGGGCTATGACTCACTTGGTTAGAGAGTGAATAGGGGCTGATCAAACGTGATTCCTTCGCTTAGATTTGTTGCGCCTCAAGCAAGCCTAAACCATAACGTATATATTCGCGGCGTAAGTTCGCGTGACATGAACTAGTGAGCTAGATCATGAGATGTATACTAGTAGACTTGCCCATATTTGGTTGTCATTAGATTATGGAATTTAAGTGCATTATGATGTTCTCATTGTTTGGGTATAAGAGATTTGGTGGTAAGAGTCGTTTTCTCATTATACGTTTTTGTACGTTTATTGGAATTTCGGTAGTTTGGCTTGGATTTATATGATTTCCATTGCACACTTTGCTTAGTAATAATATTTGACATTAGTGGTCTTATAATATTAATATTTTATGTATATTTTCTGATTTGTAATTATATATTTTAATTTAATATTATTTAATTAATTATTTATTCATTTTATTGATTTATTAATTAAATAATTCCTTAAAAATACTTTTAAGTGTCATAATTGCCTTTGTAATTTATGGATAATTTCATTTGAATTATCTACTGATATATATACTCCTAAATTTATAATTTCATGATTTATACTTTTATTTGTGTATTTTCCATTTATTTTAATAATAATATTTAATTAAATTAATTGTTTTTACTTAATTATTTATCTTTAAATTATGTAACACATGTCTCTTGCCTTTTAGCTATTTTTCTCCAGTAGGTTTTAGTTATTTTTATCAATGGTTAAGATGATTTAACTTCATTCTTGATTTACATAATTTATTTATTGATTTTTATGTCTTTTAATTACCATTTAAATTCAATAATTCATGGAAATTCTTAGAAATCATCACCAAACATTTTGGTCAAAAATCTCAGGCCTTTTAGGCAACTTTTATTCATACAAAATCATATCCATTCAACCTCTCTTGTGTCTTGCTTATTTTGAGGGGTTTATGATTAAAAATCGTTTACCGAAATAGTGATTTTAGCCTCATTTCTTGAGCAATTAAAGTGCTTCAAAATGGATTTTCATTCTTGTTTCATTATTTCCAGAAAGTTCATCATATTTTGGTGTCCAAAATTGTGAGAGTGGTGGTGGTGTGATATGTGCAATTTAGTGCTTTCGGTTAGTGATTATTTGACCCGAAAAGGTGGTTTTTGAGCTTGTTGTTGTCATGAACCAATAGATCTGAGTTTTGTGCTTTTATTTCAACATTTTTCTAGTAGGTTTATCATATTTTCTTGGTCATAAGATTATGGTGCATGTGTGTGCTCAAAATGCATTTTTACGTGTTTTCGGTTTGTGATTTCTAGCTTATTTTAACATGTTTTGATTCAAGCTTTATATCCTTGATATTTTATAAATTTTTCCAGAGTATTAACACTAATATTAACATATTTTTCACTTATAACAAGTCCATATCCATCTCATAATCCAACAAAAGATCCAACTTTCTTAAATCTAGCATATATGCATTCGAATCAACACTTTTTACTATCAACTTTTATAGATCTAACTTTCAACAATATAAAAACATCTTTCATATGAAAAATCTCAGAATATACTCTTCAAAAATATACAAAAACATATAGATCTATCAACCAGAAAGTCACTTTAAAAGCTACTAATCTATAACCACACTTTTGGGTCTTAAACTTGTTGAATCCTTGGATCTTTCTTATTAGATTCGACATGCATGAGCATGGAAAGAAAGATCCTATCAACTTTGCCCTCATTAAGTGTATATTACAAAGAAAACAAGAAGAAAGTATGAGTTTTTTGATAAAACCTTTGAATATAAACAAAAACAAGATTAGATCTAGTAAAAAGGATGAAGATTATACCCTCTTGAACTTGGTTTTGGATGAAGAATTTGGGCAGATTTTCGTGGCCTTCAAACCCCTATAATACCTTGAATCTAAGCCTAGAACAACCCTTGAATGTACCTTGAATTAGCCCTTAACAATCTAGCTTAAACCCTTATTATTATTGTATGTTTATGTTGATTTAAGCTTGCCTTTTCTTTCTCTCTTTTTGGCCGTGGGTATCAAGAAGAAAGGAGGGAGAAGAGAGTTTGTCTTGAGAGAATAAGAGAGTATGTGAGAAGAGGGAAGAGTTGTGAGAAAAGTGGTGAGTTCCAAGGAAGAAATTGAAGTGTATGAAGTTTGAAATGGGTATGTGAGGGGGTGATGGGGGCCGGCCCTTCTAGGGCATATGGGGGGTCTTTCACATCTTTTTTTTTTTATAAAATTTTGTTGTGTAATATGTATGTAAGTGTTAGGTGTAAGAATATGTATTTTTGTAAGGTTATTTGTATTAGTTTGCACTAATATGTTAGCTAGTGAGGTCCAAAACATAAGTGTGTGTGCCGTATGTATGTATGTATGTATTATGTACATACCTTTGGTGTTTTAATTTGTTACAAGGCTCATTGGTGGTAATCTTGTATTTAATTTAAGCATATATGCATATATATACACTTATTATGATTTAAACGCTTTTATGCGCATAAGAACTTATAACATGTTTTGAATTGGGCAAATTTTATTTTCGTGACCAAATTTACTTTAATTAGTTAAATGATTAAATTGTTGGACCTTCGTAAGGATTTTTGATGGTTATCTCAACTTGTGAGACTTACATTATTATTTAGCTAATTTGATTGACCATCAATAAAATTTTGTTCAATGGTACTTTATAATTCATATTTAGAATTGAACAATAGCTTTAGATTGCTAGTTTAGGGGCATTATCTACTAGCTTTAAGTATAACTATGGCTTGCGAGATCATGGACAACATAACTAGCTCATATATAACATTTAAAAAGTAGGGTTGTTACATCCTTACCCCCTTAGAAGAATTCCGTCTCGGAATTTGAATTTGCTTAGGGAGTAAGTGCGAATATTTCTCGCGTATAAAGTCCTCGCGCTCCCATGTAAACTCTGGTCCACGTTTCGTATCCCATCTAACTTTTACAATAGGGATCTTGCTCCTCTTTAGGCGTTTTTCATCGCGATCGAGAACTTCTATTGGCTCCTCACGAAATTGGAGCTTATCTTCCACACGTAGTTCTTCAAGTGGGACCACTTTCGAATCATCTGCCACACATTTCTTCAAGTTCGACACATGGAATGTGTCATGAACATCTCCCACTTCTTGGGGTAATTTCAACTTATAGGCTACGGGGCCTATTCTAGCAACAATTTCAAATGGCCCGATGTATCGGGGGCTCAACTTTCCTCTTTTGCCGAACCTTACGGTTCCCTTCCATGGTGACACCTTTAATAGTACTTTGTCGCCAACCTCAAATTCTAGGGGCTTCCTCCTTTTATCCGCATAACTCTTTTGCCGATCTCTCGCGGCTTTAAGCTTTTCTTTAATGATCGCCACTTTGTCCGTTGTCTCTTGGACAAAATCAACGGTAGCTAGGCTTCTCTCACCCGCCTCTATCCAACACATGGGTGATCTACATTTACGTCCGTATAGAGCCTCAAATGGCGCACACTGTATGCTAGAGTGATAACTGTTGTTGTAAGTAAATTCCGCGTAAGGCAAGTGTTCATCCCAACTTCCACTAAATTCTAATGCGCAAGCTCTTAGCATATCCTCCAACGTTTGTATTGTACGCTCACTTTGCCCATCCGTTTGTGGGTGGTAAGCCGTGCTTAATGCTAACGTAGTGCCCATTGCTTCTTGCACAAGACCCCAGAAACGTGAGGTAAACCTACCATCCCTATCAGATATTATGGACAGAGGTACACCATGCAATGTCACAATCTTTTCAACGTACAAACGTGCTAAACGTTCAGTGTTCCAGTCTTCTTTGATGGGGATGAAATGGGCTGATTTCGTAAGACGATCAACAATCACCCATATAGCATATATGACCTTTCTTTGTCCGAGGCAATTTCGTTACTAGGTCCATTGCTATTTGCTCCCACTTCCACTCGGGTATTTCCGGCTGCTTTAAAAGTCCAGCTGGCTTCTGGTGCTCAGCTTTGACCATCGCACAAGTCATGCATCGGCTCACATATAGAGCTACATCACCTTTCATCCCAGGCCACCAAAAGTCCCTTTTTAGGCCCTGGTACATCTTATCTGCTCCTGGATGAATCGAGTATTTTGAATTGTGAGCTTCATTCATTAACACCTCTCTCAGCCCGTTGATCTTTGGGACCCAAGCTCTTCCCTTGAAATACAAGATGCCTTCATCATCCCTATCGAACCTTGTTTCTACTCCACTCAATGCCTCTTCTTCAATGTTCTTCCCTTCAAAAGCTTTTGCTTGATCTTCTAAGAATCTGTCCCTTAGAGACATTTTCACCTGTAAGTGATAAATTCTTGTCTTCGACACCCTAGTGCTCACCTTCCTACTAAGGGCGTCAGCAACAACATTTGCCTTTCCTGGGTGGTACTTAATTTCACACTCGTAATCGTTAAGTAGCTCCATCCATCTTCTTTGCCTCATGTTTAACATCTTCTGATCGAAGATGTGCCCCCCCCCCCCCCCCCCCCCCCCCCCCCCCCCCCCCCCCCCCCCCCCCCCCCCCCCCCCCCCCCCCCCCCCCCCCCCCCCCCCCCCCCCCCCCCCCCCCCCCCCCCCCCCCCCCCCCCCCCCCCCCCCCCCCCCCCCCCCCCCCCCCCCCCCCCCCCCCCCCCCCCCCCCCCCCCCCCCCCCCCCCCCCCCCCCCCCCCCCCCCCCCCCCCCCCCCCCCCCCCCCCCCCCCCCCCCCCCCCCCCCCCCCCCCCCCCCCCCCCCCCCCCCCCCCCCCCCCCCCCCCCCCCCCCCCCCCCCCCCCCCCCCCCCCCCCCCCCCCCCCCCCCCCCCCCCCCCCCCCCCCCCCCCCCCCCCCCCCCCCCCCCCCCCCCCCCCCCCCCCCCCCCCCCCCCCCCCCCCCCCCCCCCCCCCCCCCCCCCCCCCCCCCCCCCCCCCCCCCCCCCCCCCCCCCCCCCCCCCCCCCCCCCCCCCCCCCCCCCCCCCCCCCCCCCCCCCCCCCCCCCCCCCCCCCCCCCCCCCCCCCCCCCCCCCCCCCCCCCCCCCCCCCCCCCCCCCCCCCCCCCCCCCCCCCCCCCCCCCCCCCCCCCCCCCCCCCCCCCCCCCCCCCCCCCCCCCCCCCCCCCCCCCCCCCCCCCCCCCCCCCCCCCCCCCCCCCCCCCCCCCCCCCCCCCCCCCCCCCCCCCCCCCCCCCCCCCCCCCCCCCCCCCCCCCCCCCCCCCCCCCCCCCCCCCCCCCCCCCCCCCCCCCCCCCCCCCCCCCCCCCCCCCCCCCCCCCCCCCCCCCCCCCCCCCCCCCCCCCCCCCCCCCCCCCCCCCCCCCCCCCCCCCCCCCCCCCCCCCCCCCCCCCCCCCCCCCCCCCCCCCCCCCCCCCCCCCCCCCCCCCCCCCCCCCCCCCCCCCCCCCCCCCCCCCCCCCCCCCCCCCCCCCCCCCCCCCCCCCCCCCCCCCCCCCCCCCCCCCCCCCCCCCCCCCCCCCCCCCCCCCCCCCCCCCCCCCCCCCCCCCCCCCCCCCCCCCCCCCCCCCCCCCCCCCCCCCCCCCCCCCCCCCCCCCCCCCCCCCCCCCCCCCCCCCCCCCCCCCCCCCCCCCCCCCCCCCCCCCCCCCCCCCCCCCCCCCCCCCCCCCCCCCCCCCCCCCCCCCCCCCCCCCCCCCCCCCCCCCCCCCCCCCCCCCCCCCCCCCCCCCCCCCCCCCCCCCCCCCCCCCCCCCCCCCCCCCCCCCCCCCCCCCCCCCCCCCCCCCCCCCCCCCCCCCCCCCCCCCCCCCCCCCCCCCCCCCCCCCCCCCCCCCCCCCCCCCCCCCCCCCCCCCCCCCCCCCCCCCCCCCCCCCCCCCCCCCCCCCCCCCCCCCCCCCCCCCCCCCCCCCCCCCCCCCCCCCCCCCCCCCCCCCCCCCCCCCCCCCCCCCCCCCCCCCCCCCCCCCCCCCCCCCCCCCCCCCCCCCCCCCCCCCCCCCCCCCCCCCCCCCCCCCCCCCCCCCCCCCCCCCCCCCCCCCCCCCCCCCCCCCCCCCCCCCCCCCCCCCCCCCCCCCCCCCCCCCCCCCCCCCCCCCCCCCCCCCCCCCCCCCCCCCCCCCCCCCCCCCCCCCCCCCCCCCCCCCCCCCCCCCCCCCCCCCCCCCCCCCCCCCCCCCCCCCCCCCCCCCCCCCCCCCCCCCCCCCCCCCCCCCCCCCCCCCCCCCCCCCCCCCCCCCCCCCCCCCCCCCCCCCCCCCCCCCCCCCCCCCCCCCCCCCCCCCCCCCCCCCCCCCCCCCCCCCCCCCCCCCCCCCCCCCCCCCCCCCCCCCCCCCCCCCCCCCCCCCCCCCCCCCCCCCCCCCCACCCCCCCCCCCTCAACTGATGATAGCCGGACCTAAGGTCAATTTTCGAGAAATGCGACGCTCCTTGCAGTTGGTCGAACAAATCGTCTATTCGCGGCAGCGGGTATCTATTCTTGATCGTCAATTTATTCAACTCTCTATAGTCGATGCACATTCTCAAAGATCCATCCTTCTTTTTGACAAAGAGAATCGGCGCACCCCAGGGTGAAGAACTAGGTTGGATTAAACCTTTATCAAGCAATTCTTGCAATTGCTCCGAGAGTTCTCGCATTTCTGAGGGCGCTAGCCTGTACGGTGCTTTAGCCACGGGGGCTGCCCCGGGTACTAAATCGATAGTAAACTCTACTTGCCTTGCTGGGGGAAGTCCAGGTAGTTCGTCCGGAAACACATCTAGAAAATCTCTAACCACAGCTACCTTGAGAGGGTCCTTATCTTTCACTCGCTTATCCACTACTTGTGCCAAGTATGTGTGGTATTCCTTCCGTAGGTACTTTCTCACCTTCATGGACGACACCAACTTAGGTTGGACTCCCGCCTTATGGCCTTGAACTATTAGCACCTCACCGCTATCTAAGGGAATTTTAATGATCCTTTCATGGCAAAGTATTTCAGCACGCATTTTTGACAACCAATCCATTCCTACTATCACATCAAAACTTCCTATTTCTATGGGAATCAAGTCTATACTATAGTCCTTTTCATCTAAAGTTAACTTACAATCAGCAATAATTTCCTTAGCCTTATACTCGTTTCCATTGGCATATTCAACATAATAAGTTTCCTCCAGTTCACTAGGTTTCTTATCAATTAGTTCTTTAAATTCAAAGGAAATAAAACTTCTTTCGGCTCCAGAATCAAACAACATAGATGCATAAACATTATTTATTGGAAACGTACCTACGATGACATTAGGGTCATCACGTGCCTCATTTGCTCCCATGGCATACACCCTTCCTCGGGCTTGACCTCCTTGATTGCCACGATTTCCTTGGTTAGCGTTGTTGCCTTGATTCCCAATATTAGCTTGATTCCCAACATTTCCTCGATTGACTTGATTTCCATTGTTTCCTCGGTTTGCTTGGTTCCCGCGATTTCCAACATTCCTAAAGTTACCACGGTTACCATTTCCATTCCCACGGTTGCCTTGCGCTCTTCTCAACCTAGGACAAGCATTTCTCCAATGATCTGTACTTCCACATTCGTGACATCCTCCTCGTTGTCCTTCATTCCTTGGCCCGCTTCGGCAGTGAGTAGCAAGGTGACCCATGCGGTTGCAAGTTGTGCAACGCTTGCATTCACCCAAGTGACTATAACCACATCGGTTGCACCTTGGGGGCATGCCACGATATGGATTGGGGTTAGCATCCACAACCCCATAGTTTCTCACAATCCTTTGCCTCTTATCCGGTCCATTCCCTTTTCGATCACCAAACCGATTTCCTCCACCTTGTCTCGAACTTGATTCACCTCTTGTATACTTCCCACGCCTAACCAAATCGTTCACTAGCCTGGTTGCCAAGCTTATAGCCTGCTCCAGAGTGGTAGGACTTGCTACAGTGACCATCAACCTAACTTCCGGTGCCAATCCATAGATAAATCTCTCAACCTTCTTAGCCACAGGGGTTACCATCTCTGGCACCAACACGCTCAACTCGTGAAAGCGGATCACATAGGCCTCCAATTCCAGTCCTCTCATGGCGTGGTTCCAGAATTCCATCTCTAGTTTTTGTACCTCTTCTCGTGGACAATACTCACGCTTCAACTCATCTTTAAACTGCTCCCAAGTCAAAGCATTGACTGCTGCAGGACCTCTAGTAGTCGCTTGGAGATTCCACCAAGTAAGAGCTCTTCCCTGAAGCTTACTAGCAGCAAACTTCACACGGTCAGCCGGTGCACAGGTAATGATGTTCAAGTTGGCTTCCATGCTTTGGAACCAAGTAAGCAATGCAACAGGACCTTCTGTCCCATGAAACTCCTTGGGATTGCAAGACGTGAAAGCCTTGTAGGCATTCCTGTCAATAGCATTCTCTCCTCCATCTTGTCTTCTAGCCGTGTTGAGTGTAGCGGTTACATTCTCCGCTATTTGGGTGGCAATGTTTGGCATGGCGGCATTGATCTGTTGAGAGATAAGCTCGGCTAGCTCGGCTCTTCGCTGGGCCTCTTCACTCGTTTCTCCGCTGGTCCTTCGTGGTGCCATGTCTCTACAAAGGATAATATAGTTTAGTTATTCGTTCATTGAATCATACTACATAAACTCGACTCACGACTTCTTGATCTCACACGAGTATATCTAAAGTTATTTAGTGCATTGAGGGTTCGTTTGCACACATATGTATATGTATATCCCGGCTCATATTCCTTTTTATAATTACGACTCACTTGTCATTATGAGTAAATAAATGGTTAGGTAATTTCTAAAATTAATCAACCATGCTTTCTAGGTTAATTAAGAGAATTACAGAATCTGTGTACGAACTTGGAGCACGTAAAAGTGGCTTAAGATGGACGATCTGGGAAAAACTCATAAAATATGAAACGTAGCCCTATGAGTTAAGTTTCATCTCCAATTGGAATCAGGTCAAAAGACGAAATAGAACTCCAGATATGGCCGTTCTACTAAAAGTGGTCAGAACTGATTTCCTGCTGTAACTATAACTTTTATAATAGAGATAACTTTATCACCACAAGGATAGAACATCATGTAACCATAGGAAGGCATCAAGCTTACATATATATCATTCAATATGAGTTCACAAAATTGCTACATGCCAAATACTATGTGATCATCGTCACACAAAAGCTAGAAAGTTCAAGAAAGTGAAACAAAGTACAAACGTTCATACATCAAGTAAGTTCATAAATAAAGTAACTCTTAGGTTTACTTCCTAAGCATGAGAGCTATTACGAGAGTGCAAAAAGCCGTAAGCACACATCCCATAATGAATATCACCTCATTAACTCGTCGGACTTCTGATATCGCCAAGCTCGCATAGTCTCCCGTTCGATCCATAACTCCTAAGGCCCTTTCCATCATCACCTCTTGAGTCCTTACCCTTACTCTAGCATCCCTTAACCCGTTAGCTATTCCCCACACCCTCTCCCTTTCTTCACGAGTCATACCAATGGGAGGTGGAGGGGGTACTCCATAGACTGGGCGGTGTGGCTCCTCTCCTTGACGCCTATGTCCAAGATGGTACCAGGGATGATCACGAGGAAGACGCGGCTGAAAGTAGGGATCTTGGGCTGGAAATCGCCCATCGCTTAGGTTCATGGGTGCATCTTGCCTCGGCGGAGTAGGTGCTCTAGGGGCAGGTGGTGATGGTGGTGGCGAGGGTGAGCGACGTTCAGGTTGGCTAGGGGCAACACTCCTAGCATTATCGTCTTCCGATGGGTCTTCCATTGGATCGGTCTCTTCTTCCTCTTCTTCTGGGAGTGGTTGGGGAGGTTGCTCTTGCTCTAGGCTTCTCCTTTCTTCCTCTTCCAAGTAGTCCACAAATCCGTACAAGTTCCTTGGTCTAAGGGCTGATCCGGAAGCTCCACTTGCTCGTGACATGATGTTCCTACACAAGTTTCACAAAGGCGTGAGATGACGACTTGACTCGACGCTTAGACGACCATGGACGACCGACTTGACCTTTGACGACCCATATGGCAACTTACGGACAGCAAGACGACTCGACGGACCATGAGACGACCTTAACCATTTGACAAGCAACCAACCAACTCGACCAACGACTCACAAGCTTAACAACCGAACAACGACATGACCATTCACAACCGACGACCAACTCGACTCGCACGACCGACATAACCATTTATAATTAAAGTAATGACTAGAATTCAACTTGTGCATAGCTCTCATGTATTACACCTAAATGGACAAAGTAATGCTAGCCAAGTGGGGGTATCAACTAAGGGTTCTAATAGGTAATGCAAACATTGGATTTGGTTATGTATCTTTTTGCACCAAGAATCGTTTTCAAAGCTTATTTCCAAAAGACTCATTTTGAATATCTCTTAGACAATCATTTCGATCATTCCATATTAAATTTTTAGTTAGGCATAGTTGATCAGGCTATGTATAAGTAAAACAAGAATACTTTATGATCGACTCAATTGTTTAAGAAATATTCGACTCGTTTGGAAAATACGTAGGTTATAGCAAAAATTCTCTATAACCTTGATCTCTGATACCATTTTTCTGTAACACCCCGACTATAGCGGAAACACGAGATGCCACAGAACGACATGGTACAAAAGATTTAAGTAATAAACATCAACATAAAGTTTCAAACGCCATTCAAATTAAAAAGGTAACAAGTTCAAGTTGACGTTTAATAATCATTACATAACCAAATTCATAACCAAGAGATCAAATGTTTGCGTTACTAGTCCATCAGGCAACAATTAAACATATCATCCATGAGGCGGTCCAAAAGCTAACTTACTGCCCTAGACCTGAAAAGCATGAAGAAAAAGTGTCAACTACGAGAGTTGAGTGAGTTCATAGGATTATGCTAACAACACACATGTATTTAATCCAATTCAAGCAAGAATATGTCATAAAATTTCCAAGAATTCCATCATACTGTCCATACCCAAACCGTATGTTCAATCCACAATTTCCATCCATAATATAATATCAATACCTCTGAGTCAATGGTAAGATTACCATGACATAACTTGATGAGATTGTTCTTGAGCCACTACTAAGACCGGTTATGTCCCAATAATCAGATATAATGTCCCAAATGATAAGATAATGATAAGCACATGCTGTCAATCACGTGCATAAAGATAACCAAGGGTCGTGCCATGGAGACGCCCATAAATATATAGTAGTTAGAGCACCGCGAGGCCAGACTGGCGATGAAGGTGACCACAAAGGCAGACCAAACATCCCACCGTTACCTATAATAGTGGATGAGGGGACAAGTCCTAGTTGCGCAACCCTCTAACTACAGGCCTCAAATGAGTTAATAGTAGTGTACAGGGGACCACAGTTTGACAGTACTCAAGCTCATCATATAACATATAACACGTTGAACATACAATATAATTCCCATATCATTATCATTATTTCAATGAATCAATTCATAAGAGAAAGTCATTTTAATTAATCATGCTTTTCACCCCGAAAGTAAACACATAAAAGAGTTTGAAAGGGGGCTATGACTCACTTGGTTAGAGAGTGAATAGGGGCTGATCAAACGTGATTCCTTCGCTTAGATTTGTTGCGCCTCAAGCAAGCCTAAACCATAACGTATATATTCGCGGCGTAAGTTCGCGTGACATGAACTAGTGAGCTAGATCATGAGATGTATACTAGTAGACTTGCCCATATTTGGTTGTCATTAGATTATGGAATTTAAGTGCATTATGATGTTCTCATTGTTTGGGTATAAGAGATTTGGTGGTAAGAGTCGTTTTCTCATTATACGTTTTTGTACGTTTATTGGAATTTCGGTAGTTTGGCTTGGATTTATATGATTTCCATTGCACACTTTGCTTAGTAATAATATTTGACATTAGTGGTCTTATAATATTTAATTAATTGTTTTTACTTAATTATTTATCTTTAAATTATGTAACACATGTCTCTTGCCTTTTAGCTATTTTTCTCCAGTAGGTTTTAGTTATTTTTATCAATGGTTAAGATGATTTAACTTCATTCTTGATTTACATAATTTATTTATGGATAATTTCATTTGAATTATCTTCTGATATATATGCTCTTAAATTTATAATTTCATGATTTATACTTTTATTTGTGTATTTTCCATTTATTTTAATAATAATATTTAATTAATTGTTTTTACTTAATTATTTATCTTTAAATTATGTAACACATGTCTCTTGCCTTTTAGCTATTTTTCTCCAGTAGGTTTTAGTTATTTTTATCAATGGTTAAGATGATTTAACTTCATTCTTGATTTACATAATTTATTTATTGATTTTTATGTCTTTTAATTACCATTTAAATTCAATAATTCATGGAAATTCTTAGAAATCATCACCAAACATTTTGGTCAAAAATCTCAGGCCTTTTAGGCAACTTTTATTCATACAAAATCATATCCATTCAACCTCTCTTGTGTCTTGCTTATTTTGAGGGTTTTATGATTAAAAATCGTTTACCGAAATAGTGATTTTAGCCTCATTTCTTGAGCAATTAAAGTGCTTCAAAATGGATTTTCATTCTTGTTTCATTATTTCCAGAAAGTTCATCATATTTTGGTGTCCAAAATCGTGAGAGTGGTGGTGGTGTGATATGTGCAATTTAGTGCTTTCGGTTAGTGATTATTTGACCCGAAAAGGTGGTTTTTGAGCTTGTTGTTGTCATGAACCAATAGATCTGAGTTTTGTGCTTTTATTTCAACAATTTTCCAGTAGGTTTATCATATTTTCTTGGTCATAAGATTATGGTGCATGTGTGTGCTCAAAATGCATTTTTGCGTGTTTTCGGTTTGTGATTTCTAGCTTATTTTAACATGTTTTGATTCAAGCTTTATATCCTTGATATTTTATAAATTTTTCCAGAGTATTAACACTAATATTAACATATTTTTCACTTATAACAAGTCCATATCCATCTCATAATCCAACAAAAGATCCAACTTTCTTAAATCTAGCATATATGCATTCGAATCAACACTTTTTACTATCAACTTTTATAGATCTAACTTTCAACAATATAAAAACATCTTTCATATGAAAAATCTCAGAATATACTCTTCAAAAATATACAAAAACATATAGATCTATCAACAAGAAAGTCACTTTAAAAGCTACTAATCTATAACCACACTTTTGGGTCTTAAACTTGTTGAATCCTTGGATCTTTCTTATTAGATTCGACATGCATGAGCATGGAAAGAAAGATCCTATCAACTTTGCCCTCATTAAGTGTATATTACAAAGAAAACAAGAAGAAAGTATGAGTGTTTTTGATAAAACCTTTGAATATAAACAAAAACAAGATTAGATCTAGTAAAAAGGATGAAGATTATACCCTCTTGAACTTGGTTTTGGATGAAGAATTTGGGCAGATTTTCGTGGCCTTCAAACCCCTATAATACCTTGAATCTAAGCCTAGAACAACCCTTGAATGTACCTTGAATTAGCCCTTAACAATCTAGCTTAAACCCTTATTATTATTGTATGTTTATGTTGATTTAAGCTTGCCTTTTCTTTCTCTCTTTTTGGCCGTGGGTATCAAGAAGAAAGGAGGGAGAAGAGAGTTTGTCTTGAGAGAATAAGAGAGTATGTGAGAAGAGGGAAGAGTTGTGAGAAAAGTGGTGAGTTCCAAGGAAGAAATTGAAGTGTATGAAGTTTGAAATGGGTATGTGAGGGGGTGATGGGGGCCGGCCCTTCTAGGGCATATGGGGGGTCTTTCACATCTTTTTTTTTTTATAAAATTTTGTTGTGTAATATGTATGTAAGTGTTAGGTGTAAGAATATGTATTTTTGTAAGGTTATTTGTATTAGTTTGCACTAATATGTTAGCTAGTGAGGTCCAAAACATAAGTGTGTGTGCCGTATGTATGTATGTATATGTACATACCTTTGGTGTTTTATTGTTTTTTTTTTTTTTTTTTTTTTTTTTTTTTTTTTTTTTTTTTTTTTTTTTTTTTTTTTTTTTTTTTTTTTTTTTTTTTTTTTTTTTTTTTTTTTTTTTTTTTTTTTTTTTTTTTTTTTTTTTTTTTTTTTTTTTTTTTTTTTTTTTTTTTTTTTTTTTTTTTTTTTTTTTTTTTTTTTTTTTTTTTTTTTTTTTTTTTTTTTTTTTTTTTTTTTTTTTTTTTTTTTTTTATTTATTATTAATTTTTTTTTTGATAATTTGATTGATCATCAATAAAATTTTGTTCAATGGTACTTTATAATTCATATTTAGAATTGAACAATAGCTTTAGATTGCTAGTTTAGGGGCATTATCTACTAGCTTTAAGTATAACTATGGCTTGCGAGATCATGGACAACATAACTAGCTCATATATAACATTTAAAAAGTAGGGTTGTTACATAGGCCACCCCATAGCATTCCTCCACCAATTGCAAGCCGAAAATCCTTCCAAAGTGTGAATCGGTTGTGTTTAGCCAAGTGTTTGCATCCCTATTGTCATCTACAGGTAGATCAGGTATTAAATCTTTGATTTCAGGTCCTTTTGATTATATGAGTCATTAGGAATAATTATTGGATTATGGGGGAATCGTTAATGAAGATTAATAGTGGTTTTGATGGATTAAAGCCATATATGGTGTAATTAATGATTGAAATGCTTTGTAATGGTCTAAATATGAAGGATTATGGTGTATTGAATATGTATGGTAGACCTGGAGTCGTTTGGGGTCGAATTGGGGGTGGAAAACGATTTTGTAAAAGTGTAGGTCGAAGGAGAGTTGCGGCGCAACTCAATTCCAGAAGAATAAATTGCGGCGCAACATAAGGTGTTGCGGCTCAACTGGGGAGCTGCGGCGCAACTCTGTGTGCGGCGCAACTCTGTGTTGCGGCGCAACTCAACTGTTTTCAGAAAATGTATACTTTTGAACCGTAACGTCGTTTGACATGTAGATTAGACCTGAATCATAAGTGAGTCTTTAAAGTGTGCGGGTCTAGTTATTGGCCTTAATGACGTGAGTATGTAGCTTGTCTAATAATCGTTTACTAATTATAGGTAGACGAGCATAGTTGCTTTACACAGTGACTAGTTGTTGATTGTTGTGGACTACGCCGAGGTAAGATACACTACTTTGACACGCTGGGGGATTCAACGAAAAGCTGGTTTCAAATCATAAATACTTCCATTTGGTATCTTTATATTGCATGTGGGCATATGGGGTTACACGAGAGGTATTATGGGTTATGTAGTTGACCATGAGACCTGAAATGCAGTCCCTAATGTAGTGAAATGAAGTATTGCTTAATGTAGTGTATTGTTATGCAGTTTATGTAGTATTACGAAGTATCTCATTATGCATGAAATGTAGAAATGAAGTTGATGTGTGATATATGCATGCTTACATGACTTGTACACCTAGCTCACTAGACTTATTAGGTTGCCATGTCACTTGCACGTTAAGGATCCAAACGTAATGAAGATAAAGTGTGTGAATGTCTAGGAATGTGTGTTACCTAGACTATATGTGTGTGACGGTTTAGGAATATGTGTTACCTAAACCATAAGTGTGAAACCGAGCTCGTAAATATAATGCAGGGAAAGTGTTAAGCTTAACCTATACTAGTCTTAGCCGGACGAGTGCGTAGACGTAGTTGTTGCTTGGGTGGCTCCATGCAACATGGTCATAATAATGCAGGGCGAGTAATACGAGGGGTTTGACCAACCTCCACATACGGATTACTCTTGGATTGGCTTGCCATTCCTTAACGACGAAGTATGACTCGCCTTTTGGTGGAGCTTCTAGTCGGGTGTGACTTATGTTACACTTATATGCAGTTAACGAAGATACGTGTGATAATGTATGAATAAAATGAAGGATAGGCACATTTAGGGGGATTCACCCTAATTGATATGAAGTTGATATGCAGTTATGTGTAAACGTGTGATGTGCCTAAATAAACTTGTCTAAATATGAAGATTGTTTCAATTGGACAAATGTCTTAGTAACATAGTGTTATCTTACTTAGCTAATTCGTTAGCTAACACTTGTTTCTTAAATGTGGTTGTTCCCTCAGGTTTAGCTTGAAGGACTAGTTGATGCAGGAAGAGTGAGAATTGGGTAGATGCATGCAGGAGAACTTAGCTACCCATAGACGATTATCTCTTTAGACATTTATTTACATTTCGTACTTAATGTCGAATTTATGTAGTATTGTTGAGCGGTTGTTTTGTGTTGGGCAACCGTTGGGTTTTCATTTTAAACTATTTTATGGTATGGCATGTAACACCAATAAATGTAGAAACCGAACAGTTTTTATCGGTTTTGAACTTTTAAAGTTTTCTTCCGCATCTTTTAACACCGTTAGGTGAAAGTTTTTGAAAACCCATGTTTTTAAATGTCGGGTGTTACAAGTTGGTATCAGAGAAATGGTTTAAGTGAACCAAGATTCGACTTTGACCGTAGGATTTTGGACTTAGACCGATGAGAAGTAGGTTAGGCTTAAGTAGGATGCCTAGCCAATGAAGTGAAATGCTTTAGGACGGGTTGGGGAGTGAGTGAGAGTGTAAATTTAAGGCTTGAATATTATGTGTGATAATGTAGCTAAATGAAGTATGGCCTTGATAAATGTAGTCTCACTTTAACTCTTGCTAACCGTCGTCGTTGCCTTGTAGAGATAATGGCAAACACTAGAGCTAGTAACCAGAGAGGAGGAGGAAATGGTGGTGGTGTTCCTCCTAATGGAAACGGGGCTGGAAATGAAGTCGAGCAAAGGCCACCCCGTGGGTTTAATCGAGGAATTTGTATTGGTGATCCACCAACCGCCTCTGAAGTAGATAGGGCAAACCCGGTGATTGAACAGGTTCCCAATCAAGCAGAATTACATGAAGAGTTGAGAGCTATTCGAGCTCTTCTATTGAGAAATGAAGAAGAGTTAGCACAAATGAGGGCAGAAAGAGATGCTGAAAGGAATGGGAGTGAACGAAGGGGTGAGCATTCGGATGGGAATTACTCTAACCCCTCCCAAAGTGCTGAGCCATCAATGGCAAGGTCACAACATGCTCATGAGAATGTTGTTGCAGTAGTAGGAGTTAATGAGGTGAATGGTGGTCGACCTAGAGTTGTGAATGCACCTCGCATTAGCAACTTTAAGTATGAGAGCTTTCAGAAATGTGGTGCCAAGGAGTTTGATGGTACCCAAAATGCAGTGGGTGCTATGGAGTGGATTGAAGATATTGAGGTAGTATTTGCATCTTGTTACTGTTCGGATGATATGAAGATTTTGTGTGCTAGTAGGATGTTGAAGAAGAATGCCCGTAATTGGTGGAGGGCTACTACAGTTTCTATGGCTCCTGAGGTACTTGCAGTTATGCCTTGGGGAACATTTAAGGAGAAGTTTCTAGAGGAGTATGTGGGAACTCGTGAGTTAAGACTAATTGAAAAGGAGTTTAGATCGTTGGTTGCGAAACCCGGTGCAATTTCTGAATATGCACATTCATTTATGGAGAAGTTGAAGTTTTGTTGGACACTTGGTTCGAAGGCAGGAGGACCAAATTGAGGCTTATTGTGATGGTCTCCCCGCTAGTTATCGTGGATTATGTAGACAGCATGTGACTTTGTCGGCGGCTATTAAGGAGTCAAAGAGGTTGGATGATGACTTCAAAAGCGAGAAAGCTGTGGAGAAAGTTGATGACAAGAAAGCAGGGTTCAAAAGAAGGTCAAATTGGTCATCTAACAACAACAATAATAAGAAGTTCCGTGGAAATCCTAGCTCAAGTGGTGGCAATGATAAAAAGAAGAATGGTTCTTGGTGTGCTTTTTGCAAGACTGTTCATGAAGGTCAATGTTCCGACAAGACAAGAAGGTGTCATAAGTGTGGGAAGTCGGGACATCTTGCAACAGAATATAGGGACAAGACTCGTTGCTACAAGTGTCAAGAAACGGGTCATCTCATTGCCGATTGTCCACAAATGAAGAATGATGGAAAGAAGGCAGCCACGACAGCAACAAAAGTGAGAGCCTTGCAGATGACTGTTGATGATGCTAAGAACAACGACGAGGTGGTAAGTGATACTTTCCTTGTTAATTCAAAGCCTGCCTCTGTTCTATTTGATTCTGGTGCAAATAGGTCACTTGTGTCTACTTTATTTGCTCCTAAGCTAGAAAGAGTCACTACCCCTTTAGATTGCTCAATAGAAGTAGAAATTGCTAATGGTACGGTTAGTGGATATACGTGTGGGTTATGATGATTGTGACATTGAGATTGAAGGTCGTTTGTTTCCGGTCCAGTTATTGCCTACTACTTTAGCCGGTTTTGATGTAGTGATAGGTATGGATTGGTTGTCTCAGAATGAAGCTAACATTTTGTGTTCACAAAAGATTATTCGGTTTTCTACACCCGATGGTAAAGTTGTTACAGTTTATGGAGATAAGAAGAGAGGGGGAATAAAGATTATCAACATGATGAAGGCTCTTAAGTGCATACGAAAGAACAAAAGCCATTTCCTTGCTTATGTTATTGATGCAAGAAAGGAGAAGCCTTCTATTGCTAGTGTGGATGTAGTTTCTGATTTTCCTGACGTGTTTCCCGATGATCTTCCCGGTATTCCTCCCGATCGTGAAGTTCACTTTTCAGATTGATCTTATACCCGGTGCTACACCTGTTGCAAAAGCACCATACCTATTGGCTCCTATAGAAATGGAAAGAGTTAATGTCCCAACTTCAGGAATTACTTGACAAAGGGTTCATACAACCTAGTTCCTCGCCTTGGGGAGCTCCGGTTCTTTTTGTTAAGAAGAAAGATGGATCTATGCGCATGTGCATAGACTACCGTGAGCTGAATAAGCAAACGGTTAAGAATAAATATCCTCTCCCACGAATTGATGATCTCTTTGATCAACTACATGGTGCTTCATATTTTTCAAAGATAGATTTGCGGTCCGGTTATCATCAATTGAAGGTCAAGAAGGAGGATGTAGCAAAGACAGCTTTCCGGACTAGATATGGGCATTATGAGTTCTTGGTCATGCCATTTGGGTTGACTAATGCTCCAGCCGCGTTTATGGACTTAATGAATCGGGTATGCCGTCCTTTCTAGATCATTTTGTTATTATGTTTATTGACGATATTTTGATCTATTCTAAGTCAGAAGATGAGCACCGTGAGCACTTGAAAGCAGTTTTGGAGGTGCTGAGGGAGAAGAAGTTGTATGCCAAGTTTTCTAAATGCGAGTTTTGGCTTCGAGAAGTGCAGTTTCTTGGTCATGTCATTTCATCAGAAGGTATTAAAGTAGATCCTTCAAAGATTGAAGCTGTTTCAAAGTGGGAGCAGCCAAAGACTCCTACTGAGATTTAAAAGTTTTCTTGGTTTGGCTGGATATTATAGAAGATTCATTCAGGATTTCTCCCGAATAGCCAAGCCTATGACTGAACTAACGAAGAAAGGAGTAAAGTTTGAGTGGACCGATAAGCAGGAGAATGCATTTCAAACATTGAAAAAGAAGTTGTGTGAAGCTCCTATACTTGCCTTGCCTGAAGGTACCGATGATTTGGTTGTGTATAGTGATGCATCTATTACGGGTTTAGGTTGTGTCCTTATGCAGAGGGAGAAGGTGATTGCTTATGCTTCACGTCAGTTGAAGCCACATGAGAAGAATTACCCTACCCATGATCTTGAGTTGGCAGCAGTTGTATTTGCATTGAAATTGTGGAGACATTACCTTTATGGTACAAAATGCACTTTGTTTACCGATCATAAAAGTTTGCAGTATGTCTTTAATCAAAAGGAGATGAACGTGAGACAAAGGAGGTGGATGGAATTACTTAAGGATTATGATTGTGAAATCAAATACCATCCGGGTAAAGCCAATGTAGTGGCGGATGCACTAAGTAGGAAGGGGCAAAGTTCTTCTTGTAAGTTGATGAGCATGCAAGTTCAAGCCAAGTCAGGGCTACTTGATCGAATTAAAGAAGCACAAGCGAGGGCATTAATGAAGGATAACATTGACAAAGAAAGCATTAGAAAGAAGAAACGTCTTGTGATGGAGACTAATAGCCGTGGGTTCAAAACATACAAGGGTCGAATTTGGGTGCCATTGCTTGGTGGTAACCGAGAACTGATCCTTGAGGAAGCCCATAGAAGTAGATATTCGGTTCATCCCGGTTGTCACCAAAATGTATGCAGATTTGAAGCCGATTTATTGGTGGCCGGATATTAAAGGAGAAGTAGCTCATTTTGTAGCAAAGTGTTTGACGTGTGCACGTGTGAAAACGGACCATCAAAAGCCGTATGGTTTGTTGCATCAATTAGACATTCCCGAGTGGAAATGTGATCATATTACCATGGACTTTGTAACGAAGCTACCTAAAACGCCGAAAGGGAATGATATGATATGGGTGATTGTAGATAGATTGACGAAGAGTGCCCATTTCCTAGCTACCCGACAAGATGTGCCTTTAACGAAGATGGCAAAGATTTACATTGATGAAGTAGTATCGAAGCATGGAGTTCCTTTGTCTATTGTTTCGGATCGAGACTCTAGATTTGTGTCCAATTTTTGGAAGGGTCTTCAACGGGGGTTGGGTAGTAGGATAAATTTGAGTACCGCCTATCATCCTCAAACCGATGGGCAAAGTGAGAGAACCATTCAAACCTTGGAGGATATGTTGAGAACGTGTGTACTCGAATATGGTGGAGCATGGGATGATCACTTGAAGTTGATTGAATTTGCTTATAATAATAGTCACCATGCTAGTATTGGTATGCCACCATTTGAAATGTTGTATGGAAGGAAATGTAGGACTCCAAGTTGTTGGATGGAACCCGGTGAAAAGCAGTTAACCGGTCCTGAAATTGTTGAAGTTACTGAAAAAGTCAATGTGGCTAAAGAAGCTTTACGTGTGGCTAGAGAAAGGCAGAAAACTTATGCAGATAAGAAAAGGAGACCAATGGAGTTTAGTGTAGGTGACTTAGTGATGCTGAAAGTGTCACCATGGAAAGGAGTTATCCGGTTTGGAAAGAAGGGCAAGTTGAGTCCAAGATTTATTGGACCTTTCAAAGTGTTGAAACGCATAAAAGATCTAGCTTATCAGTTGGAATTGCCTCCAGAATTGGAAGGGATTCACAACACTTTCCATGTATCCTACCTAAGGAAGTGTCTAGCCGAGGAGTCAAGTGTGATTCCAATTCAAGACGTGAGCATAGACCCAATGAAGAGAATGGTTGATGAACCGGTGGCGATACTTGGAAGAAAGCAAAAGAAGTTACGCAGAAAGGTGATAGATCTTGTCTTGATAAAGTGGAAGCATAATCATGGAGAAAGCTTGACTTGGGAAACTGAAGCAGTGATGAAAGAGAAATATCCCGAGTTGTTCCTTAATGATGAGATTCCGGGGACGGAATCCTCTTAAGGGGGAGGTAATTGTAACATCCCAAATTTTTCTTTACTAGTTGACTAATGCCGTTAAGTCAATATTGTGTGTGTGTCGTTAAGTCTATTTTAGATTTTATGCATATTTGTAGTTAATGTGTGTTATGTGTGAGGCTTGAAAGCCTAAATGTTAATGTAGTATAAATGTGTGTAATAAGAAGATTAATGTCTATGTAGTGACATTTAATGAAGGATTAATGTTGTATATGGTCATTAAAGTAGTTTGTGACCAATAATGAAGCATTAGGAAGCCTAGGGGCTAGTTTTGACATATGTGCAAAGTCAAAAACGGGATTAGGGAATTAGAGGGTGTCATTAGATCATAATTTGCAGCCATTACATTCTCTAAACAAGCCCTAGGCCACCCCATAACATTCCTCCACCAATTGCAAGCCGAAAATCCTTCCAAAGTGTGAATCGGTTGTGTTTAGCCAAGTGTTTGCATCCCTATTGTCATCTACAGGTAGATCAGGTATTAAATCTTTGATTTCAGGTCCTTTTGATTATATGAGTCATTAGGAATAATTATTGGATTATGGGGGAATCGTTTAATGAAGATTAATAGTGGTTTTGATGGATTAAAGCCATATATGGTGTAATTAATGATTGAAATGCTTTGTAATGGTCTAAATATGAAGGATTATGGTGTATTGAATCTGTATGGTAGACCTGGAGTCGTTTGGGGTCGAATTGGGGGTGGAAAATGATTTTGTAAAAGTGCAGGTCGAAGGAGAGTTGCGGCGCAACATAAGGTGTTGCGGCGCAACTATATGTTGCGGCGCAACTCTATGTTGCGGCGCAACTCAACTGTTTTCAGAAAATGTATACTTTTGAACCGTAACGTCGTTTGACATGTAGATTAGACCTGAATCATAAGTGAGTCTTTAAAGTGTGTGGGTCTAGTTATTGGCCTTAATGACGTGAGTATGTAGCTTGTCTAATAATCGTTTACTAATTATAGGTAGACGAGCATAGTTGCTTTACACAGTGACTAGTTGTTGATTATTGTGGACTACGCCGAGGTAAGATACACTACTTTGACACGCTGGGGGATTTAACGAAAAGCTGGTTTCAAATCATAAATACTTCCATTTGGTATCTTTATATTGCATGTGGGCATATGGGGTTACACGGGAGGTATTATGGGTTATGTAGTTGACCATGAGACCTGAAATGCAGTCCCTAATGTAGTGAAATGAAGTATTGCTTAATGTAGTGTATTGTTATGCAGTTTATGTAGTATTACGAAGTATCTCATTATGCATGAAATGTAGAAATGAAGTTGATGTGTGATATATGCATGCTTACATGGCTTGTACACCTAGCTCACTAGACTTATTAGGTTGCCATGTCACTTGCACGTTTAAGATCCAAACGTAATGAAGATAAAGTGTGTGAATGTCTAGGAATGTGTGTTACCTAGACTATATGTATGTGACGGTTTAGGAATGTGTGTTACCTAAACCATATGTGTGAAACCGAGCTCGTAAATATAATGCAAGAAAAGTGTTAAGCTTAACCCATACTAGTCTTAGTCGGACGAGTGCGTTGACGTAGTTGTTGCTTGGGTGGCTCCTTGCAACATGGTCATAATAATGCAGGGCGAGTAATACGAGGGGTTTGACCAACCTCCACATACGGATTACTCTTGGATTGGCTTGCCATTCCTTAACGACGAAGTATGACTCGCCTTTTGGTGGAGCTTCTAGTCGGGTGTGACTTATGTTACACTTATATGCAGTTAACGAAGATACGTGTGATAATGTATGAATAAAATGAAGGATAGGCACATTTAGGGGGATTCACCCTAATTGATATGAAGTTGATATGCAGTTATGTGTGAATGTGTGATGTGCCTAAATAAACTTGTCTAAATATGAAGATTGTTTCAATTGGACAAATGTTATAAATAGTGTTATCTTACTTAGCTAATTCGTTAGCTAACACTTGTTTCTTAAATGTGGTTGTTCCCTCATGTTTAGCTTGAAGGACTAGTTGATGCAGGAAGAGTGAGAGTTGGGTAGATGCATGCAGGAGAACTTAGCTACCCATAGACGATTATCTCTTTAGACATTTATTTACATTTCGTAGTTAATGTCGAATTTATGTAGTATTGTTGAGCGGTTGTTTTGTGTTGGGCAACCGTTGGGTTTTCATTTTAAACTATTTTATGGTATGGCATGTAACACCAATAAATGCAGAAACCGAACAGTTTTTATCGGTTTTGAACTTTTGAAGTTTTCTTCCGCATCTTTTAACACCGTTAGGTGAAAGTTTTTGAAAACCCATATTTTTAAATGTCGGTGGTAAATCAATTAAAAGCCCTGGTGTAACTAAAGACAAAGAAATTTTGTTAGAAAAGTTTTGTGACATCTTACCTTCTAAATGGGAAAACTTGATCTTGGTTTTAAGACAAGAAAAACCTTGCACAGTCACACTCTTGCTTCCCTATATGGAGCCTTCAGGTACACTGAAGAGAACAAAGCTGAGAGAGCTGTGGCTGAGCAAGATGCCAAAAATCATGCTTCTACCAGTTCAGTCATGGTTCATAATTCTGAACCACATGGGACTGCTCTACTATCTTCTGAGAGTGATCATTCTGACTCAATGAAGAAGATGGTCTCTGAAATGTTAAAACTGGTATTTCTGGTAATGTAACTCATAGTTGTGATGAGGATGACAATGATGATCTGGTTGCCATGCTGGCTAAAACGTTCAATCGTTTTAAGGCCAAATCAAATCGATCTGGCAAACCATTTGCTTCCAGCGCTTCTATTGGCAAGTCTAATCTTGAATGCTTTAAGTGTGGCAAGAAATGACATTTCATGAAGGAATGCAGATCTAGTCAGCCTTCATCATCACAATCTGCCCTAATCATTCTATTTTTCAGAAATCTGATGATAGCTATAAGGCTAAGTACAAGAAGCTGAAAGCCCAAATAGCTCTCATGGCTCAAAACAACTCAAGCAATAATAGTTGTATGACTGCCAAGACTGAAAAATGGGAAGAATCTGACGAATCATCTGATGATGAGGAAGAAGTTAGGGATATGTGTTTCATGGTACGTGAAGATCAAGGTCATTTGGTCAAGTCTGATGTTGGATCTGGTCGATGGGTGGATATAGTCATGAAAAAGGTTAGTGACTTTGGTTTTGAAAGTAATGAGGAACAAAAACTGGACCTTTTGGTTCTTTTAGAGGCTGACATTTCATTTGTCGAAACTGTGCGTTCAGAAAGCCTAAAAATGTTTGAAAGTAATACTTCTGAACTGAACGCCAGTCAGGCCAGACTAAAAGAACTGAAAGATGTTCAGTTGGCTTTAAAAAGTTATCAGTCTATGGTTGCCACTTTAGAGTTGAAAAAGAAGAATTAAAAACCATCCTTGAAAAGGAACAAAAAATAATTAAATCTTGGATGAATGCACCAAAACAGATGCTGCAATTAAAAATACTTTTGCAAATCAAAGAACAGCATATGAATCTGGTGATCTTCATTTGGCATCTATAATCACTGATTTAGATGCACTTCCAAAGGAAATGAAACCAGAAATTATTTTTCCTAAAGTTGGCAAACAGAAAACTGTGACTGATAAGGCCCAGGAACAATCTGAGGGTAAATCTGAAACAGCTCAGACAACTGTTTCAGAAAGGAAGGCTAAAACCAAAAAACCATCCCCTCAGACTTCATCTAAGGTTCCAAAAGGCCTAAAGAAGAAGAAAAATATCTCCCCCACTGAGCCCTCTACCTCAGATTCTGGTAAGGCTCAGGTGTCTAATGAAGAATCAATTTTGTTAAGGTTAGAAAGTCAATTTCAACTATTGTCTAGACAAGTGCAGAGTTGTAATGCACGTTTAAAAAATGTTGAAACCACTCCTCTTCAACCTAAGCAAAATGCAAAACCTTTTTCCAAACAAATCAAGCAAAATCTGAGAAGAAAAAGGTTGAAACCCCATCAAACCAACTGTTTTTGTGTCATCTGAGATTATGACTGAGATCCCCTTCGATCCTTCAGTTCCTTATGAACCAAAGAAATCTGAGACTGCTAAGGGAGAGTCTAGCGAACCCATCAAGAGGGGTTCCCAAAAAGAACTAATCTTTGTGTTTGTGCAGGGAGACCGAAAGAAGAATATATGGTTTCTTGACAGCGCTGCTGGCAGAACCATGACTGGTTATCAAACCCTGCTGGAGGAATATAGGGTGCAAGAGGGGCCCTCAATAACATTTGGGAATGATGAAAATGGACAAACTGAGGGATATGGTGTTGTGAATAATGGACAAGTCAAATTCACACGTGTTGCATATGTGAATGGTTTGAAATATAACCTGATCAGTGTCAGTCAACTGTGTGATGATGGCTTCAAGGTATTGTTTGATATTTCACAAGGCACCATATTCAACAGAGATGGAAAGGTAGTATTGATTGCACCAAGAAAAGGAAAATTTATATCATTGATATGAATAGTTCACCACTGAACAATGTTTCTACACAAAGGCAGATGAAGACACAAACTGGTTGTGGCACAAGAGATTATCCCATCTGAACTTCAAAAATATTAATAAGTTGTCAAGAAAACAACTTGTTGATGGGATACCCTCAATGTCTTTCAATAAAGACAAGCCATGTCCAGGTTGTGAAATGGGTAAGCAGAAAAGAGCTTCATTCAAGACAAAGCAAAGTTTAGTATAACTGAACCTCTTCACATGCTTCACATGGACCTCTTTGGACCAGTGAATGTTCAGACAAGAGCAGGAAAGAAGTATACCCTTGTTATTGTTGATGAATATTCAAGATATTGCTGGGTAATTTTCCTCAGAAAGAGTGAAGCTGCTGCTGAAATCATTGCTCTCATCAAACAAATTGAGCTCAAGCATAAGCGAAAAGTTTGTCAGCTCAGAAGTGACAATGGCACTGAATTCAGAAATGCCACTCTGGAGTCCTTCTGCACTGAAACTGGCATATCTCAGAACTTCTCCTCAGCCCACACAACAGAGCAGAATGGTGTTGTAGAAAGAAAGAATCGTACGCTGATTGAAGCTGCTAGAAGTATGCTAAATGAATCTGGTCTTCCCAAGAATTTCTGGGCTGAAGCTGTTGCAACTGCTTGCTACACTCAGAACAGATCTGTCTATGTCAAAAGACACAAGAAGACAGCCTATGAAGTACTCAGAAATAGAAAGCCTAATATTGGATATTTCCATGTATTTGGATGTCCAGTATATATTCTGAATGACTCCAGTCAGCTTGAAAAATTCGATGCAAAAGCTGATGAAGGTTACTTCCTAGGATATTCAACAATTCGCAAAGCCTTTAGAGTCTATAACAAGAGACTTGATAAGGTTGATGAGTCAATTCATGTTACCTTTGATGAATCAATTCTGCAATCTTCAATAAACCAACCTGTACCACCCTCAGAAAGTCCAATAAGTTTTGGTGATTCTGATCCCATTGCTGAAACTGATCAGTCACCTGAACCTGCTTCTGAACATCTCAGTTCAGAACCAAGAATAAACAAGTCAAGCAACATTCCATTCTATCCTTCAGTCAGTTTTAAACTACCTTCTGAAATGACTATTGGATCAGATGTACATGCTGCTTCACCTCAGATATCAGGTTCCACTGAATTACCCCAATCTGAACAGTTTCATGATGCAAATCATGATCTGCAGGAGGAAGGTGATGAGACTGAAGTAGTCTTTTCTGAAGCACCTCCTGAAGTAAATCAGAGGAGTTCTTGCACTGATATCATTGTTCATCCTGGTCATTACACTAAGTGGACACGAGCACATCCAATCGATCAAATCATTGGAAATTCCACTAGTGGGGTTCAGACCAGAAGAGCCACAAGCGATCAATGCTTATACGTCAGCTTCTTATCTCTATAGAACCAAAGAAGATTGACGAGGCTATGAACGACCCTAGCTGGATTGAAGCCATGCAAGATGAGCTTAATCAGTTTAAGAGGAACGATGTTTGGGAACTTGTTCCTTGTCCCAGTGATCTAAAGAAAGAACCAATTGGGACAAGATGGGTCTTCAGAAACAAGATGGATGAAGATGGTCATGTGATTCGAAACAAGGCCAGACTTGTTGCAAAGGGTTACTCTCAAGAG